>OY997271.1:49905370-50070370 GCA_963921465.1 Triticum timopheevii
CAGCCAAAACGCGCTACTTCTACAAAGAAGTACATATAAAAAATACATTGCTCATCAATGATCTTTTTGTATAGAATCTAAATCGTCAATAGGAATGTACCACCGATTTAAGAACCGGCGAAGACTCCTATTGCAGCCACAGATCCTACACATAGAGTTCAATGAAGACCAAATGTTTGGGATAGTTTGAGAAGTAACATACTTAAGGTGGTCAAATTCTTGTTAGGGGAGCGAGGTGGGACTAAAAATAGCGCCTGGCACAACCTCTTTAGTACCGGTTCGTGCCACGAACCGGTACTAAAGGTGCTGGCCGGGCACCAGCATCTTTACTACCGGTTCGTGGCACGAACCGATACTAAAGATTCCCAAAGAACCGGTACTAAAGGTCACATCCCGCCAAGTCATTTGAACCGGCACTAATGGGCGCATTAGTGTCGGCTCATATGCGAACCGGTACTAATGTTTCTCATATTAGGTCTTTTTTTCTACTAGTGATGTTTAGAGATAGAGGTGTCAATAAAAATAAAATACGGACATGAGGGCATCATGATCATTCTTATAACAGCAACATATATAGATTTTATCACATGATTTCTTATACTCAAGTAATAATCAATTCACAATGTCAAGTATGGTTCAAAAACTTCATAGAGAACTAACAAACTATAATCTCAGTCATTGAAGCAATTGCAATTTATCATAACATTAGAAAGAGTCAAGAATAGAGTTTTTCAGCAAGTGCACATACTCAACTATCATGTAGTCTTCTACAATTGCTAACACTCACGCAATACTTGTGGTTATGGAGTTTTAGCCGGGCACTGAGAAAGATAGGGGCTTATTGTGTTGCCTCCCAACGTATTCACCTTTAGGTGATGTCAACCATAATAGCCCATGCTAACTTACATCCAACTGGATATATATATCATGATCTTTCAAACACGAGGAGCTTGCCAAAGGATAAAATGAAAAAGGGAAAGGTGAAGATCACCTTGAATCAAGCATAAAGTAAAAACATAAAGTAAAAGATAGGCCCTTCATAGAGGGAAGCAGAGGTTGTCATGTGCGTTTAGGGTTGGATGCACAAAATCTTAATGTAAAAGAACGTCACTTTATATTGCCCCTTTTATGTGGACCTTTATTATGCAGTCCGTCGCTTTTATTACTTCCTCAACAAGATCGTATAAAGCTTATTTTCTCTGCACTAATAAGTCATACATATTTAGATAGCAATTTTTATTGCCTACTACATGACAACTTACTTGAAGGATCTTACTCAATCCAGAGGTAGGTATGGTGGACTCTCATGGCAAAACTGGGTTTAAGGATATTTGTAAGCACAAGTAGTATCTCTACTTGGTGCAAGGAATTTGGCTAGCATGAGGGAGAAAGGCAAGCTCAACATGTTTGGAAGGTCAATGACAATATACTTTAACTGAGATATGAGAAAACATAAACCATTACGTTGTCTTCCTTGTCCAATGTCAACTCTTTTAGCATGTCATACTTAATGAGTGCTCCCAATCATAAAAGATGTCCAAGATAATATATTTGTATGTGAACCTCTCTTTCCTTATCACTTCCTATTAATTACAACGATGACCAAAACTACGTTTATCAACTCTCAACAACTTTTATGCCTCATACTTTCTATGTGTGAAGTCGTCACTAACCATAAGATCAATATGAACTATTTTATTCTCTACTTCCTCAAGATCATAGCAACATAGCAAAGCCCTTGACTCAACACTAATCTTTATTATAGATAGCTCACGGACTCGATCACATAAAGAGATCACAAAGCAAAACTCAAACTACTTGATATCAAAACTTCAATCTACTAGATCAAGATACTACTAAAAGGATCGAACTAAATAAAACGGTAAAGATAGGAGTGTGATGGTGATACGATACCGGGGCACCTCCCCCAAGCTTGGCAGTTGCCAAGGGGAGTGCCCATACCCATGTAATTATTCCTCGGATGTGGTGAAGTAGGAGTTGTTGATGATGTAGGCTTGTCGTCCATCTTCCAAGGCATAGGCTCACCATCATAGAAGGATGATCGAGTCTCCGGGATCCTTAAATCTGCAGCCAAACTCATCCTCTTGAATCTATATTCATACTCACAGTTCTGGTTTTGCAGGTCATAGATTTGGGCTTGGAGGTGCTCGATTTTCTCTTGAAGCTTGAAGATGGTCTCCCCAATGACCTTGGCATCTAGCTTGTGGTTGTTGGTGAACTCCCTGATCATCATCTGGTTGGCGTTGAGTCCACGCTCCACCATCCGTTGGCACTTGAAAACTTGCTGCTCCACGGCTTCGAGCTTTGTCTCCACGCTTCCGATACGCCTTGGTCCCTCCACATCGCGGATGTGCAGCACCCCTCATGCATCTCAATTGTTTGAGGGTGTTGCAGCACCTCCGCGAGATAGGGGTTGATAACTGAGGGAGTCCTGGACTAGGGGGTGTCCGGACAGCCGGACTATCATCGTCCGCCGGACTATCATCGTCCGCCGGACTCCAAGACTACGAAGATACAAGATTGAAGACTCCGTCCCGTGTCCGGATGGGACTTTCCTTGGCGTGGAAGGCAAGCTTGGCGATATGGATATGTAGATCTCCTACCATTGTAACCGACTCTGTGTAACCCTAGCCCTCCCCGATGCCTATATAAACCGGAGGGCTTTAGTCCGTAGGACACAACATACATTACAACAATCATACCATAGGCTAGCTTTTAGGGTTTAGCCTCCTTGATCTCGTGGTAGATCCACTCTTGTACTACCCATATCATCAATATTAATCAAGCAGGATGTAGGGTTTTACCTCCATCAAGAGGGCCCGAACCTGGGTAAAACATCGTGTCCCTTGTCTCCTGTTACCATCCGCCTAGCCGCACAGTTCGGGACCCCCTACCCGAGATCCGCCGGTTTTGACACCGACATTGGTGCTTTCATTGAGAGTTCCTCTGTGTCGTCACCGATAGGCTTGATGTCTTCTTCAATCAACAACGCTGTCCAGGGTGAGACTTTTCTCCCCGGACAGATCTTCGTGTTCGGCGGCTTCGCTCTGCGGGCTAATTCACTTGGCCATCTGGAGTAGATTGAAAGCTACGCCCCTGGCCGTCAGGTCAGGCTCGGAAGCCTAAACTTCACGGCCGACATCCGCGGGGACTTGATCTTCGACGGGCTCGAGCCACAGCCAAGCGTGCCGCACTGTCACGATGGGCATGACCTAGCTCTGCCGCCGAACAGTGCCTTGGTGGCCGCACAAGAATCCGCTCCGACCCTTAGTCCGGAGCCGATCGCCCGGATCGAGGACCGGTGGTTGGACACCGCCTCGGGGGCTGCAACTTCCACGGCGATGGAGCTGAACACTAGCCTTGTCCCTTGCGAAGCTCGTGACTCTGAGGTGTCGGACTCCTTGCTGGACTCCGGACCTCCCACGCCCCTGCCAATCGAATCTGATTGGGCGCCGGTTATGGAATTCACCGCCGCGGACATCTTCCAACACTCGCCCTTTGGAGATATCCTAAATTCGTTAAAACATCTCTCGCTATCCGGAGAGACCTGGCCGGACTATGGCCAGGACGGTTGGGATTCGGACGACGAAGAAATTCAAAGCCCACCCACCACCCACTTTGTAGCCACTGTCGACGATCTAACAGACATGCTAGACTACGACTCCGAGGACATCGACGGTATGGACGACGATGCCGAAGACGAGCAAGAACCAGCGCCTACAGGGCACTGGAAGACCACCTCGTCATATGACATATACATGGTGGACACCCCAAAAGAGGGGGACGGCGAAGAAGCAGCGGAGGCAGATTCCTCAAAGAAACAGCCCAAGCGTCGACGTCAGCGGCGCCGCTCTAAATCCCGCCACAGCAAGAATGGAGATTCAGGCACAGGAGATAATAATACCCCAGAGAGTGCCGAAGATAATCCCCTCCAGCAAGATTCAGCGCAGGAGGATGCAGAAGCAAGCCCTCACGAGAGCGCGACAGACGAAGAGGTCGAGGACTATAACTATATACCTCCCTCCGAAGACGAGGCAAGCCTCAACGACGACGAATTCGTCGTGCCCGAGGATCCCGTCGAACAAGAGCGTTTTAAACGCAGGCTTATCGCCACGGCAAATAGCCTAAAGAAAAAGCAGCAGCAGCTTCAAGCTGATCAGGACCTACTGGCCGATCGATGGACCGAGGTCCTCGCGGCCGAAGAGTATGAACTCGAACGCCCCTCCAAAAGCTACCCAAGACGCAAGTTACTCCCCCGATTTGAGGAGGAAACATACATACCTTCATCACTAGCGCACAATACGGCCGACCGACCACCTCGTGGCCGAGACAGAGAGGCATCTAGGCCCTCCACCAAGACCGTACCCCGTCATAGCTCCAAAAGTACGAAGCCAAGAGGGAACGCGCCGGACTTGCGAGATATATTGGAGGACAAAGCAAGGCAATCCAGATCCATCTATGGATCACGTGGGCACCCCACGACCCACGACGAATACCGTCGCGCCAGATACAATAACTCCGGCCAGGCCGAACACAGCAGACAACGCTCTATCGAGCTACGTCGTGATATTGCTCAATATAGAGGTGCCGCACACCCGCTATGCTTCACTGACGAAGTAATGGATCATCAAATCCCTGAAGGGTTTAAACCCGTAAACATTGAATCCTACGATGGCACAACAGACCCTGCGGTTTGGATCGAAGATTATCTCCTTCACATCCATATGGCCCGCAGCGACGATCTCCACGCCATCAAGTATCTCCCACTCAAGCTTAAAGGACCAGCTCGGCATTGGCTTAACAGCTTGCCCGCAGAGTCAATTGGGTGTTGGGAAGACCTGGAAGCCGCATTCCTCGAAAACTTCTAGGGCACATATGTGCGACCACCAGACGCCGATGACCTAAGCCACATAATTCAACAGCCAGATGAATCGTCCAGACAATTCTGGACACGGTTCCTCACAAAGAAAAATCAAATCGTTGACTGTCCGGATGCAGAGGCCCTCGCAGTCTTCAAGCATAACATCCGCGACGAATGGCTAGCCCGGCACCTAGGACAGGAAAAGCCGAAATCCATGGCAGCCCTCACATCATTAATGACCCGCTTCTGTGAGGGAGAGGATAGCTGGCTAGCTCGCAGCAACAACCTCAGCAAAAATTCTGGCAGTCCGGATACCAAGGACCACAATAGCAGGTCGCGTCGAAGTAAAAATAAACGCCACATCAACAGCGACGACAAGGAGGATACGGCAGTCAACACCGGATTCCGAGGCTCTAAACCCGGTCAGCGGAAGAAGCCATTCAAAAGAACCACTCTGGGTCCATCCAATTTGGACCGAATACTCGACCGCCTATGCCAGATACATGGCACCCCTGAAAAGCCAGCTAATCACACCAACAGAGATTGCTGGGTGTTCAAGCAGGCAGGCAAGTTAATTGCCGAAAACAATGACAAGGGGCTAAACAGCGACGACGAGGAAGAGACCCGACCGCCGAACAATAGAGGACAGAAGGTTTTCCCCCCACAAGTGCGGACGGTGAACATGATTTATGCAACCCATATACCCAAGAGGGAGCGAAAGGGTGCACTAAGGGACTTATATGCGATGGAGCCAGTCGCCCCTAAGTTCAATCCATGGTCCTCTTGCCCGATCACTTTCGATCGAAGAGATCATCCGACCAGTATCTGCCATGGCGGGTTCGCCGCATTGGTTTTAGACCCAATCGTCGATGGATTTCACCTCATGAGAGTCCTGATGGACGGCGGCAGTAGCCTGAACCTGCTTTATCAGGATACAGTGCGCAAGATGGGCATAGACCCCTCAAGGATTAAACCTACAAAGACGACTTTCAAAGGCGTCATACCAGGTGTCGAGGCTAATTGTACAGGCTCAGTCACACTGGAAGTGGTCTTCGGATCCCCGAACAATTTCCGGAGCGAGGAGTTAATCTTCGACATAGTCCCACTCCGCAGTGGCTATCACACCCTGCTCGGACGAACCGCATTTGCAAAGTTCAATGCGGTACCGCATTACGCATACCTCAAGCTCAAGATGCCAGGCCCTCGTGGAGTCATCACGGTCAATGGAAATACGGAACGCTCCCTCCGAACGGAGGAACACACAGTGGCTCTCGCGGCAGAAGTACAGAGCAGCCTTTTAAGGCAATTATCGAGTCCGGCCGTTAAACGGCCGGACATGGCCAAACTCGCCCGGAGCAACATCAACCAAGACCACCTGGCACATTCGGAGCACGCGTAGCAATGCGGCCCCAACCCCAGCCCTTGCATAATTGCAAGACCAACCCTCCGCGTACATCATTACGCTCTAGAGATACCATGGGCTTAGGGGAAGGGGCATGACCACAACAGACCCAGAGTGCGGCTCGACCACACCAGGGGCTCACAAGTGTGTCACTCCTTTTTATCATTATTTTCTTTCTTTATGAACACAGGACTCCGTTCACAAGAGGCCCTGTCCGGCGGTGAACCCGCCGAATTCACGATGGAACAGCCAGGGAAGAAAGAAGACTGCTATAAACACTTAGGTGGTCCCCATTACGAGCATTAAATTTGATCATATCCACCAGTCCGCAGCCCATCCCTGGAGGGGGACATGTTTGATTAGTCCAATCCCTTGCTTACCGCACTATTTGTATCATTCCACACTCATAGGAGAATTCTTTAAATAAATAATGCAGCATTTTTTGCATGTTATTGCATTACTTTACATATATATTCATTAATGACATCTCGCACCCGTATATTATTGGTATGGCCGAATACACCAGGGGCTTATGTTCCCCGCATTATGATGTGATAAGTCTGAACACTTTCACAAGTGCGGCACCCTGAACTTATAGCATTATATGAATCGGCTCCGAATCATGTCTTGGGTCAATAGTTGGGTTTGCCCGGCTCCCACGTTTTGGCGCCTTACGTTCCGTTCTGTCGGCTAAGGTGGCACTGGGAGAACCACTGCGATTGCGCCCCGGTTGAGCTGGGCGAGTGCCTCAGTGGAGAAAGCTAAAGCTGACCGGCATGATAAGGCGACAGACTGGTCGCTGTTCGAGAGGTCTTTTCGGGTCCCTAAAGACTCATGCTGCTTCGAGCGAAGTTCCGGATAATGTCCGACGAAGGCGTGTATAGCGCCCCGAATTCGGTCTTCCGAACACTAGGGGCTTCGCCGAAATTTAAAATTATAGAATTCTATGGCTAAGTGAGAGTGTTCAAGCATTATAAATCCGGTTACCTTGTTCGTTGTGTTGAGCGCCTCCCTAGATGGACCCAAAAATGGGAACAAGAGTGCTCAAGTTATCCCGAACACCCCAGCACTTGCGGCTTGGGGGCTGAAGCCAACGACTTGCCATCTCTCAGATTTTATAAACGGCCGCACAGAAGGTAATATTTTAAATTAAACAAGCGTTTCTTAAAGCGCATATGAACACAGTTTTCAGCGCACAGGATAATACATAGTGAGTTTTTACTCAATAATTACATCTCTGGGGCATTCATCCGCAATATTGCGGGCACCCTTCAGGACAGTCTTATAGTACATTTCGGGCGTACGATACTCCTTGCCCGCTGGCGGCGGGTCAGTAAGAAGCTTCTCCGCATCCAGCCTGCCCCAGTGCACCTTTGCGCGGGCAAGGGCCCGACGAGCACCTTCAATACAGGCGGAGCGCTTGATGACATCCACCCAGGGGCACGCATCCACCAGCCGCCGCACGAGGCCGAAGTAGCTCCCAGGCATGGCCTGTCCAGGCCACAGCCGGACTATAAGGCCCTTCATGGCCTCCTCAACTACCCTGTGGAGTTCGACCAGCTGCTTCAGCTGGTCGCTTGGGGGCACCGGATGGCCGGCCTCAGCGTACTGAGACCAGAAGACCTTCTCTATTGAGCTCCCCTCCTCGCCACGGTAGAATGCGGCGGCATCGGATACACTGCGCGGCAGATCTGCAAACGCCCCTAGAGAGCTCCGAATGCGGGTAAGTGTCAGGTAGTTTACATTAACATGCTTGCTTTGCATGAAAAATGCCTTACCCGCCGCTATCTTCTTCACATCTTCAATCTCCTGAAGGGCCTTACGGGCCTCGGCCTTGGCGGACTTGGCACTTTCGAGAGCCGAGGCGAGCTCGGACTCTCGAGTCTTGGAGTCGCGCTCCAAGCTCTCATGCTTCTCCATGAGAGCCTGGAGCTCTTGCTGCACTGCCGCCACCTGTGCCTCCTGCTTTTCTCGCTCTGCCCGTTCCGCGGCCGCACTGCGTTCGGCCGCGGACACAGCCTCCTTCAGGGCTGCCACCTCGTTTGTGGCCCCTGCAGTACCCGTATTATCCTTGTTAATTTTATTGCAACCAAAATCCTTTTCTGTAAGGTAAACATTCAAAGTGGTGCTACTCACCTTCTTTGTCCTCGAGCTGCCTCTTGGCATGGCCGAGCTCTCGCTCGGACCGCTCGAGATCTTGCTTTAATGCACCAACCTCCGCAGTCAGTGCAGTAGAGGTCAGCACAGCCTGCAAACCCATATTGACATAATTTATTAGCAACATGCGAATATCTTTTTAGATCCTCAGTCCGGCTTTTCTTTCCGAACACCGAACCGAGCATCAGGGGCTACTGTCTATGCGGTATTACATTACATAATTTTAACTTCTTACCTCAAAGCCTGTTAGAAGGCTACTACAGGCTTCAGTCAGCCCGCTCTTGGCGAGCTGAACCTTCTGAATCACCGCACTCATAACAGTGCGGTGTTCTTCCTCGATGGAAGCGCCTTTGAGCGCTTCCAGCAAGTTGTCCGGCGCCTCCGGTTGGATGGAGGCCGCCGGTGTCACGGTCTTGCCCTTCTTTCGAAGGGGCCGCCGGCCGGACTCTGGAACCACTGCAGGTTCCGGCGTAGAGTCCGGCGCAAAGTCCGGGAGGCTGCCTTGCGGCGCCTCCGGAGCCTCCTCCTGATGGGTCCCTTTCTGGGATCCCACCTCGGCGTCCTCATCAGCGCGGGGGGTGGAGGCAGTCGGAAGGGAATCCACATCCGACGGGGCCAACGACCCGCTCGATGAAGCGGGGAGATCATCATCGGCCGGACTGCGGGCAATATGCGGCATTAGTAGGACACTATGTGACACAAAAGAAATTGCATATCATTCAGGGATCTGGATACTTACGATCTCGCCGGAGGCCTGGCCCTTGAAGGCCACTCCTCGTTGCCAACGTCGGTGTTGGCAGAGCTGTCCGGGGGAATAGTTCTCCCCCTCTTGGACCCTTCGGCCTCCCCTGTCGGGGAGGCCTTCCTCTTCCTCTCTCCCTCCTTCGGGAGAGAGTCTTCTTCCTCCTCCTCGTCTTCGGACGCCTGATAACGGGAACTCTTTCGAGTGCCCGTGGCCACCTTCTTGGCCTTCTTCTCCGGCACCACGTGCGGTGCCGGAACCAGCAGCCCCGCTAGACGGGCATCCACTGGGCCTTCTGGCATGGGAGCCGGGCAGATGAGCTGCTCGGCCTTCTTCATCCATTCCTGTCAAAGGAAAGGGGGGATTGAAACCCTCTTAGAATCAATCTATTTACAATAAGTATCCCGTAAAGGCGTAGAATCACTTACCTCGTCAGCCGGATGCTGCGAGTGGAATCCGCAATCTTCCGTCGCGGATGCGGGGGCTTCGGCGCCCTTAAACAGCACCCTCCAGGCGCCTTCATACGTTGTGTCGAAGAGCCCGCTCAGCGCCTGGTGCTGTTCCGGATCGAACCCCCACAGATTGAATGCCCGTTTTTGGCATGGGAGAATCCGGCGGACGAGCATGACTTGGACCACGTCGACAAGCCTGAGCTTCTTGTTCACCAGCTTCAGGATACAGGCTCGGAGTCCCGTCAGCTCCTTCGGATTACCCCACAGCAAGCCCTTCTCTTTCCAGGAGGTGAGCTGCATAGGGATACCAGATCTAAACTCGGGGGCCGCCGCCCACGTAGGGTCGCGCGGCTCGGTGATGTAGAGCCACCCCGATTGCAACCCCTTGACGGAGTCCACGAAGGCCCCTTCGAACCAGAGGACGTTGGGCATCTTGCCAAACATGGCGCCTCCGCACTGCGCCTGCGTGCCCTTCACTACCTTCGGCTTGACGTTGAAGGTCTTGAGCCACAAGCCGAAGTGGGGCCGGATGCAGAGGAGGGCCTCGCACACGACGATAAACACCGAGATGTTGAGGATGAAGTTCGGCGCCAGATCATGGAAATCCAGGCCATAGTAGAACATGAGCCCCCGGACAAAGGGGTGAAGTGGAAAGCCCAGTCCGTAGAGGAAGTGGGGAAGGAAAACGACCCTCTCATGGGGCCCGGGGGTAGGGATGAGCTGCCCCTCGTTGGGCAGCCGGTGCGCGATGTCGCCGGAAAGGTATCCGGCGCTGCGCAACTTTGTGATATGCTCCTCCTTAACGGTGGAAGCCAACCATTTGCCTCCCCCTCCGGACATGGTCGGAGAAGGTTGAGACGAGATACGCGAACTTGGGCGCTGGAGCTTGAGTGCGTGGAGGTGGATAAGCAAAGGAGGAAGAAGGCGTGGGTGAAAAGGCGAATCCTTATCCCTTATATATAGGCGGGCGAAGACTATGCGTCCCCCACCAGCCTGGTAAAACTCTCTTATCTCCCAAGCGCCACCATCAATGGTGCGGTTGTGTTACCCACGTCAGTATTGATGAGAATCCCTGAATAAGGGGAACACGATCCCTGCTTCGACAAGACGTGCCAAGGAAACCGCTTCGCTAAACATGCTGAGGTGGTATAATAAAAAACGATTCAAGTAAAGGCTTGGTAGTGGTGTGATGTCATGCCGCAAAATACGTCAGCAGATTGAACTTGTGTACATTTTATTCTCTCTACGGTGGAATGTGGAATTTATTTTGCAGAGCCGGACACTATCCTGGTGTTCATGATCTTCTCTGGATTATTCAAAGGAGGAACCCGCCTTGCAATGCCGAACATTATGCGCACCGGACTTATCGTCATTGAAGCCTGGTTCAGGGGCTACTGAGGGAGTCCTGGACTAGGGGGTGTCCAGACAGCCGGACTATCATCGTCCGCCGGACTCCAAGACTACGAAGATACAAGATTGAAGACTCCGTCCCGTGTCCGGATGGGACTATCCTTGGCGTGGAAGGCAAGCTTGGCGATACGGATATGTAGATCTCCTACCATTGTAACCGACTCTGTGTAACCCTAGCCCTCCCCGGTGCCTATATAAACCGGAGGGCTTTAGTTCGTAGGACACAACATACATTACAACAATCATACCA
Organism: Triticum timopheevii; assembly: GCA_963921465.1. NCBI lineage: Eukaryota > Viridiplantae > Streptophyta > Magnoliopsida > Poales > Poaceae > Triticum > Triticum timopheevii. The sequence continues at coordinate 49,916,666 of OY997271.1, forward strand.
TAGGCTAGCTTTTAGGGTTTAGCCTCCTTGATCTCGTGGCAGATCCACTCTTGTACTACCCATATCATCAATATTAATCAAGCAGGACGTAGGGTTTTACCTCCATCAAGAGGGTCCAAACCTGGGTAAAACATCGTGTCCCTTGTCTCCTGTTACCATCCGCCAAGACGCACAGTTCGGGACCCCCTACCCGAGATCCGCCGGTTTTGACACCGACAATAACCCTCTCGAAAAACTTGTCCTTGGGAGCGCTTGGAGACGACATGATGCTCCAGATCTGAAATAGAAACAGCTCGAAACGAAAACAGAGGATATTTGCGTGATACGGTGGTCAAAACCTTTAGGTGTTTATATAATGAATTTTTACCGACCAAAATATGTAACATGCAAGAAAACGGAGTCCGGGAGGCACACTAGGTGTCCACAAGACAGGGGGCGCGCCCAGCAAGGGTGGGCGCGCCCTCCACCCTCGTGGAGGCCTCGTGTCCCTCTCGGACTACTTCTTTCTTCCTAAAATTCTTAAATATTCCAAAACTGATAAAAATTGCCATTAGAATTGTTTTGGAGTCGGTTTACTTACCGTACCACATAGCTATTCCTTTTCGGAGTCTGGAACATTCTGGAAAGCGTCCCTTATGTATTCCTCCGGGGTTACGGTTTCAATAATATTAGTTTCAACATTGATAGGATTATCTAAAATGTAATGTTTAATTCTTTGACCGTTTACCACCCTCAGACTTATGCCTTCAAAGTTGTTGATTTTTATGGAACCAGAATGATAGACCTCCTCGATAACGTAAGCCCATTTAGGGAGAAGTTTTCTTGCAAAAAATCTTAAACGAGAGGTGAATAATAACACATAATCACCTACGTTAAACTCACGCTTTTGTATCCTTTTGTCATGCCAGCGTTTGACTTTTTCTTTGAATAGCTTGGCATTCTCATAGGTTGGGTTCTCCATTCATCAAGTGATCTAATGTCAAACAGCCTCTTCTCACCGGCAAGTTTGAAGTCATAGTTGAGCTCTTTAATAGCCCAATATTCTTTATGTTCAAGTTCTAGAGGTAAATGGCAAGCTTTTCCATAAACCATCTTATAAGGAGACATACCCATAGGATTTTTTTTTGTATGCAGTTCTATAGGCCCATAATGCATCATCAAGTTTTTTGGACCAATTCTTTCTAGATCTATTGATAGTCTTTTGCAAAGTTAATTTCAGCTCTCTATTGCTCAACTCTACTTGACCACTAGACTGCGGATGATAAGGAGATGTGTAAGTGCATCTAGTGCCACCCCTAGTTGGTTTTGGAGTATTGATGACAAAGTTGGTTGAGGGACTAATGCGTTTGTGAGAATTGCAGGATAACGCAGGTAGTGTCCCTCATTGATTCGGTTTACCTACCGGAGATGACCCCTAAAAATGTATGAAGACATTGAAGACCATGGTGGTAAGAGAAGATATTCATATTGAAGACTATGACATGAGAAGACATTGTGTGAAGACTATGGAGCGCGAAGACTGTGTGGTTTTGTTGTTTCCTTTTCTTCTTTGTTGAGTCATAGGAACCACCGTACTGTTAAGTGGGGTCCAAGTGAACTAAGTTAGAGTGACTGATGTGATGCTCAACTCAAATCCTATGTCTTCGAGCGAAGACAATGAGAGCAAACCTTATCCAGAGCTGGATGAGTCAGCTTTGCTTGTAGCCCAAGTAAAGTTGTTGCGTGTGTTTGAAATCTGACCGTTGGAACACGTGTCAGTTCCTTAGCGACCCAGGGTCATTTTGGACAAATCAGGTCAGGTTGCCTAGTGGCTATAAATAGCCCACCCCCTACACCATAAATTGGTGGCTGCTTAGAGTTTGTGCACGGCTTTTGTCGTTTGAGAGCAACCCACCTGGAAGCATTTGAGAGAGAGAAATCCTTGTGAGGACAAAGCCCAAACACCCAGAGCCAAAGAGTGTTAGGCATCACTGAAGTCTTTCTGTCTGTGTGACCTGAAGACTTATTACACTTGAGGACTGTGAATCCTCCAGCCGGTTAGGCATCCAGTTCTGAGCATCCAAGAGTCATTGTGGATTGCCGGTGAACGAAGTCTGTGAAGGTTTGGAAGTCTCCCTTGAAGACTTACCAGACTGATTGGGCGAGGACTGGGTGTCCTTAGCTCAAGGGGAATAAGGTGAAGACACGGTCTTCTGAGTTAAATCTTAGCCTCCCTAACCAGACGTATAGTTGTCACAGCAACTGGAACTGGTCCAACAAATCATGTGTCTTCAACAAGCAACTGGTTCTATCCCTTCCCAACTTTACTTTAGTTTGTCTTCGTGAAGTCATTGCCTATCTGTTTATCTGTTTGACTTCACTGTTTGACTACTATTGTTGATTGGCTTCATACTATCTTCCATTTTGATCCTTACTACCTAACTGCTATTAGTCCTGTACTTTCACATCATTACATACTTGACTATGGCTTGTTTAGGGTAGTTTATCTTCCGCTGCATATCAATTAGGTTGTTTCTGTTGTTTGTCTTTGAAACTTCCAAGTTTTGAAGACGTTCACAAGAATCGCCTATTCACCCCCCCTCTAGTCGATACTAGCACTTTCAATTGGTATCAGAGCAAGGTACTCCCTTGTTCTGTGTGATTCGGTTTAACCACCTGGAGTTTCAGCTATGTCGACTGCAGGATTGAGGAACATATCGTGTCCCACCTTTGACGGTCATGAGTATCCCCGATGGAAGGCCATGATGAAGAAGCTACTCATGTCCATGGATAGCAAACTGTGGACCGTCACTGAGATTGGACTCACTATTCTATGCAAGATGGCAGAGGCTAATGACATTCGCAAGTATACTCTATTGAACCTCACAGTGAAGGACGTCATCTGTTGTCATTTGTCCCAAAATCAGTTCAGGAATGTTATGCACCTCAATCACGTGAAGCTAATCTGGGACCGGCTTTCTGATGTATACGAAGGTCATCGCACTCGTCATGATCCGCGGTTTGAGGACTACAAGGAATCTCTCAAGGAAATGACCTTTGCACCTGAATCATCATCATCCTCATCGTGCCACATGGCAAGGGGTGATAAGGTAACTGAATGCTATCTCTCCGAATCTAGTGATGATGAATCAGGTGATGAATTTGGCCCCAGTTATGACAAGCTTGCTTCCCTTGCCCTAAACAACAAAGAATCTTGGAAAAGGTTCAAGACATGCTTAGTAAGAGCGATGATATGTTGGGCGAAGAAATGGATCAGTCAAAAGCTTTGGCTGATAGTCTTCAGAGACTTCATGCTAAGTTTGACGCCCTTCAAGATCAACATAACGCTCTCTTATCTGATCATGAGAAGCTTTCTTCTGAATGTCTTCAAAGAAAGCTAGACCTTGAAAAGATAAGAGTGGATTATGAAGATCTTCAGAAGGAGCGAGATTCACTTCGCGCTCAACAGATCAGTTCCGCTCAGGAAGGATTTGAACCACCATGTCTAAAATGCATTGAGCGTGATAATGCTACATCTGTTGCTGAATGTTCCACTGCTGCTACTGTTTCATTGTCTTCACGTACTAATGTGGTCACTAACCCCTCTGCGGAGGATACCACTGCTGTTGCTAATGAAAATGCTATGTTGAAGACATTGCTTGAAACAGGGATGTACAAAAGTTTGAAGGGACATCAGACTCTCTGCGATGTCCTCAAAAAGCAGATCCTGAACCGAAACCCTAGGAAAGAGGGTGTTGGGTTCGAAAGGAAAATGAATGTTGATGGCTCGTACTGGAAGCCTGAGCAGTACCCCAAAACCACATGGGTTGCTGCAAAGGAACCTTCAGTAGATCCATCTACCTTATCTGGCTTTACCTGTGCTAATCCTATTATTATTGATGAATCCTTTGATGCAAACTATAAGCTGTTCAAAAATCAGAATGGTGAAGTGTTTGCCAGGTACATTGGTACTAACAACAGGAATGGACCACCTATGAAGAAGATCTGGGTACCTAAGCGGCACATTGAGAATCTTCCTGTGAATGTCGTCATGACACCACCAAGGAAGAAGACAAACCCCAGACCTATAGCTTCATGTGGGCCAAAGGCTTCATACAGATACATGACTCATATGAGTCACCCTAACGCCAATGTTTTGCACGGAAATTATGCTCAGACTTATGAATATTAGCGTGTATCTTCGAACCACTATGTTCATAGGACTAAGAACTTTTCTGCTTATTCATATGAGTATCATTCATCTCCTGCAAGGCTATTTGCTAGGGCTTCAAAACCAAAATTCTCAGATGCTGCACTTAGACTCATTTCTTCCAAGCCCCCACTGAAGATGTGGGTGGCAAAGAAGAACTAACTCTCTTTTTCAGAAAACGGTCTGCAGCCAGCAATCAATGGCGTCCGATACTATTGCTGGGGACCTAAAACTCGTTGAGGACGCACGATAAAATGTCATTCAATATGCTTCACATCTGAATTTCTTATGAGTCATACTATGTCCTAACTTTGTTATAAGCTATGACTGTCCCTCTATGTGTCAAATGCTTATGCTTCACAACACTCTTGTGAAGCCTATCCTCCTAACTGCACTGTAGGGTACATCACCAAAAGCTTCAGAATGGATTATGGATAGTGGATGCACAAATCATATGACTGGTGATCGAAGTGTTCTCATGGACTCAACCTTACGTCCATCCGACAAGAGTCACATCACATTTGCTGACACTGGTAAAAGCAAAGTATTGGGTCTAGGTAGAGTTGCAATCTCAAAGGATCAACACATGGATAAAGTGATGCTTGTTGAATCCCTTGGTTTCAACTTAATGTCTGTCTCAATGCTTTGTGACTTGAACATGATTGTGATATTTGGCAAATATCGTTGCCTTGTACTAATGGAATCTGACAAATCTCTAGTCTTTGAAGGGTACCGAAAAGATGATCTATACATGGTAGATTTCTCAGCAGGTCCACAGCTTGCCGTATGTCTTCTCACAAAGCTTCAGAATGCTGGCTCTGGCATCGAAGGCTGGGACATGCTGGTATGAGGAACTTACACTCACTCGTCAAGAAGAAGCATGTCATTGGCATCGAGGATGTCAAGTTCAAGAAGGATCATCTGTGTGGTGCCTGTGAAGCTGGAAAGATGACAAGGGCAAAGCACCCCTCGAAGACAATCATGACAACATCTCAACCCTTCGAGCTGTTACACATGGACCTACGCACTACTCCACCCTCACAACAACTGCCTGTCTCTATGGCTTCGTCATTGTTGATGACTACTCAAGATACACATGGGTTCATATAATTCTCTACAAGACTGAAGTGCAAGATGTCTTCAGGCGCTTTGCAAATCGAGCAATGAACAATTATGGTGTGAAGATCAAGCACATCAGAAGTGACAATGGCACTGAATTCAAGAACACTGGAATCACTCATGAGTTCTCTGCTCCGTACACACCTCAGCAAAACGGCATTGTTGAGCACAAAAATAGAACCCTCATTGAGATGGCTCGAACAATGCTAGATGAGTACAAGACACCAAGAAAGTTCTGGCCTGAAGCTATTGATACAACATGTCACATCATCAATCGTGTGTACATTCATAAGCTTCTGAACAAAACCTCATATGAGCTACTTACTGGGAAGAAGCCGAACGTCAGTTACTTCAGAGTATTTGGAGCAAGATGCTGGATAAAGGATCCCCATCACAAGTCAAAATTTGCACCTAAGGCTCACGAAGGCTTCATGCTTGGCTATGGAAAGGATTCACACTCCTATAGAGTCTTCAACCTTTATATCTACAAGATCGTTGAAACTGTGGATGTGAAATTTGATGAAACCAATGGTTCACAAAGAGAGATTCTGCCAAGTACACTTGATGAAGCTCCTTCAAACGAGTCTATCAAGCTGATGGGAACTGGTGAAATCATGCCCTCTGAAGCACAGCCTGAAGAGGAACTTATCATTTCTGCACCAAATCAACCTAAAGACAATGCTCAATCCGAAGACAATTCTCCTAGTGATGACAATGATCAGCCAGAGCAAAATCTTCGTCATGTTCATCCTCGTGTTGCAAATGAAGTTCAAATAGAGAAGATAATTGACAGCATCAATGCACCTGGTCCGCTCACTCGATCAAGAGCAACACAGCTAGCAAACTTCTGTGGGCACTTTTCATTTGTGTCAATATCAGAACCCAAGAAAGTTGCTGAAGCTTTTATGGAACCTGAGTGGATTCAAGCCATGCAAGAAGAACTTCAACAGTTCAAACTGAATAATGTCTGGGAACTTGTCAAGCGACCTGATCCTCGCAATCATAACATTATTGGAACAAAATGGATATATCGAAACAAGCAAGATGAGCATGGTCATGTCGTCAGAAACAAAGCACGTCTTGTGGCTCAAGGATACACTCAAGTTGAAGGAATTGACTTCGATGAAACATTTGCTCCTGTTGCTAGGCTTGAAGCTATTCGCATACTGCTAGCCTACGCTAATCATCACAATATCTTGCTATATCAAATGGATGTAAACAGTGCATTTCTCAATGGCAAGATTGAAGAAGAAGTATATGTCGCACAACCACCTGGATTTGAAGATCCAAAACATCCTGATATGGTGTACAAGCTAAACAAGGCACTGTATGGCCTCAAACAAGCCCCTCGTGCCTGGTATGATACAATCAAAGACTTCCTGAAGTGCAAAGGCTTCAAACCTGGATCCCTCGATCCCACTCTCTTCACGAAAACATATGATGGTGAACTGCTTGTGTGCCAAATATATGTGGATGACATAATCTTCGGATGCACCAACCAGAAGTACAGTGATGAGTTTGGGAATATGATGCAAGAGCAATATCAAATGTCCATGATGGGTGAGCTGAAGGTCTTCCTTGGTCTTCAAATTCGTCAGCAGAGGAATGGCATCTTCATATCTCAAGAGAAATACCTCAAAGATTGTCTGAAGAAGTTTGGAATGGAAGATTGCAAAGGCTACAGAACACCAATGCCAGCCAAACACCATCTTGGTCCCGACGACAATGGTAAAGAGTTCGATCAAAAGGTATATCGCTCCATGATTGGTTCTTTGCTTTATTTATGTGCATCTAGGCCAGATATTATGCTTAGTGTTTGCATGTGTGCTCGATTCCAAGCGGTACCAAAGGAATCGCATCACTTAGCTGTGAAGCGAATTCTTCAATATTTGGCTTACACCCCAACACTCGGATTATGGTATCCCAAGGGCTCAAAATTTGATTTGGTTGGATTCTCGGATGCTGATTATGCTGGTGACAAGGTGGATCGCAAGTCTACATCTGGCACATGTCATTTTCTTGGTCGATCACTTGTCTGTTGGTCTTCGAAGAAGCAGAACTGTTTATCACTCTCAACTGCTGAATCTGAATACATTGCTGCTGGATCCTGTTGTGCTTAGCTTCTATGGATGAAGCAAACTCTCAAGGACTATGGCATCAACCTGAAACAAGTACCTCTCTTCTGCGACAATGAAAGTGCCATCAAAATAGCCAACAATCCAGTCCAACACTCAAAGACAAAGCACATTGAAATTCGTCATCACTTTCTCAGAGATCATGTTATGAAGAAAGATATCGATATCATTCACGTCAACACTGAAGAGCAACTGGCAGATATCTTCACAAAGCCCTTGGATGAGAAAAGGTTTTGCAAGTTACGGTGTGAGCTAAATATCTTGGAATCCTCTAATGTCCTGTGATCAGGCACACATCCTAACACTTATGCATGTTGATGACTTAGATGTGCAACACACAATGTAATGTATATCTTCAATCAATGAAGATTTACACTCTGAGTGTGAATATATTAACATGGAATTTGACTTCGGAGCACCACGATAATTGTGCGCCGTGTTTGGGTCTAATACTTCCTATACGGTGGGTAACGCCACCACCAACTCTTTGATTGAAGTGTCTTACTCAAGGCGTTATATTGCAATGACTTCGCATTTGGTTTGTCTTAAGTTTCAATTTGTCTTCATGACTTTCTGCACTATGATGATTTGATTGCTTTCTGATATATATATATATATATATATATATATATATATATATATATATATATATATATATATATATATATATATATATATACTAGTGTTCTGTCCTCTACAACATTCACTTATAGCTATGTCTTCAAGATTGGATCTTTTGAACTAAGTGAATGTGATTGGACCCTAACCTCTCTATGCTTCCTATCTCAAAATCTATCTGTCCAAATCATATGCATTCTGTTGAAACTGTCGAATGTCTTCTCTGCGTCCTAGTCAGCAGAAGGCAAAGAGACAAACATTAAATCTGTTTTAATGGCTTATTTTTACCGTTGAAATCCGAAGAAGCCGGAACAACTCTCCTACATGCCAGGCGGGCGTGGGAACGTGGGACAACTCTGAGTATGTTGCATGCTTGCCACGTGCCCCTCAGATGTGAACCGCCAGGGGCACCAGCGTAATTGCGCTGTGTCTCTCACCTACTTATAAATACTTGTCCCCTGCGGTAAAGAAATCCTTCTTCCACCTCTCCACCCCCGTCAAAACCCTAGCGCCACCGCTAGCTCGCGACGACGCTAGCGACGAAGCGCTTAGCTGCCGCGACTTCTCCGACGCCGTCCTCACGCCGGCCGCGGACATCATCCTCTCCGCCGTCGTTGTAGGTGTCCTCCGTCGCCAAGTTAGGGCATGGTGGGCTGAACTACTCGGTCTCCTATTCCTCCATCTAGCAGTTCTTCGTGCAGTAATTATAACCCTATTTTTACCACCTTTTTGATCTTCAAGATTCATCCTATTTACCGAAAGTAGTTTCCGTCTATTCAAGCTAGATCTATTCCGTCTGCATCTCATACTGCTTAGTCGATTCACTTAGATTTCTTGTCTAGTTTGATTCCTCACTTGTACTTATTCACGGATTGGTACAAATCTGGAACCAACTCACCTATATAAGTGAATGTCTTCGCATCATGAGGTCAATGTCTTCAAACTGATTTCTCTTCAAAATCTTCTGAGAATGCATATGACCTCTTCCCCTTCCCTCGCATCTCTAATGCTGTCACAGGTACATGTCCATGGGAGAACCCTTGGTTCTCATAGTCTGCATTCGTTTGCAGAATACTTACAGCATCATATAAATTCTCCTGAAGCCAGTTCCTGCTTGACCAGCAAGCGCAAATCTCTGAAGCCTTTGAACGTATTGAAGCCTTTTAGCTTGAAGTTCATGGCTGCAGAAAAATCAGCAAGGAAGGGTGACAGACAGCGCAGAGAAGGAACATCTAAAGATCTGCCTGATGATTTAGCAGAACTATACAAGACAGATCCTGAAGAGAATTATCACCAGAGGAAGACGTGAATCCAATGGATTCGACGCTATTGGGCAGAGGAGTGGTTCAAGTACAAGTTTGTTACGAAGGAATATGCAGAGAAGAATGCCATCAAGAGACCTTGGGGTGATATTCTCTATCGAGGCCTTCATCCCAAGACCAGAGCTGAAGCCATTGACCAAGGCTTCTATCCTTGCATGGTCCGTGGGCCACAGCCTGCGAACGCAGATCCCACCTCACTACTATGGTGTCGTGACGAATCTCTCTTCAAGCGCAACTACCAGTTTGCTGTGGCTTCGGCCAAGAAGAACAAGAAGTCCTTGGGTTTGGACTTCAACCCAGGTCCCTCTGCTCCCCGTGCTGACAGCTCCCGTGAAGCTAATCCCGATGTCATTGGCCCCTACGCCAACCTTGACGGCCTCATCACCTACATCATGGTCCAAGGCGCCAGAGTAGATCATTCTGACAATGGTGCTGACTCCGATGAAGCCCCTGCTCCTCCTCGAAAGCCACAGAAGCAAAAGAAGTCAAAGGATTCAACCTCAGCTACACCTCCAAAGACTTCTCGTGCAAAGCCACTGGCCACTACACCTCCTGAAGCCAGTGTGCAGTCTGAAGATCAATCCCGTGTCTCCAAGAGAACGGAGAAGAAGAAGCAACTTGTCAGACCATCTGATCAAAGAGCCTTGACTCCTGCTGCCATTCTACGTGAAGAACTCATTGATCTATCAAGTGATGAAGATCTTGCTGATGATGCTCTTGAGCAGCTGATAAAGAGCAAGGAAGAAGCAGAAATCTTCAGCAACTTGCCTCTCTTTGATGTAGCCATCATTCACAATTTCATTGATGAGTGGTTCGACACCCCCAACGTCAGCTTTGAAGATTTACAGCTCCCCATTGGCCTCAGTGTCTCCTTCAATGGAGCCATTGCTTCTGAGCTAGCTCTCGCTCAGCGCATCATTGAGCTCAAAAACAAGATTGACTATGAGAAGGCTCAATTCAAGAAGCATGTGGCCAAGCTAAGTGTTCAAGACGTCAAAAACTTCAAGGTCATGCTACATGAGCTTAAAGAAGCTTTTCTGAAGAAACGCCAAGAAGCTCAAGGCTCTCGAGAGCGCATGAAGATTTTGGCTGATAAGTGTGTGCTCGCCTAGAATGAGGCTGAGAAGCGCAAGTCACTTGGTCGTCCTGGCATTGACCCCAGGATGGCTGCAAAGAAGAAGAACAAGCGCCCTGCTGATCAGCCTGAACCTTCAAGCCAAGAAGCCCCTCGCATTATCTTCCCAAGCAGCATGACTGGCTCGAAGCCAAAGGTCACCACAACAGCTTCAGAACAGAAGAAGACAAGGGCAGCCAAGGCTGAAGCGAGAAAGAGAAAGAATACTGATGCTTCTGATGCTGTTCCCTCCAAGAAGAAGCGCAAGACCAAGAAGACTAGGGCTGCTTCCATAGAGCCCTTAGTCGTTGAACCCATTTCCGTGGTTCGCCCTGTGTCAGTTCATCAAGAACGAAGAATGGTAGTCCATGAGCCTGCTCCCACAGAGGCTCATGAAGCTGAAGATATTCCAGCAGCTGAACCCACCGCTGCTGAAGACATTGGTCATGATGACAATGTAGCTGATGATGAAGTTCTTCCTCAGATCGAACATGAAGTGGTATCATCGCCTATTCATACGAACAACGAACTCATCAGCATTGGTCGTCCCTTGACGCCAATTGCTCAGGATGCATCGTGGGCTGATCACCCACAACAACAAGACTTCCCCAGTACTCCCCAACAACATCAACAAGCTACACCCCCAGTGCAAGAAGAGGATGAAGGCTTTCAGGCCCAGCCAACTCCATCTCCTAAGGCGAAGCCAGCACTTCGCAGGCTTCACAGAGGACAAAGGCCTCAAGTCCCTCTGTCGAGCGTTCCAGAAGGAGAAGTGCAACGTTCACCCATTGCACGGCAAGTATTTTCTGAACCTGCTCCACCTATGAATGTCTCCGATTCTAAAGGACATGCTGCTGAAGACATTCTGGCTGCATCAGCCGAGGAAAATGAAGAAGAAGTATGTGTACCTCCTCCCCCAGCTATTGAAGAAGAAGCAGTTCCAGATGTGAACGTGCCTGTGCCCGACCCTCCTGTTCGTCAAGAGGAGGTTGACAATGTTGAGGCTGCCACCACCAACGCCAATGAAGCCAGTGACGTAGTCATGGCTGACGCTAATGTGGAGCCTACGCCAACTAGTGTGCCTGAAGCTAATGTGGCCACTAAACCTGAAACCACTGATGCTGCACCTGAAACCAATGAGGATGCTGCACCTGAAGCCCATGAGGATGCTGCACCTGAAGCAAATACGACAACTGCTCCCGAAGCACCTGTTGTGCATCCTGACGCCTCAGCTGTTGCCCCTGCTCCTGTTCCGCCACCAAGGCCTCACACTATTGAGCAAGCATACAATCACGGTCAGCTTACCACTGTCCGATGGCCCATTCTGTTGCCTCCGCCTTCTGCTTCAGGACCCCAATTCGACTATCACGTGGAGCATAGGCCTCAGGTCCAGAAGCCAAAGCCAAGGTTGCCAAGGTTTCCAGGTACTGCCAACTCACCAGGGTCCTTCAATGCTAATGGCTTCAAAAGCCACAATACCTTCTTTGACAGTGCCAAGAACCCCTACTCCAAGCCAAGGATATCATCTGATCGGTTCTGGAGCTATCAGAAGAGAAGCTATTACTCCTGTGTACTATATGATCAAGGGCGCATTTTCCCTCACATGCGCCTCGACACTGAAGCTATTGCTGGATTGCGGTGCTTAGAAGAAGCACTTGATTGCTTTCGCGATGCTGGTCTGCTCCACTTTGTGACAGACAAAGAACATTGGAATGAAGAGCTATTGCTTCAATTCTATGCCACTCTGCACATTCGCGGCTACTACAGGGACATCAAGACATGGGTTCTCGAGTGGATGACTGTAAATGTTCATCATGAAGCCAAAGCTATGGATATCATCGAGCTTACAGGGCTAGCCACTCCTGGAGAACTGTATGAGCCTGACTGTCAGCTACACCGGAATGCTGTAGAGAGCATCTTTCATAAGCCAGAACCCAATATGAGCCAGATGCTGAGCATGATGAAGCCTTTGCCATCTGACGCTGAGTATCCCACACATTTCTTTGTTGAAGACCTTGAGTATCTGCCTCGCATCATATATCATATAATCAGGCGAACTCTATGGCCAGTCAAGGGACATTCATCAACGGCCAAGCTTGAAGGAGCAATGAAGACTTTGGTCTTCTATATTCTCAATGGCATCAGCTTCAACACACAAGAATTCTTCATCAGGCAACTTGCTGCTTCCGGCTCTGACCTATTTGGTCTGAAGTTTTATGCTCCATGGGTCATGCGCCTCATCAAGCGACACTCAACTGTCAATTATCAGCCCTCTGCTCGCAATCATATAATCTTTCTGCCAGAGGTTGATATGCCAGTTGATGCTATATACTCTGACCCTGCCAAGACGCCGCTTTGTCTTCAGAACATTGAGCACCAAAGCTTCACTCAGCCTATTGAAGGTGTTCAAGCAGCGACACGAATCTATCCACTGGCTGGTAACACTCGTCTACCTCACAGTGCTCCCACTGAAGCCACTGAAAGCACCATTGCGCAAAGGCCTCGGAAGCGTTCTCGTGTTCTCAATGACTGAGAACTTCTTGTGGCCCTTCATCAGAAACAGGATAAGCATCATTTCTGGCTCAAGAGACAGATGCATAGCCTCTTGGTGGATGTCAATCGCATCCGCAACCTTGCCACCAAGAATGCCTTTGTTGCTGATGAAAACTGCCGGCGATCATGGAAGAGTTTGACCTTGCTCAGTGCTGAAGCAGATCTTCAAGACGATGGCTTCAATGAAAGATTCCAGTTCGACTCCACTCCTCCACGGACTGCTACCCTGTGTCGAACTCCATCTCTTGAAGACTCTGAATATTCTTCTTCCGCGGCAACAGTTAATGCCAGAGTGATCGATGATGAAGATGACGCTACTTCACCACCTCCTACTACTGCGCGCATCTACACTGCACCAAGTTCGTCTGCACCGCCAACCAAAGACGACAACCCTGCTGCTTCACCTACTCATGATGACGAGTAGATGCTCTATGTCTTCAAACCTTTTTGGTCCTTACTGACAAAAGGGGGAGAAGCGTATGAGTTGATAGTCTTCAAGCGGGTTCATATGGGCGGTTGCATTATATTTTTCTGCGTGCTTACAACTCTTGCATTTTGAAACATTTGGTTCTTTGAGTTGTAACACCTAAACTTGATGGTCGTCTGCTACTTCTGCTACTCATTTGCTTTACTATGATGCGATGATAAATTCCGCATGTGCGATGATAACTTCCGCACTTAGATAATTCTGTAGACGTCCATTTTTCATTATGCATGTCATTCTACTAGCTATATCGTTTCATGCATGATGAATTATCTTCATAAGTTGAAGTGGATCTCCATAAGTACAACCTGCCATGTGCATTTGCATTCCAAAAGCAAATTACTTATATGCACATCTTCAGGGGGAGCCCTTACAACTTATGAAAACAATTCCCTATCCTTACAATTTCACATACTTTATCCCTGTTGAAAACTTCAAACAGTTTGTCATCAATCACCAAAAAGGGGGAGATTGTAAGTGCATCTAGTGCAACCCCTAGTTGGTTTTGGAGTATTGACGACAAAGTTGGTTGAGGGACTAATGTGTTTGTGAGAATTGCAGGATAACGCAGGTAGTGTCCCTCATTGATTCGGTTTACCTACCGGAGATGACCCCTAAAAATGTATGAAGACATTGAAGACAATGGTGGTAAGAGAAGATATTCATATTGAAGATTATTACATGAGAAGACATTGTGTGAAGACTATGGAGCGCGAAGACTGTGTGGTTTCGTTGTTTCCTTTTCTTCTTTGTTGAGTCATAGGAACCACCGTACTGTTAAGTGGGGTCCAAGTGAACTAAGTCAGAGTGACTGATGTGATGCTCAACTCAAATCCTATGTCTTCGAACGAAGACAATGAGAGCAAACGTTATCCAGAGCTGGATGAGTCAGCTTTGCTTGTAGCCCAAGTAAAGTTGTCGCGTGTGTTTGAAATCTGACCGTTGGAACACGTGTCAGTTCCTTAGTGACCTAGGGTCATTTTGGACAAATCAGGTTGGGTTGCCTAGTGGCTATAAATAGCCCACCCCCTACACCATAAATTGGTGGCTGCTCAGAGTTTGTGCACGGCTTTTGTCATTTGAGAGCAACCCACCTCGAAGCATTTGAGAGAGAGAAATCCTTGCGAGGACAAAGCCCAAACACCCAGAGCCAAAGAGTGTTAGGCATCACTGAAGTCTTTCTGTCTGTGTGACCTGAAGACTTATTACACTTGAGGACTGTGAATCCTCCAGCCGGTTAGGCGTCGCGTTCTGAGCATCCAAGAGTCATTGTGGATTGCCGGTGAACGAAGTCTGTGAAGGTTTGGAAGTCTCCCTTGAAGACTTACCAGAGTGATTGGGCGAGGACCGGGTGTCCTTAGCTCAAGGGGAATAAGGTGAAGACACGGTCTTCGGAGTTAAATCTCAGCCTCCCTAACCATACGTACAGTTGTCACAGCAACTGGAACTGGTCCAACAAATCATGTGTCTTCAACAAGCAACTGGTTCTATCCCTTCCCAACTTTACTTTAGTTTGTCTTCGTGAAGTCATTGCCTATCTGTTTATCTGTTTGACTTCACTGTTTGACTACTATTGTTGATTGGCTTCATACTATCTTCCATCTTGATCCTTACTACCTAACTGCTATTAGTCCTGTACTTTCACATCATTACATACTTGACTATGGCTTGTTTAGGGTAGTTTATCTTCCGCTACATATCAATTAGGTTGTTTCTGTTGTTTGTCTTTGAAACTTCCAACTTTTGAAGACGTTCACAAAAATTGCCTATTCACCCCCCCCCCTCTAGTCGATACTAGCACTTTCAAGATGCGATTCTATGATTAACATTATACTTAGCAAGCATCTTACGGAAAGCGCCATGAATAAAATGTGAACCACCATCAGTCATAAGATGTCCAGGGACTCCAAACCTCGGAAAATAACTTCCTTAAGCATTTTAATAGAAGTGTTATGATCAGCACTACTAGTTGGAATAGCTTCTACCCACTTAGTAACATAATCAACAGTAACTAAAATATGTGTGTAACCATTAGAGGCAGGAAAAGGTCCCATATAATCAAAGCCCCAAACATCAAACGGTTCAATAACAAGAGAATAATTAATAGGCATTTCTTGACGTCTACTAGTATTGCCAATTCTTTGGCATTCATCACAAGATAAGACAAACTTACGAGCATCTTTGAAGAGAGCAGGCCAATAAAAACCAGATTGCAGTACCTTGTGTGCAGTTCTATCTCCAGCGTGGTGTCCTCCATAAGATTCAGAGTGACACTTGCGTAGGATCTGTTCCTGTTCATGCTCAGGTACACAACGTCTAATAACACCATCTACTCCTTCTTTATAAAGGTGTGGGTCATCCTAGAAGTAATGTCTTAAATCATAAAAGAACTTTTTCTTTTGCTGGTATGTGAAACTAGGAGGTATAAATTTAGCAACAATGTAATTAGCATAATCAGCATACCAAGGAGCAGTATGAGAAGCATTAGCGACCGCTAATTGTTCATCAGGAAAGCTATCATCAATAGGCAGTGGGTCATAAAGAACATTCTCTAACCTAGACAAGTTGTCTGCAACGGGGTTCTCAGCTCCCTTTTTTATCAATAATATGCAAATCAAATTCTTGGAGCAGGAGAACCCATCTAATTAGTCTAGGCTTAGCATCTTTCTTTTCCATAAGATATTTAATAGCAGCATGATCAGTGTGAATAGTAACTTTGGAATCAACAATATAAGGTCTAAACTTATCACATGCAAACACAACTGCTAAGAACTCTTTTTCAGTAGTAGCATAATTTCTCTGGGCAGTATCAAGAGTCTTACTAGCATACTGGATAACATTCAATTTCTTATCAACTCTTTGCCCTAGAACAACACCTACATCATAATCACTAGCATCACACATAATTTCAAAAGATAAATTCCAATCAGGTGGCTGAACAATAGGTGAAGTGATCAAAGCTTTCTTAAGTGTTTCAAATGCTTCTACACAATCATCATCAAAGACAAAAGGAATACCTTTTTGCAATAAATTAGTCAGAGGCCTAGAGATTTTAGAAAAGTCCTTAATGAACCTCCTATAAAAACCGGCATGACCAAGGAAACTTCTTATACCTTTTATGTTCTTGGGACATGGCATCTTTTCAATAGCATCAACTTTGGCTTTATCAACTTCAATACCTATCTCAGAGATCTTGTGCCCAACACAATGCCTTCATAACCATAAAGTGGCACTTTTCCCAATTCAAGACGAGACTAGTGTCTTCGCATCTCTGCAAAACTCGATCAAGGTTGCTCAAGCAATCATCAAAAGAGGATCCATAAACGGAGAAATCATCCATGAATACCTCACAAATCTTTTCACAAAAGTCAGAGAATATAGCCATCATGCATCATTGAAAGGTAGCAGGTGCATTACATAAACCAAAAGGCATACGTCTATAAGCAAAAGTACCGAAAGGGAAAATAAAAGCATTTTTTGATTGATCCCCCGCTGACACGGGTATTTGAGAGAAACCAGAATAACCATCTAGAAAGCAGAAATGAGTGTGTTTGGATAGTCTTTCTAGCATTTGATCAATAAAAGGCAAAGGGTAATGATCTTTCTTAGTAGCTTTATTCAATTTACGGAAATCAATTACCATCCTATAACCTGTAATAATTCTTTGCAGGATCAATTCATCTTTATCATTAGGAACAACGGTAATACCTTCCTTTTTAGGAACACAGTTGACAGGGCTTACCTATTCACTATCAGCAATGGGATAAATTATACCTGCCTCAAGGAGCTTTAGTATCTCCTTTCTTACCACTTCTTTCATCTTGGGATTCAGTCGTCTTTGAGGATCTCTAACTGGTTTAGCATAGGCTTCCACATTAATTTTGTGCTGGCATAACGTGGGACTAATTCCCTTAAGATCATCCAGAGTATATCCAATAGCAGCGCGGTGCTTCTTCAGAGTTTTCAATAATCTTTTTTCTTCTTGCTCTGAAAGGTTAGCACTAATAATAACAGGATATATTTTCGTGTCATCAAGATAAGCATACTTAAGATTATCAGGTAATGGTTTGAGTTCAAACACGGGATCACCCTTGGGTGGAGGGGGATCCCCAAGAAATTCAACGGGAAGGTTGTATTTCAGCATAGGTTCCTGTTTAAGGAACACTTCATCAATTTCCATTCTTTCCTTCATAAACATATCATTTTCATGGTCAAGCAAATATTGTTCTAACGGATCAGTAGGAGGCACGGCAATGGAAGCAAGACCAATAATCTCATCCTTACTAGGTGATTCTCTATCACGAGGTTGTCTACGAAACTTAGCAAAATTAAAACTCATGAGACATACCCTCTAAGCCAATTGTAACAGTATCTTTTTCACAATCAATCCTAGCACTAGCCGTATTCAAGAAGGGTCTACCAAAAATAATGGGACAAAAATCATCTTGTGGGGAACCAAGAACAAGAAAATCAGCAGGATATTTAACCTTCCCACACAAGACTTCAACATCTCTAACTATCCCAATTGGTTTAATGGTATCCCTATTAGCAAGCTTAATGGTAACATAAATGTCTTCCAATTCAACGGGTGCAATGTCGTGCATAATTTCTTTATATAAGTCATAGGGTATCGCACTAGCACTAGCACCCATATCACATAATCCATGATAACAATGATCTCCTATTTTAACAGAGATAATATGCATGCCTACCACAGGTCTATGTATCTTAGTATCTGGTCTAGCAATATTAGCAGTTTCACCACAGAAATAAATAACATGCCCATCTAAATGATCATCTAAGAGATCTTTAACGATAGAAATACTAGGTTCAACTTTGATTTGCTCAGGAGGTGTATAAGTCCTAGTATTACTCTTATGAACAACAGTCGAAGTTTTAGCATGATTCTTTATCCTAACAGGAAAAGGAGGTTTCTCAACATAAGTAGTAGGAACAATAGGATCACTATAAGTGATAGTCTTTTCTTCAACTGCAATAGGTGCAACTACTTTCACTTCAACGGGAGGATTATATTTAAACCACTTTTCTTTAGGGAGATCAACGTGAGTAGCAAAAGATTCACAGAAAGAAGCTACTATCTCAGAGTCAAGTCCATACTTAGCGCTAAATCCACGGAAAGCATCGGTATCCATAAAAGATTTAACACAATCGAACTTAGGTGTCATACATGACTCCTTACCATCGTCGGAACCCCAATCTTCAGAGTTGCGTTTAATTCTTTCCAATAAGTCCCATTTGAAATCAATAGTCTTCAGCATATAAGAACCAGAACAGGAAGTATCGAGCAGGTTGCGATCATTGAGAGAATGCCGAGCATAAAAATTTTGAATAATAATTTCCCGGGAGAGCTCATGATTGCGGCATGAATATAACATTGACTTAAGCCTCCCCGCTTGAGCGATGCTTTCTCCTTCACGAGGCCAGAAATTATATATGTAATTACGATCACGATGAACAAGATGCATACGATAGAACTTCTGGTGAAATTCCAACTTCAATCGTTTATAATTCCAAGATCTCGTATCATCACATAGCCTATACCATGTCAATGCATCTCCCTTCAAAGATAAAGGGAGGACCTTCCTTTTGACAACATCATCGGGAATACCTGCAAGCTTAAATAATCCACAAACTTCATCCACAAAGATAAGGTGTAAGTCGGGATGCAATGTTCCATCTCCTGCAAATGGATTAGCTAGCAGTTTCTCTATCATACCCGAAGGAATCTCAAAGCAAATATTTTTAAAAAGTTCAGTAGGTTGAGGAGAAACTCTTTGCTCTTCTGGTCGGGGCGAAGATACCCCGAACAAGCCCCTCAAAGGATTAGTTTCCATAGTGACAAGTAACAGAAAATTTCAGCACACTATATAAATGTTTCCTTACCAAGTTCCATTCACCAAAAGCACTACACTCCCCGGCAACGGCGCCAGAAAAGAGTCTTGATGACCCACAAGTGTAGGGGATCTATCGTAGTCCTTTTGATAAGTAAGAGTGTGAAACCCAACGAGGAGCAGAAGGAAATGATAAGCGGTTTTCAGTAAGGTTTTCTCTGCAAGCACTGAAATTGTAGGTAATAGATAGTTTTGTGATAAGATAAATTGTAACGAGTAACAAGCAATGAAAGTAAATAAAGTGCAGCAAGGTAGCCCAATCCTTTTGTAGCAAAGGATAAGCCTGGACAATTTCTTATAATGAGAAAGGAGCTCCCGAGGACACATGGGAATTATCGTCAAGCTAGTTTTCATCACGTTCATATGATTCGCGTTCGGTACTTTGATAATTTGATATGTGGGTGGACTGGTGCTTGGGTACTGCCCTTACTTCGACGAGCATCCCACTTATGATTAACCCCTATTGCAAGCCTCCGCAACTACAAAAGAAGTATTAAGGTAAACCTAACCACAACATTAAACATATGGATCCAAATAAGCCCCTAACGAAGCAACGCATAAACCAGGGTTTAAGCTTCTGTCACTCTAGCAACCCATCATCTACTTATTACTTCCCAATGCTTTCCTCTAGGCCCAAATAATGGTGAAGTGTCATGTAGTCGACGTTCGCATAACACCACTAGAGGAAAAGACAACATACATCTCATAAAAATATCGAACGAATACCAAATTCACATGACTACTAATAGCAAGACTTCACCCATGTCCTCAGGAACAAACGTAACTACTCACAAAGCATATTCATGTTCATAATCAGAGGAGTAATAATATGCATTAAGGATCTGAACATATGATCTTCCACCAAGTAAACCAATTAGCATCAACTACAAGGAGTAATCAACACTACTAGGAACCCACAGGTACCAATTTGTGGTTTTGATACAAGATTGGGTACAAGAGATGAACTAGGGTTTTGAGAGGAGATGGTGATGATGAAGATGTTGATGGAGATTGACCGCCTCCCGATGAGAGGATCGTTGGTGATGATGATGGTGATGATTTCCCCCTCCCGGAGGGAAGTGTCCCCGGCAGAACAGCTCTGCCGGAGCTCTAGATTGGTTCCGCCTCGTGGCGGCGGAGTTTCGTCCCGTAAGCTTGCCCACGATTTTTTCCAGGGTAAAATCCTTCATATAGCAGAAGATGGACACCGGGGGGCCACCAGGGGGCCCAGGAGACAGGGGGGCGCACCCAGTAGGGGTGGGAGCCCTCCACCCTCCTGGCCAGGGTGTGGGCCCCCTGATGTATTTCTTCCACTCAATAATTCTTATTACTTCCAAAAAAAAGTTTCGTGGAGTTTCAGGATTTTTGGAGCAGTGAAGAATAGGTTTCCAATGTTTGCTTCTTTTCCAGCCAGAATTCCAGCTGCCGGCATTCCCCCTCTTCATGGTAAACCTTGTAAAATAAGAGATAATAGCCATAAGTATTGAGATATAATGTGTAAAAACAGCCCATACTGCAATAAATATTGATATAAAAGCATGATGCAAAATGGACGTATCAAACGCCCAAACCAGCTCAACACTACTAAACTAGTGGTCACGGAGGAGGACTCCGGCAATTTTGAGCCAAAAGAGCCTGCGGAAGTGCGCGCGTGCTACGGCAAGGAAATAGGCTGCATCCTACAGGCAACTGCCACCATCAACGATGAGAAACTAAAGAAGATACAAGATATGCAGCACTCCCTCCAAACTAAGTTGCACCAGATATTCTTGTTCCCGGGCCGGGATGAAATCAAATATACTCGACCGTGGCAAGACCCGACAATGAAGAAGATAAACAAACACGCCATGGGCAAGTTTAGCGGCACGTTGTCTGCCTGGAAAGTAAGGATGAAACATCGGATCATCGCCAAAAAGGAACCTTACTCTAGGATTGTAAAGGATAATCCAACAATTATGGAAGAGCAGTTCAAAATATTCAAGAAGGCTTGCGTTGCTGAAGCTGCCAAAGAAAAGTCGGAGTACATGAAGGGGCTTCATGAGAGGAACATGGGGTGCCACCACCTCGGAAGTCATGGTTATGCGGGGAAGAGGCCCATATGGGCCAAGGAGGATGCAGAACGCGAAAGTCTGGGTATCCCAGACCCCTTGGCGGAGTTCACCATCCCGCAGGAGTGTGACATCATCAACACCCGGTACTGTTGGGACCCAGTCAACAAGATTTTCGATATGGACGCGGTCAAAAAGGAGTTCATGAGACTGCTAGTAATTATTAATTTACCCCCTAATTTTAGCTTCTGATTAATTTGACTGCATGTTTAGTCACATTTGTAAACGATCCACGTTCCTTTTGTAGTATATCGATGCCATCGATGAGGATGATGATGACCCTCTACAGTATCTCGATACTGGCGCCTATGACGACGGATGATTGATGGATCAGCAGTATGAGTACTCAGGGTTTGGGCGTGATGAGTCGGTGTCTGAATTGCCGGAGGATGAACATATTATAGGCGGACTTCTAGTAGCAAAGAAGCATAGGAAGAGACCGAGGAAAGGCAACAAAGCTGCTTCTATGAGCCAGTGGCCTCCGCGGCCTCAGCTTCAAGACCGTATACCTATCATAGGTGCGGCGAAATACCATATCCCGGGTGATCCGATCCTACCTAAGGCAGCGGTAGAGGCCATATACGACGATCTCAGGAGACTTCATGACGATATGCTGCAGAGAGAGAAAAGCCTGATCGCCTTGGAAAATCCAAGATACCTGCCGTACGTGGTTAACGTGCCGCAGCAAAGGTTGTACATTGACACATTCCCCGTGGAAAAGTTCTTCCTTCGATTCGATTACATCTTCGACATGTTTCACTTGAAAAAGCTGTATTTCACATAGGTTCTTCTTGGCAGTCTGCCTAAAGCACCGTGAATACGCAAGTAACTACATCGCCAATTTCATGGTTGGCAATAAGGACAAGGAGAAGATTCTTGTGCCTTGTCATCCCATGTAAGTCGTCTGCGGATATCGTTCCTTCGATTTCAATCATTCATTTGCATGTGTGGAGGCTAATTTGAGGTGTACTTACTTTGCGCAGGGACGGGCGCGTCGTCGTCATCTTCCTTTACCCTCGATTCTCCCACGCTCTTTACTTGGACTCGTCGAAGAACATGAAGAAAAAGGATTACACCCACATCAAGTCTGTTCTCGACAGTGATATCTTTAGCTATGGCCTACAGGGTTGAGAGATCACGCTCAAGAAGACAAGGAACCGCGCGCCCACCTTCGGCCATAAGACCGACTTCTGCTGCATCCAGCAACTGAGTGGTACTCTCAGTGATGGATTCTATGTCCTCCACCACATGCTGGAGTACATACGGGATCAGCAGAACCTTTGCATGTCACCTAGATCCGGCGATGCCCATATTCTGCAATGGGCAAAGAACCTAGGAGATATCCCGGATAATCTACTCCGAGCTAAGTTCTATCACTTCCAGTGTGAACTTGCCCAAATCATCATGAAGGAGGTCCTCGAAAAAACAGGGATGTTTTACGAAGAAGGGAAAATGTCACGGGAAGACGTGCGAACAAGCGTAGCCGCTTAGGGTCTCGACCTGAAGCCTTTCACTGCGCTAGGGGAGTTCCTCCCTGACTTGGATGGATGGCACAACATGTTGGAGTGATTGACCATATATGACAATGTGTCCATTTAGTCCATACTTTCTCTATGACGAAACTTTCAGTTATACACGACGAAACTTTATTTGTGATGTAATTAAACCATCCTCCTCAACTAGCGAAGATCACTCTAGTTAGGGCATTTTGGGTACGATGAACTTTGTTATTTATGCTTATGATATGTTGCCTCTATTTTTGCCAACTCTGTCTCTTTCTGTTGCTCCACTATATATGTTGCATATTATCAACTCATGTGACGATGCAGGTACATAGATCATCGATGGCGAAGAAGTGCTACGCCAGGAGTATACGACGAGTGGCCGGATGTCAGGCCCAAGTGTACTGGTTTCCGAGCGATAGCCAGAGAGGGTTCGATAGCAGAGCCGAAGCAGAAAATAGTTAGTTTAGGTTCATGCTAGTGCGAGAGAGGGATACGAACCGGCACCTCAAGAAGTACTACATTATGTGTGATGAGACATGTCGTCATGTAACTTGTATAGCTATATTGTGATTAGTGACGACATGATTTGTGTTGGATGATATGATGAGACTATTATGTGTATGATATGATGAGCATATTGCATGTTGATGATCTGATTAGAATATTGTACAAAACCTGTACAAAAACATCGCAAATATATAGCAAAAAAGATATGTGAAAATATAGTAGTAGCGCTCTTTAGCGCTGGATAGAAAAATGCTGCTGCTAAGCCACTTAGCAATAGCGCTGGTATGGACAGTGCTACTGCTAAGTAGGTATAGCAGTAGCACGGGTAAAAACGCGCTACTGCTAAACGTTAGCTGTAGCGCCGTATCAGTAACGTGATGCCCCGCGCTACTGATAGCCCTTAGACACGCGCTACTGCTAGGCTTTTCCCTAGTAGTGAGGAGAACATTGATGCAAAAGTGTTGATAATCTAAAACAACTTGATCTGTATTTTCTCTAAGTAAATACAGCC
The DNA here is from genome assembly GCA_963921465.1 of Triticum timopheevii. Taxonomy (NCBI): domain Eukaryota; kingdom Viridiplantae; phylum Streptophyta; class Magnoliopsida; order Poales; family Poaceae; genus Triticum; species Triticum timopheevii. Next base: position 49,940,743 of record OY997271.1, read on the forward strand.
AACTACTCCCTTCTTTCCGGTTTAATGACATATCTCAAACTTTTTTGATTTTCCATTTTGTTAGTCATGCTTCTATTGCCCTCCATAATTTGTTGATATTTTCAGGTGCATTAAATCTGTGCATGCAAGGATTAAAAGAAAACTCACCAATGATGTAAAATTCACGTTTGTTTAGTGGCCACGCAGGCATGTATTGCAGTTAATGTGAATTAAATGAGTGTGCTAATTTCATACTTTTGCAAACTACGGAATTTACTCCACCACTCAACATTTGCATGGGTTGGGGTGATTTTTGAATTGGACCCTCTAAACCAGAGGGGGGGGGGGGGTAGCTAGCATTGATGTTGTGCTAAAGTTATATTTTAACATGTATTTCATAATTAAATAAGTTTACCATAACCATAACCCTCGAATTATGGTGCTTAGTCCAGCTTGAACCTAAACTATGAAAAAATAAATATTACCCTAAACTTTCTAAAACCGCCACACTTGAACCTAACTTTGTGTTGGATAGTGGTTTTGGCATTTGGGGGTAATTAGAAAATGTGAAACTAATTCATTGATTTTTAGGAATGTCACAATATTATATCCAGAAATATGACCACTCGTGTCATGTGCAAGAACAAAAATAGATACCTATTCCCTATTTATCGTATGGATGATGAGATAATTGTTACAATTTTTGATGATTTTTTGCAGGTTCCAAATCCGTAGCCATGTCTTGTTTTAGGTTTTGTTTTTCATGTTCTGGAAACTCCTAACTTGAACAAATGTGGGGCATAGAGAATTAAAAGAAGATGGAAAAAAAACTAATTTGATCCATTTGTGTTCCATGCAAACACCCAAGATATAAATGAACTTTCTTGATTTGTACACATGACATAAATTGTTATATTTTTATGAAATTGTGTGGATTACAATGTCCTACGTTTCCTAAATATTTGAAATATTCCACTGTGTATTGGAAGGCCATATATACAAATCACTCTTGGAAACCAGGTCTGAGTTCATGTTAAATGGTTTTAGAATTTCCAAGTTTTTTTAGATCGAATTTCCAGGTTTAATGTAGATAGTTCCTTAATTAGTTGACAGTTCAACTTGGACCCCACCCAATAACTTTTGGTTCCAAGTAGAAATTATTCAAACATCAAATTTGTTTGGTAATAACGAGCACATACTAAAAGAGGTAAGATGACATGGGGCCACCAACTTATAAATCACAAGCTCCATATATACTTTACTGCAATTGGATAACTACATGTTGAGCCTTTTTTTGCGGAAAAAAAGAAGTGGACCAAAGGTTTTTTTTTTGTCAGCAATAACCTGAGTAAGCACTCCTGAGCCTCCAAAGCAACCAAATTAAGCACTAAATTAATCATCTCAAAGAGATGACTTATGTATGTCTTCCACTAGACACTCATCTACTGCTACAAAATATGGATCTCTCCATGCATAAAAAAGAAAAGGAAGAAGAAAAGGGGTACAAAAAGAAGTTACTGCCAAAGAGCACAAAGGAAAAATATTGTACTATTCGGCAAAAATATTGCACAAAGGAAAAGGAAGATGGGATATAGCTAGACGCAGCCCACGGCCATGGTGCCGATATCCAGGAACTGGTGGTACGTGTACCCGGCGGCAGTTGCATCATGGCCGCACTCGTCGTCGCCCTCGCAGCTGGCGCCGTACTCATCGCAAGGTGGGTGGTTCAGGTCGAGCCACAGCCCGCGTTTCATGCCGACAACAGCGCCGTCGCCGCCACCATGCTTCTCTATCGCTGCTGCCGGTGGTGTCATGGCCATGACGCCACCGCCCCCGCCCGCGGCCATGGCGCGGTGGCGCCGCATGTGGCCGCCGAGCGCCTGGCCGATGGCGAACTCAAGGCCGCAGACGGAGCATCCGTGCAGCTTGGGCTTGAGATCGCCGCCATCATCCAGCCGCGGCTTCTTGTGGCTGGCCCGGTGTCCGCCCAGCGCCTGGAATGAAGGGAACACGCGGTCGCACGTCTTGCACACGAACACCCGCTCCGGGGCACGGTCACCGCGCACCGCCATCGGCATCGGCATGGGCATCGCCTGCTCCTGCGACACAAGCAGAAGCACGCGTGCCATCTCCTTCTCCTCGAAAGCAAACCTCTTCATCATTGTTATGAACCCAATTGATCGATCTCTGAAACTCTAAAGATGATGATGATGAAGAAGAAGAAGAAGAAGAAGCTGATGAAGAAGAAACGCATCAAGCCGCAACTGTATTTATAGGCCATTTGCACCATAAAACAAAGAACCCGTTGTAGTCAGCCAGTAGTGACACTTATGCTAGTACGTATATATTTCTCCAGTTAAAGAAATGCACAACTTGGCCCTAGAGATAGATGAAGAGGGAAGCAACGGCGTCGAGTATCCCTGCTCGCCTCGGATGCAATGCAAGTGGTTCGAAATTGAGTCACTCTAGAACCACACGCAACGCGTCCCGAGCTCAGTGCATCCCTTGGATTAACGGAAAAATATATGTAGCATGATGATGCACGTACCTGTGCACGGCCGCTTCAGTAGTTCAGTTCAGATCAACCAAAGGGGCTTATTCAGGTTTGACCTGTGCACATTACTCATCAGGGCCTTTATATATTATCAAGGTCAACTGTTTCTCCTCTAGAGTCCTATCTTGTTTTGGAGGGACTGAAAATTTCGAGCAAAATCTTTGAAATGTTATAGGATAGGATATCAACAAGTGCACTTCATATCAGAAAGCAAAAAAGGATGAGTTGAGAACTGAGATTATGACATGGTACTTTGTGTCTACACTTTTTATTCTTTTCTTTTTTGTAGATTATGATGGCATGGTACTATGTGTCAACGAAGATCCCATTTTCCTTTTCTTAGGATAAATTGTGGCCCACTGAATCCTGTAGAGTTTACTTGTGTCAGTACTCCCATCAGTTTTGGTCATGACTAGCTAGGCTGATTGGTAGGGCAATCTAGAATTGCAATTAAATTAGTATCACACCCACTGATGATCGATGAAGATCACCCTCTTAATGATGATCTTATCAAACATCTTATGCCAGCTCCAAATGCCACATGAAACAGTCTCTCCGAATCTCTTTATTTTCCTTAATTTTTTCGTGAGGGGCATCTAATACCTTTTGCACTTACTTGCAATGCTGGTATAGTGTCATAGATGGCTCTTCTAGTCAAAAGTAGGCAGGCTAAGCTACCATCAAGTAGTGGCATCTGAGACTGGACATTAAACAAATCCAACTCTTCATATTAAAATTAGCGGTTATCGCCGATGATTGGTTCTCGGGATTGCTTCTTGCATCTACACCGCACTAGCTGATTGGACTGAAATGATCAATAATTGCTGCTTAATGTCAGCAAGAAAGTAGCTTGGCTTAGCTGTGCATCCTCTACTTTCTAGTTTTTAATTTGCAACTTGTGTTAAATAGTGCCTTCTGTTGCTACTTCAGGACTTGAGAGTTTGTGGCTTCTCGGTTTGTTCCACACAGTGGAAGTGTTTGATGGGGATCAAATGGTCTTACCCCTGTTCACATTTAAGAGATAAGAAAGGAAATTTACTAAAATGAAGATTCTATGCCATGGATCGGATCAGAAACTTGATTATGTGATGTCTAACCTTCTACAGAGAGTAATTAGCACTGAGACTAAATTAAAGAGTCTCTGGGAAATCCATCATGTACCTGCTTCTCAGTACTTAAGATTCTTCAGATAAGTAGTAACACTACTAGTAGTACACAGATGACAACACACGTCTTTTCGAATCTGCTCGCTGTGTCTCATATTGCTGGATGCAATGCGAAAGAATTCGCAAAGGCCAGTTGGCAAGATAGTCCTTTGTGCACCCTGAAGCAACATGATCCCTCGGTGCCTGCGATACGCATAAGTCAGTATTATAAAAGGGGCAATTATTCGCTGCTCGCCAACTGTCCAGTTGATGTAGAAGATTCAGATAACTTGCTGAACACACATTGCCTGAGAAACAGAAATGGCCAATTTGCAGTTTGCTACAGGTAGAGCTATTATCTAGATGCTTCCGATGATTGGCGTTTCGAGGCTGGAGTTCTAGTCGTCTCGGCAACTTAAGCCCATTGGGTTAGTAATAATAATCACCCTGACAGCACATAACATGGTAACATAATTAAGTTACTTTTGTGTCCCTCTCAAGTCTGAATCTGAATTTGGAGCTTGCGCCGCATCTGCAGTTCCCCGCATAATTGAGCAAAGATACAACTTTGCTTCCCTCTCAGAGTAAACAACAAGAACAAACCCGCTATTTGCCGCATAAAATGGTCAAAACTAGAAGTTTGCTTCTTGGTTTACCTCAAGATTCAGCAACATCTGAGATTCTCAAACTCCTGTATCATCATGTCAAACCTCTGCAGATTGTTTAACTGGCACACAGCTTTAGCGCCCAATGCTCTGAATTGCTTGTGTTGACTTGCTTGCTATGCTCGTTATATCTGATTTCTTGGTACCGCGGGATCAAAGCAAATGTTTGGTTCCTTTGTGGTAATTGTTTTCTCGCTCCATGAAGCATGCCGGGCACAACATACAACAATAAAATATAAATTGAAGAAGCAATGTCAACCATCATTTCTGAAGGAAAAAAAAACTAAAAAGGCTGGTATGAGCGATCGAGGCATCGAGCGGTTCCAGTTTTCTGCATCTACTTTCTGAGTAAGCAGTGTGCTGACCACCGAATGCATAAGAATCTTCCAGGAAAGGGTCATTACTTTAGATAATGCTGACTGATTCAAATGGTTAGCCAGTACACAATATGATATTAGGCGTGCGTCACGGCTTGAGATTGCGGTTTGGGGTCGCGAAGGGGCGGTATATTCCTTGATGATTCAGGGGGCAGAATTAGTACCACTAATTGCAACCCCTTGCTACTTAAGAGCCAGCATCCTAATTTCATGAAGAAATGAGATATGAGGAATCAGGACAGCTATAGTTCTCATTGATTTTCTCCAAATCTTGAAAAAATGAATTGGACTGGCAAATCAGAAAACAATGACCTGCTATAGGCTAGGCAGTAGTGCCCTGTTCAGAACCCTAAGATACTGTTTTGTTGATTCAGTTAGCTTGCCACGTTCTATCCACTTCAATTATGTGGTGCAGCTCTAATCTGCACCAACTACAATAAAATAAAATAAAGTAAACAAGGTGGAGTTCAAAAGCAACTCTGAATTGTATAGTTGAAGCTAGTAGTGCTGTGATGCAACTAAGCATCAGTGCAATTGTATTTATCCGTTGAAAGAGAAATGTCTGATTAGCACAGCACACAGGATAACAAAGATGCGTGAATTTTTTAGTAGAATCAGTCGTAAGCAAGGATTCCAAAACCGGATACCAGAAAATACCTGTTAAATATAGGCAGTAACTAGTTTATTTTTTACCGGACAGTTCCAGCAATCAAACTTAAACTCAAAATATGGATTTATTTTTTTGTTGTACTGCTCAGAGTTCAATTCCAAATATCTTTTTTGGGGTGTGTTTGGTGCAACCGGTTCACCAGATCTCCTATCAACTAGTGTTCGGAATTTCCAAAATAAATTCAACTCATACAAACATCCAATGCTAACAAGGAAAACATGCCACATTCATTGCCCGATTTGGATTAGCTATTCAGACGAGGTTTGCCTTTTTGTTTCGTTTCTCGAGCTATGTTTTGAGTTGAAATTTGAAATCTTTTAACATGGTAGAAATATTCCTTTTCTACACCCGCAAAATTTTAAGAATTTTTGAACAATTCCAAATATTCCTTTTCGGTTAACCACAGGGCGCCCGATGCACCAAATATGATCCTTATAAGGGAAGGATAATGATCCTTTCTCTTGATAGGATTAGGATCAATCTCACCTCATTGCAACATAGTGGGGTTACGTGTGCTATTTGTGAGGCACCAAAAGCCTCATAGGTTAACCGAAACCACCTACCAAAGAAAATAATGGAAAGTGGTTATTTTTGTTTGTTCTACCAATGGATAAAGAAGGCAATTGAAAGTTGACAAGCACAAATAATCGTCATGAACAACCCGTTGCTCTCATGAGTGACAAACTGGGTGAAGGAAAACTTGCTTTTTGAGAAAGAATTAAGTCACTGTCAGAGAAAAGAGCAGCAGTTGGTTGCTGCGTTCGGGGCTGGAACTCACACTGTTAGAACCTCCCTACCTTGGAAAGGGAGAGAGAGCACTTTGCTTCTGCCTGGATTTTCTAGGGTTCATATCGCCATCTCCATGTAGGTCGCCACCAATGTGATGCAGACGGCACTGCATGTTGGAGTATCAGGCATAGTTAGTGCAATGCACCTAGATATACATACAAGTCATCACACACATACAAAGCAAGTGGCCAGTAGTGATTGATTCAGTCAGCATCCAGTAGTAGTAAGCACATTTATGCTGACATCCTAATGCTTTGTAAGATCTCATGTTCTTATATTTTTGTTTGGTTCTCCATTTGAGTTAATGAAGCAAGCAATCCACACGTCAGCATATACATTTTTGACTTAGAATCGAATATAACTGCTTCATAACACAGGCGAAAAAATTCACACAAAAAATGAAGCATTCATAAATTGACAAGGTTAAATGAAAGATACAGCATGTGTCTACTGCATAAAAGATTGCTCTGTAAAACCTAAAACGTCTCATGATCATCCTAGTGAGGAACCATTTCCTCTCCTTTACAGGAGAAAATTCTTCGTGCAGCTCAAACGAAGGGCTACGGAATAAGGAGTGGCAAGAGCCTAAGCTTTCTCTGTAAAACCTAAAACGTCTCATGATCATCCTAGTGAGGAACCATTTCCTCTCCTTTACAGGAGAAAATTCTTCGTGCGGCTCGAACGAAGGGCTACGGAATAAGGAGTGGCAAGAGCCTAAGCTTGGGGATGCCCAAGGCAACCCAAGGTAATATTTAAGGATAACCAAGCATCTAAGCTTGGGGATGCCATCCCCCGGATGGCATCCCCTCTTTTGTCTTCAATCCATCGGTAAAATTACTTGAGGCTATATTTTTATTCATCACATGATATGTGTTTTGCTTGGAGCGTCTTGTATTATATGATTCTTTGCTTTTTAGTTTTCCACAATCATCCTTGCTGTACACACATTTTGAGAGGGACACACATTAATCGTGAATTTATTAGAATACTCTATGTGCTTCACTTATCTTTTGAGCTAGGTAGCTTCTCTAGCGCTTCACTTATATCTTTTTAGAGAACGGCGGTGGTTTTAGTTTGAAGAAATTGATGAAATATCATGCTTCACTTATATTATTTTGTGACTCCTAAGAATAGTATGGCAATTTGCTTAGGTTATGAATTTGGTCCTAATATGATGGGTATTCAAGAGGGATATAATAAAAACATTCATGTAGATCATTGAATATATGAGAAGTTTGATTCCATGCAATTGTTTTGAGATATAAAGATGGTGCTATTAGAGTCATGCTATAGTTGGTAATTATGGGTTAATAGAAATACTTGTGTTAAGGTTTGTGATTACTAAAACATGCACGTATGTTTTTTCATTATGTGATGAAGTTGGACCATGAATTATTTTTGCTTGTCTTCCTTATGGGTGGTGGTCGGGACGACCGATGGTCTTTTCCTACCAATCTATCCCCCATGAGCATTGGTATTAGTATTTTGTTTCGAGGGCCAATAAACTTTTGCAATAAGTATTTGAGTTCTTTATGACTAATGTTGAGTCCATGGATTATACGCACTCTCACACTACTAGGGAAAACCTTATACACAGAAACTTAGCAGTAGCGTTGGTCAAAAAGAGGTGCTACTGCTAATTATCAGTAGCGCGTGCCAATAAGGTCAAAATCACTATTCTGACCTTGTCTGGAAACTATGACACAAAATAAACTCTGAACAAAACTATTTCACAATCTGACCCTTTTCGCAACGCCATTGACCGTGGCGTTTCTCCTCCATATAGAAACGCCGACCTAGCCAGCGTTTCTGCTCCAAATGAAAAGGCCAAGGTAGCACGCGTTGCCGTCCAGGCCGAACTAGCGTCGCTTGCTGACGTGGCACGCAGGAAACGCCAGAACTATTGGCGTTTCTAACTCGTCTACAAACGCTGGCGTTTCTGGCCCGACGGGAGATCGAGATCGATTTCTGCTGTGCACCGCGGCCGCTTGTATGATCTGTTCTATCAGGGTTCGATTCCGTTGAAAGCTGGGTACGCTGCCGCTGCAGCCGCACGTCACCGTTGACAAAGTTTCATCGCACGGCCACGTGTTCAGAAGTGCGGCCACGTCTTCCCTGTCCACTACCTCAACTAGTACCGTCGCCTCTAAGTATTGGTCGGCTTGTACTACCTCAACTAGTACTAGTCACGTGAAGCTACAACACACTTTGGTCGCTACAGATTTAATCTCCACAAAGAGTAGTGAATTGACAGGAGCAGTGAAGGCTACGCAAGAATTTCGTGTAAGAGAGTAGGACCAGTGAAGGCTACACAGGGTAGGCAGGTTAGCTTTGTGGGATACTGGACATAGTGACTAGCTAGCTAGCTGCATGCAGGCCAAAATCACTGTATCATGGGCAGCAACGCCAGGACCTTTGGCGTTTGCAGCCTGGCCAGAAACACCAACAATAGCGGTGTTTCCAGAAACGCAGGAAACCTCGGCGTCTCTGCCTGCCATGTCAACATAGCAGAAACGTAGCATACCTCGGCGTTTCTATGTGGAGCAGCAACGTCACGGGCTGTGGCATTTCTAAAAAAGTCAGATTGTAAAATACTTTCAAATCGAGTTCATTTTGTGACGAAGATTGCTGATAAGGTCAAAACAGTGATTTCGGCCTGCCGATAACAGGCGCTACTGCTACCAGCTTAGCAGTAGCGCATCTCGGTAGAACCAAGCTACTACTAAAATTGGCCGACCGTTCCCGCCACACTAGGTTTAGCAGTAGCGCGTCCACGGTAACCGCGCTACTACTAACCAGATAGTAGTAGCGTGCTTTTGTTGCACGTCACTACTTATAATTTTGAACCTGGCCACATGGAGGGCCCCGCTTAGAAGTAGCGCGTCCGCCTGGAGCGCGCTACTGCTATGGTGTTAGCAGCAGCGCGTCTTGCGACCAGCGCTACTGCTAAACCGCAGCCATACCACCTTTTTCATCCCCCTCTCTCCCCTCCACCATCCTCTCTTCCTTCACTTTCCCCTCCCACCTCCTCTCTCCCTCACTTTGCTTCTTTCTCACTACTTATCCCCCATTACTCTCCTTCTTCTACCTATCTTTCTCTCTCTTTATTACTCCTAGCTAACTACACCACCTCCATTAATGCATCTCCTTTCTCTTTTTCCGCCCCTCCTCCACTAGTTGAACTTGTCTCCTCCCAAACTAGCTAGCTAGGTAGATCTAGCTAGCATTTAGTGAAGTGACCTATGTACCTCCCTAACTAGATCTATAGCCTTGTCAAGAAGAGCTTAATTTGTCCACTTTTGATCATTCCATAGGTGTGTGTGGCGACACGACAACATCATCACTGTGCTCGATCTCGAGATATGTGATCTAAAAGTTATGCTTTTGCAAGAATGGAAATATGTGTATGTGTGTGATATGACATAATCGGGCGATATGATGGAAATTGTGTGTGTGGCATGAGTTGCCGACGAATTGTGCTTGTGAGTTTCCTATGTTTTGCCAAAATGTCGATTTATTTCCGTTTCGGTGAATTTCGGGCAAACTCTATATGTCCTATTTTTAGGGAAGATCATGCCGAATTTTTGTATGACTTTGATGCATGCATGCATTTTTATAATCAATTTGTTTATTGTTACCATGCAGGCATTCATGATGGTCAGTGGAACGATGGTGGACAGGTGGTTGCGGTCGGCGGTGCTGGACATGAAAGAAAATAACCTGACAGAGGTTTTATGTCCGTGTCGAAGATGCAAAGGAGGAGTTTGGTTCAACCCCTATGATGCGATGGCGCACCTGCTCATGACTGGTTTCATGGATGGCTATACTCGCTGGATAATTGAAGATGAGGATGATGATGTTGACGACGCCGACGGGGCAGATAGTGACGGCACGAGGCAAGACGAAGAGATGATCGATAATGGCGGCGGAGAAGGGGTCCGACATGATGTTGTTGGGGAACGTAGTAATTTCAAAAAATTTCCTACGCACACGCAAGATCATGGTGATGACATAGCAACGAGAGGGGAGAGTGTTCGTCCACGTACCCTCGTAGACCGTAAGCGGAAGCGTTAGCACAATGCGGTTGATGTAGTCGTATGTCTTCACGATCCGACCGATCCAAGCACCGAACGTACGGGGCCTCCGAGTTCAGCACACGTTCAGCTCGATGACGATCTCCGGCCTCCGATCCAGCCGAGCTCCGGAGATGAGTTCCGTCAGCACGACGGCGTGGTGACGATGATGATGTTCTACCACCACAGGGCTTCGCCTAAACTCCGTGACGATATGACCGAGGTGGAATATGGTGGAGGGCGGCACCGCACACGGCTAAGGAACGATCCGTAGATCAACTTGTGTGTCTATCGGGTGCCCCCCGTCCCCGTATATAAAGGAGGGAGGGGGGAGGTGCGGCCGCCCCCCTAGGGGTACGCCTAGAGGAGTCCTACTCCCACCAGGAGTATGACTCCCCCCTCTTGCCTTGGTGGAGAAGGAAAGGGGGGAGGGGAAAGAGGAAAGGGGGGCGCCGCCCCCCCTTCCTTGTCCTATTCGGACTAGGGGGGGAGGGGGCGCGCGGCCTGCCCTGGCCGGCCCTCCTCTTCTCCCTCTTGGCCCACTAAGGCCCATTATCCCCCGGGAGGGTTCCGGTAACCCCCGGTGTTCCAGTAAAATCCTGGTTTCACCCGGAACCATTCCGATGTCCAAACATAGGCTTCCAATATATCAATCTTTATGTCTCGACCATTTCGAGACTCCTCGTCATGTCCGTGATCACATCCGGGACTCTGAACAAACTTCGGTACATCAAAACTTATAAACTCATAATAAAACTGTCATCGTAACGTTAAGCGTGCGGACCCTACGGGTTCGAGAACTATGTAGACATGACCTAGAACCATTCTCGGTCAATAACCAATAGTGGGACCTGGATGCCCATATTGGTTCCTACATATTCTACGAAGATCTTTATCGGTCAAACCGCATAACAACATACGTTGTTCCCTTTGTCATCGGTATGTTACTTGCCCGAGATTCGATCGTCGGTATCCAATACCTAGTTCAATCTCGTTACCGGCAAGTCTCTTTACTCGTTCTGTAATGCATCATCTCGTAACCAAATCATTGGTCACATTGCTTGCAAGGCTTATAATGATGTGCATTATCGAGAGGGCCCAGAGATACCTCTCCGACGATCGGAGTGACAAAACCTAATCTCAAATTATGCCAACCCAACATGTACCTTCGGAAACACCTGTAGAGCACCTTTATAATCACCCAGTTACGTTGTGACGTTTGGTAGAACACAAAGTGTTCTTCCGGTAAACGGGAGTTGCACAATCTCATAGTTGCAGGAACTTTGTATAAGTCATGAAGAAAGCAATAGCAGTATACTAAACGATCAAGTGCTAGGCTAACGGAATGGGTCATGTCAATCACATCATTCTCCTAATGATGTGATCCCACTAATCAAATGACAACACATGTCTATGGTTAGGAAACATAACCATCTTTGATTAATGAGCTAGTCAAGTAGAGGCATACTATTGACTATAGTTTTGTCTATGTATTCACACATGTATCATGTTTCCGGTTAATACAATTCTAGCATGAATAATAAACATTTATCATGATATGAGGAAATAAATAATAACTTTATTATTGCCTCTAGGGCATATTTCCTTCAGTCTCCCACTTGCACTAGAGTCAATAATCTAGATTACATAGTAATGATTCTAGCATCCATGGAGTCTTGGTGCTGATCATGTTTTGCTCGTGAGAGAGGCTTAGTCAACGGGTCTGCAACATTCAGATCCGTATGTATTTTGCAAATCTCTATGTCTCCCACTTGGACTTGGTCCCGAATGGAATTGAAGCGTCTCTTGATGTGCTTGGTCCTCTTGTGAAATCTGGATTCCTTTGCCAAGGCAATTGCACCAGTATTGTCACAGAAGATCTTCATTGGTCCCGATGCACTAGGTATGACACCTAGATCGGAAATGAACTCCTTCATCCAGACTCCTTCATTTGCTGCTTCAGAAGCAGCTATGTACTCCGCTTCACATGTGGATCCCGCCACGACGCTTTTTTTAGAACTGCACCAACTTACAGCTCCACCGTTTAATAAAAACACGTATCCGGTTTGCGATTTAGAATCGTCCGGATCAGTGTCAAAGCTTGCATCGACGTAACCATTTACGACTAGCTCTTTGTCACCTCCATATACGAGAAACATATCCTTAGTCCTTTTTAGGTATTTCAGGATGTTCTTGACCGCTGTCCAGTGATCCACTCCTGGATTACTTTGGTACCTTCCTGCCAAGCTTATTGCTAAGCATACGTCAGGTCTGGTACACAGCATTGCATACATGATAGAGCCTATGGCTGAAGCATAGGGAACATTTTTCATTTTCTCTCTATCTTCTGCTGTGGTCGGGCATTGAGTTTGACTCAACTTCACACCTTGTAGCACAGGCAAGAATCCTTTCTTTGCCTGATCCATTTTGAACTTTTTCAAATTTTTGTCAAGGTATGTGCTTTGTGAAAGTCCTATTAAGCCTCTTGATCTATCTCTATAGATCTTGATGCCCAATATGTAAGTAGCTTCACCGAGGTCTTTCATTGAAAAACTTTTATTCAAGTATCCCTTTATGCTATCCAGAAATTCTATATCATTTCCAATTAATAATATGTCATCTACATATAAAACTAGAAATGCTACAGAGCTCCCACTCACTTTCTTGTAAATACAGGCTTCTCCAAAAGTCTGTATAAAACCATATGCTTTAATCACACTATCAAAGCGTTTATTCCAACTCCAAGATGCTTGTACCAGTCCATAAATGGAACGCTGGAGCTTGCACACTTTGTTAGCACCTTTTGGATCAACAAAACCTTCCGGCTGCATCATATACATCTCTTCTTCTAGAAATCCATTCAAGAATGCAGTCTTGACATCCATTTGCCAAATTTCATAATCATGAAATGCTGCAATAGCTAACATGATTCGGACAAACTTAAGCATCGCTACGGGTGAGAAAGTCTCATCGTAGTCAACCCCTTGAACTTGTCGAAAACCTTTTGCAACAAGTCGAGCTTTATAGACAGTTACATTACCATCAGCGTCAGTCTTCTTCTTAAAGATCCATTTATTCTCAATGGCTTGCCGATCATCGGGAAAGTCAACCAAAGTCCATACTTTGTTTTCATACATGGATCCCATCTCAGATTTGATGGCCTCTAGCCATTTTGCGGAATCTGGGCTCATCATCGCTTCCTCATAGTTCGTAGGTTCATCATGGTCAAGTAACATGACTTCCAGAATAGGATTACCCTACCACTCTGGTGCGGATCTTACTCTGGTAGACCTACGAGGTTCAGTAGAAACTTGATCTGAAGTTTCATGATCAATATCATTAGCTTCCTCACTAATTGGTGTAGGAATCACTGGAACTGATTTCTATGATGAACTACTTTCCAATTCGGGAGAAGGTACAAATTACCTTATCAAGCCCTACTTTCCTCCCACTCACTTCTTTCAAGAGAAACTCCTTCTCTAGAAAGGATCCATTCTTAGCAACGAATGTTTTGCTTTCGGATCTGTAATAGAAGGTGTACCCAACAGTTTCCTTTGGGTATTCTATGAAGACGCACTTCTCCGATTTGGGTTCGAGCTTATCAAGTTGAAAACCTTTTTCATATAAGCATCGCAACTCCAAACTTTAAGAAATGACAACTTGGGTTTCTTGCTAAACCACAGTTCATATGGTGTCGTCTCAACGGATTTAGATGGTGCCCTTTTTAATGTGAATGCAGCTGTCTCTAATGCATATCCCAAAAACAATAGTGGTAAATCAGTAAGAGACATCATAGATCGCACTATATCCAATAAAGTGCGGTTACGATGTTCGGACACACCATAATGTTGTGGTGTTCCAGGTGGCGTGAGCTGTGAAACTATTCCACATTGTTTTAATTGAAGACCAAACTCGTAACTCAAATATTCGTCTCCGCGATCAGATCGCAGAAACTTTATTTTCTTGTTATGATGATTTTTCCACTTCACTCTGAAATTCTTGAACCTTTCAACTATTTCAGACTTATGTTTCATCAAGTAGATATACCCATATCTACTCAAATCATCTTGTGAAGGTCAGAAAATAACGATACTTGCCACGAGCATCAACACTCATTGGATCGCATACATCGGTATGTATTATTTCCAATAAGTCAGTAGCTTGTTCCATTGTTCCGGAGAACGGAGTTTTAGTCATCTTGCACAAAAGGCACGGTTCGCAAGCATCAAATGATTCATAACCAAGTGATTCCGAAAATCCATCTTTATGGAGTTTCTTCATGCGCTTTACACCGATATGACCCAAACGGCAGTGCCACAAATGAGTTGCACTATCATTATTAACTTTGCATCTTTTGGCCTCAATATTATGAATATGTGTATCACTACGATCGAGATCCAACAAACTATTTTCATTGGGTGTATGACCATTGAAAGTTTTATTCATGTAAACAGAACAACAATTATTCTCTGATTTTAAATGAATAACCGTATTGCAATAAACACGATCAAATCATATTCATGCTCAACGCAAACGCCAAATAGTCATTTATTTAGGTTTAACACTAATCCCGAAAGTATAGGGAGTGTGCGATGATGATCATATCAATCTTGGACTACTTCCAACACTCATCGTTACTTTCCCTTCAACTAGTCTCTGTTTATTCTGTAACTCCTGTTTCGAGTTACTAATCTTAGCAACCGAACAAGTATCAAATACTCAGGGGCTACTATAAACACTAGTAAGGCACACATCAATAATCTGTATATCAAATATACCCTTGTTCACTTTGCCATCCTTCTTATCCACCAAATATTCAGGGCATTTCCGCTTCCAGTGACCATTTCCTTTGCAGTGTAAACACTCAGTTTCAGGCTATGGTCCAGCTTTGGGCTTCATTGCAGGAGTGACAACTTGCTTGTCTTTCCACTTGAAGTTCCCTTTCTTTCCCTTTGCCCTTCTCTTGAAACTAGTGGTCTTGTCAATCATCAACACTTGATGCTCTTTCTTGATTTCTACCTTCGTCGATTTCAACATCACGAAGAGCTCGGGAATCGTTTTCGTCATCCCTTGCATACTATAGTTCATCACGAAGTTCTAGTAACTTAGTGATGGTGACTAGAGAATTCTGTCAATCACTATCTTATCTGGAAGATTAACTCCCACTTGATTCAAGCGATTGAAGTACCCAGACAGTCTGAGCACATGCTCACTAGTTGAGCGATTCTCCTCCATCTTTTAGCTATAGAACTTGTTGGAGACTTCATATCTCTCAACTCGGGTATTTGCTGGAAATATTAACTTCAACTCCTGGAACATCTCAAATGGTCCATGACGTTCAAAATGTCTTTGAAGTCCCGATTCTAAGCCGTTAAGCATGGTGCACTAAACTATCAAGTAGTCATCATTTTGATCTAGCCAGACGTTCATAACTTTTGCATCTGCTCCTGCAATAGGTCTGTCACCTAGCGGTGCATTAAGGACATAATTCTTCTGTGCAGCAATGAGGATAAACCTCAGATCACGGATCGAATCCGCATCATTGCTACTAAAAAATTTCAACACAATTTTCTCTAGGAACATATCAAAATAAACATATGAAAGCAACAACGCAAGATATTGATCTACAACATAATTTGCAAAATACTACCAAGACTAAGTTCATGATAAATTTAAGTTCAATTAATCATATTACTTAAGAACTCCTACTTAGACAGACATCTCTCTAGTCATCTAAGTGATCACGTGATCCAAATCAAGTAAACCATAACCGATCATCACGTGAGATGGAGTAGTTTTCAATGGTGAACATCACTATGTTGATCATATCTACTATATGATTCACGCTCGACCTTTCGGTCTCCGTGTTCCGAGGCCATATCTGCATATGCTAGGCTCGTCAAGTTTAACCTGAGTATTCCGCTTGTGCAAAACTGGCTTGCACCCGTTGTAGATGGACGTAGAGCTTATCACACCCGATCATCACGTGGTGTCTAGGCACGACGAACGTTGGCAACGGTGCATACTCAGGGAGAACACTTCTTGATAATTAGTGAGAGATCATCTTAAAATGCTACCGTCAATCAAAGCAAGAATAAGATGTATAATAGATAAACATCACATGCAATCAATATAAGTGATATGATATGGCCATAATCATCTTGTGCTTGTGATCTCCATCTCTGAAGCACCGTCGTGATCACCATCGTCACCGGCGCAACACCTTGATCTCCATCGTAGTATCGTTGTCGTTACGCCATCTATTGCTTCTACGACTATCGCTACCGCTTAGTGATAAACTAAAGCAATTACAGGGCGTTTGCATTTCATATAGTAAAGCGACAACCATATGGCTCCTGCCAGTTGCCGATAACTTCGGTTACAAAACATGATCATCTCATACAATAAAATATAGCATCATGTCTTGGCCATATCACATCACAACATGCCCTGCAAAAACAAGTTAGACGTCCTCTACTTTGTTGTTGCAAATTTGACGTGGCTGCTACAAGCTTAGCAAGAACCGTTCTTACCTACGCATCAAAAACCACAACGATAGTTCGTCAAGTTGGTGCTGTTTTAACCTTCGCAAGGACCGGGCGTAGCCACACTCGATTCAGCTAAAGTGAGAGAGACAGACACCCGCCAGCCACCTTTAAGCACGAGTGCTCATAACGGTGAAACCAGTCTCGCGTAAGCGTACGCGTAATGTCGGTCCGGGCCGCTTCATCTCACAATACCGCCGAACCAAAGTATGACATGCTGGTAAGCAGTATGACTTGTATCGCCCACAACTCACTTGTGTTCTACTCGTGCATATAACATCAACGCATAAAACCTGGCTCGGATGCCACTGTTGGGGAACGTAGTAATTTCAAAAAATTTCCTACGCACACGCAAGATCATGGTGATGACATAGCAACGAGAGAGGAGAGTGTTTGTCCACGTACCCTCGTAGACCGTAAGCGGAAGCGTTAGCACAACGCGGTTGATGTAGTCGTACGTCTTCATGATCCGACCGATCCAAGCACCGAACGTACGGGGCCTCCGAGTTCAGCACACGTTCAGCTCGATGACGATCTCCGGCCTCCGATCCAGCCGAGCTCCGGAGATGAGTTCCGTCAGCATGACGGCATGGTGACGATGATGATGTTCTACCGGCGCAGGGCTTCGCCTAAACTCCGCGACGATATGACCGAGGTGGAATATGGTGGAGGGGGCACCGCACACGACGAAGGAACGATCCGTAGATCAACATGTGTGTCTATGGGGTGCCCCCCGCCCCCGCATATAAAGGAGGGAGGGGGGAGGTGCGGCCGGCCCCCTAGGGGTGCGCCTGGAGGAGTCCTACTCCCACCGGGAGTAGGACCCCCCCTCTTGCCTTGGTGGAGAAGGAAAGGGGGGAGGGGAAAGAGGAAAGGGGGGCGCCCCCCCCCTTCCTTGTCCTATTCGGACTAGGGGGGAGGGGGCGCGCGGCCTGCCCTGGCCGGCCCTCCTCTTCTCCCTCTTGGCCCACTAAGGCCCATTATCCCCCGGGAGGGTTCCGGTAAAATCCCGATTTCACCCGGAACCATTCCGATGTCCAAACATAGGCTTCCAATATATCAATCTTTATGCCTCGACCATTTCGAGACTCCTCGTCATGTCCGTGATCACATCCGGGACTCCGAACAAACTTCGGTACATCAAAACTTATAAACTCATAATAAAACTTTCATCGTAACATTAAGCGTGCGGACCCTACGGGTTCGAGAACTATGTAGACATGACCTAGAACCATTCTCGGTCAATAACCAATAGCGGGACCTGGATGCCCATATTGGTTCCTACATATTCTACGAAGATATTTATCGGTCAAACCGCATAACAACATACGTTGTTCCCTTTGTCATCGGTATGTTACTTGCCCGAGATTCGATCGTCGGTATCCAATACCTAGTTCAATCTCGTTACCGGCAAGTCTCTTTACTCGTTCTGTAATGCATCATCTCATAACCAACTCATTGGTCACATTGCTTGCAAGGCTTATAATGATGTGCATTACCGAGAGGGCCCAGAGATACCTCTCCGATGATCGGAGTGGCAAAACCTAATCTCGAATTATGCCAACCCAACATGTACCTTCGGAAACACCTGTAGAGCACCTTTATAATCACCCAGTTACGTTGTGACGTTTGGTAGCACACAAAGTGTTCTTCCGGTAAACGGGAGTTGCACAATCTCATAGTTGCAGGAACTTTGTATAAGTCATGAAGAAAGCAATAGCAGTATACTAAACGATCAAGTGCTAGGCTAACGGAATGGGTCATGTCAATCACATCATTCTCCTAATGATGTGATCCCACTAATCAAATGACAACACATGTCTATGGTTAGGAAACATAACCATCTTTGATTAATGAGCTAGTCAAGTAGAGGCATACTAGTGACTATAGTTTTGTCTATGTATTCACACATGTATCATGTTTCCGGTTAATACAATTCTAGCATGAATAATAAACATTTATCATGATATGAGGAAATAAATAATAACTTTATTATTGCCTCTAGGGCATATTTCCTTCAAATGGTGGGGAAGAGGCAGGACATGGCGGCGGAGAAGGGGCCGGACATGGCGGCAGAGAAAACATGGACTGAACGCAGTAGACTTTGTCGGTACTAAGTTCAATCGTGTGGGACCCTCATGTTCAAACACTGCTTCGCAAGGAGACGAGTACTGAGAGAGTTGCTTCTAGAGAGGACGCCGAGCTGCGGCAACTCGTGGTAGACTCGAACACTCCATTTTATGATGGTTGCAATCCTGAGGTGACCCGCTTGAGTTTCACGCTCGAACTCCTGAAGACGAAGGCTAAAAACAAATGGACCGAAACTAGCCTCAATGAGCTTCTCAAGTACCTAAAGGATGTTCTTCCCGCGGGGAATCTATGTCCTACTAGTGTGGATGAGGCCAAGAAGATCGTGTGCCCACTTGATTTGCCGCATGTTAGATACCATGCATGCATCAACGATTGCATAATTTATCGGAAGGAGCACGTCGAAAAAATAAGCTGTCTGGTGTGCAATGCTTCTCGATACAAGAAGGTCGGGAAGAAATCTCCCCAAAAAGTTGTATGGTACTTACCGATTACTCCCCGTCTACATCGGTATTTCATAGATCCCAAGGAAGCAAAGCTCATGCGCTAGCACGCGGAGAGGAAGAAGCCCGACGATGGACATGATCCGAAGCTGAGACACATCATGGATGGAAGCCAGTGGAAAGCGTTCAACGGCGAATATCAGTACTCGCATGTGATGCAAGGAACATCGTGATCGGCGCATGTACCGATGGCATGAATCCGTATGGCAACCAGAACACCAACTATAGCACATGGCCCGTGTTTGTATGGATGTATAACCTCCCCCCTAGTTGTGCATGAAGTCAAACTACATACACATGAGCATGCTGATTCAAGGGCCGAAAGAACAGGGAAATAATATTAATCTGTATCTGGGGCTACTTCAAGAGGAGTTAGACACGTTATGGAAAACACCGGCCAAGACATGGGACGCAAGCAAAGGGGAATATTTCTATATGAGAGTCACGTTGATCACGACGGTGCACGACTATCTCGGTTACAGATATGTCGCAGGCCAGGTGTGCCATCAATATTTCGGATGCACACGGTGCATGGATGATACGACGTGTCAGCACCTAACGTCAAGGAAAGATGGCGGGTCTGGGAAAATCGTGTACATGGGGCATAGAAGATGGCTCGAGAAGGATGACCCGTGGAGAAACCGTGGAGATCTATTCGATGGTGAGGCTGAGCATCGAGGACCTCCACGTAAGCGGAGCGGCACCGAAATCGATGAGCTGTTGAAAAACTGGGAATAGTGCCTCGTGCCGGGAAAGATGATGAAAAAGGCGCCGGAGCCACTGCTGAAGGTATGGAAGACGAGGTCTGTTTTCTGGGACTTGGAGTACTGGCACAAACTCGACACGCCTCATTGCCTTGATCAAATGCATATCTGTAAGAATGTCCATGAGAGCTTTCTTGCGACACTGATGAACATGCCGGATAAGACCAAGGATGGGCCAAAGACAAGAAAAGACTTGCAGGATTTAGAAATCAGGGAAGATCTGCACATGCTGCCCCGTAAAAAGCCAGAGGAGAAAGAGACGGAGACAGAGGCACAGGAGAAGAAGGGAAAAAAAGTAAAGGAAGAGGATTATTGCCTCCCTCCTTGCTTCACCTTAAGTCCGGCTGAGATCGATCAATTATTCAAGTGCCTTACCAGAATCAAAGTTAGTTCTGGTTACTGTGGAAAGATAAGCAGGTATCTAGACACGAAGAAGAAAAGGTTCAGCGGGATGAAGTCCCATGACTACCATGTGATGATGACATAGATACTGCCTGTTGCCCTTAAAGGGATAATGGACAAGCACGTTTGTGACACGCTTATTTGTCACTGTAAGTTTTTCGACGTCATCTCTCGAAAGTCGGTTAGTGTAAAGCAGCTCCAAAGGCTACAGTAAGAGATCGTTGTGATACTAAATGAGCTTGAGATCTACTTCCTGCCCGCGTTCTTTGATGTCATGGTGCATCTGTGTGTCCATATTGTGGACGACATAATAGACCTGGGGCCGTCATTCCAGCACAACATGATGCCGTTTGAGAGGATGAATGGGATCATCAAACGATTCATTCGTAACATGTTTCGTCCGGATGGAAGCATCGTCTAGGGCTATCTGACACAAGAGTGCATCTCTTTCTGTGAGAATTTTCTATATGGTGCAGACCGGCCGCCTGGTGTTGGTTTACCCGTTAACAAGCACGATGGGAGGCTCGAAGGAGAAGGTCACTCCAACGGTCGCAGGGAACTGCATGCGGCCTACTCAGATCGACGCAACGACTTTCACAGAGCAAACTCGGTAGTGCTACAACACCTAGACTAGGTAGATCCTTCCATGGCACTACAGAAAGAAACTATCGCAAAGAAGTATCGTGGCCGGGGGGTATGTAGGACGGACGCCGAAGTTACTAGAGAGCATATTATTGCTAATCCCCAGGAAGAGGGCTCTAAGGACGGATTGCTCATATACGCCTTAGCACATGGCCCCTCGCCCAACCTCATCACCTATCAGGCATACGATATCAACAGATACACATTCTACACGGATGCCAAAGATATGGACAGTGATGATCAGAACTCAGGGGTGACGATGGAATGCATGACCGATGACGACAACGGCACGACTGAGAGATTTTACGAAAGGGTCGAGGAGATCTGGGAGCTTGACTACTCTGGACTGCACAACGCGATGATGTTCTGTGTCAGATGGGCTAAGAATGTCGAAAGAGAAAACCGGTATTTCACTACCATGACTATGCCCGGTGCCAAGAGAGCTACGGTGAACGCTATCGCAAAAAACGAGCCATGGGTACATGCTAAGCATGTGACACAATGCTTCTTCATAACCGACCCATGCAATCCCAGTCGTGATGTCGTGAGGAGAGGCAAAAGGAACATCATTGGACTGGATGGAGTCGCCAACGAGGAAGACTACGACCAGTACGGCAACCATGAGGGAAGATGACGATGACGATGAAGATATGTCAACAGAAGAATTAATACTACATTACCTAAGAAATATCGTACTCCATGGAAAAGGAAAAGTCATAGTGATGGGCTCAATTATTCTTCAACGAACAAGAAGGGAAAGAAGCTGACTCAAATACAAAAATGTCGACGCTGAGGAACCGTTATCGTTCAAATGATGTAATATATATGTTCCTATTTTTCGTACACACTTAACCGTGATGCATGGGTCAAATGATGTAATATATATGTTCCTATTTTGTATACATACTTAACCGTCAAATGATGCAATATATATTGCCTTAGTTATATATGTTGTATCACCAAGAGGGAAAATAAAGGGAGAGAAAATAAAGGAAAAGAAAATAGAAGAAACCAACATGAAAACTGCTATAGGTACTCGTTATAGCAATAGCTTTTTTTTCAAAACGGGCTACAGCTAGTCAAACTAGCAGCAGCGTAGCCACAGAAACACGCTATAACTACCTGTGATAGCAGTAGCACGTTTCGGCGAGACACGCTATAGCTAAGTTACCTATAGCGCATTTTGCTCAAACGCACTAGTACTATTCTGACTTAACCCCCAAAATCCCCACTCTCTGCTTCTTCCCGCCTCTGCTTCCTCCCCCAAATGCCCACTCTCTCTTCCCCCCTCATCTCCGCCGGAGCCCTGCCCTCGCCCCCGACCCCGGCCCTGCGCTCTACCCTGACCCGGCGCTCGCCCCCGTCCCGGCGATCGCCCTCTCGCCCCCAACCCCGGCCACCTCGCCCTCGCCCCCGACCTCCCAACCTCGGTAGTCGTCGGGCCTGCCTCCTCGCCCCTGCACCCTCTGTAAGCCCCCACTGCTCCTCCTCTCTCTGCTAGCTACGGTTCTTCAGTTAATTTAGTTAGGTTTTAGTTAGGGCAGTAGGTTAATTAGGTTTTTTTAGTTTCAAATTTAGGTAGGCAGAATTTAGTTTCAAATATTATGAAGAAAAATGACTTGTGCTATGTGGACATGTGATATTTGGAATTTTTTAGTTTCAAATTTAGGTAGGCTGAATTTTTTTAGTTGCAAATCACTCTTTCTTCCTTTTATATGCAATTTTGAAGTGGACATGTGATATGTGGACATGTGGTGTGGACATGTCATGTTTGGAATCTGGACATGTCATATTTGGACGTTGGATGTTTTGGACATGTCATATTTGGAAAATGATGATTATGTGCAGGGTAAATGATCCGAGTGGCCTATGTTTCGGCGGAATGTTGATTCATTTCTGTTCTGGTGAATTTCAGGTGCTTGATATGTCCACTTTTTAGCAAAGGTCATGCCGAAAGTTTCCATGAATTTTGGCATGACTTGTGCTAGAAAGTAGGCATATCGAGTGCCGGGATTTGCTGGGAAACGGCATTCCGGCAAACATAGATATTTTTTTATGTCATTTCTCATTTTTTTTACTGTTTTAGAATTAAACTAGTAGACTTAGTCATAGGAAACATGTCGAACAACAAAGAAACCGGGCCTTCTGACCAAGATGCAGATGAGATGGATTGCGAGGGTGAACAACAGTACCTCAACTTTTTGTCTGCTAAGCAGAGTCAAGGTTTGCAGGTCGGCCTCGATGATGGTACTGACGCCGACATCGACACCGACACCCACGGTGCTGGTACCGATGGCGGCGCCGTGGCCGGCGGGGAAGGTACTGACGCGGAAGATACCGGCATGGAAGGTACCGGCGCCGATGCCGCTACCGAAAAGAAGAAGCAGAAGAAGCAAAGGATATGAAAACCTAACAAACTCAGCATCACAACACTTGTGATCACAAAGATAGCCCCTGGCAAGTTGGAGCCAGTAGAGCCAGAAGAACCTCGCAAGTGCTATGGGAACCAAGTAGGATGCATCCTACGGGAATGCGCGAGCATCAATGACGATGACTTATGGAGTAAAGAACATTTGTGGCAGTTGCTCCTAACGAAGTTTCACAAGAGATTCAAGTTCCCCGACCGGGATGATAGCATAAAGCAACCATGGGATGATCCGAAGATGAAAAATATTAACAATCACACCATGGGCATGTTCAGCAATGATTTGGCCTCTTGGAAAGGGAGGGTGAAACGAGCTATTGAGGTTGAGGAACCCCTGTCCAAGATTCTGGAGCAAAATCCGACACTTACGGAAGAGGAGTTCAAAAAGTTCAAGGACACTTGCACTACCGAGGCAGCCAAGGCCAAGGCTGCGAAATTCAAGAGCCTTCAGCAAAGGAACACGGGGAAGCATCGCCTCAGAAGCCGTGGCTACCTTGGCAAAAGGCCCACATGGGATAAGGAGGACATGGAACATGAAGCCGCGGGTCTCCCAGACCCCTTTGCGAAGTTCACCAACCCCTTGGAGCGTGACTTCATCAGGGCCCACTACAAGTGGGACAAGGAAAAGAAGGTTTTTTACATGGACCAGATCACGAGGAAATTGATTAGACTACTGGTAATTATTCTTTTACCACCTTACATTTAGCTTCTAATCAAGTCGATGTGAAGTCCTCAATTCGACCATACACTAATCATACACGCAAATGTGTACGATCAAGATCGGGGACTCACGGGAAGATATCACACCACAACTCCAGACACAAATCAAAATAATACATGTTTTATGTTACAAGCCAGGGGCCTCGAGGGCTTGAACATAGCTCGATATACAAGAGTCAGCAGAAGCAACAATATCTGAGTACAGACATAAGTTAAACAAGTTTTGCCTTAAGAAGGCTAGCACAAACATCAACGATCGAAGAGACAAGGCCTCCTACCTGGGACCTCCTAACTACTCCTGGTCGTCGGCAGTCTCCATGTAGTAGCATCCGTCGACGGTGGCTTCTGGCTCCAGGGATCCACCATCTGGTTGCAATAGCCGGAAAGAAGAAAGAAGGGGGGAAAGGGGTAGCAAAGCAACCATGAGTACTCGTCCAAAGTACTCGCAAGCTTCAGATCTAGAATAAGTATGCATCAGTATCAAAGGAATGAGCTGTATCGGTGGACTGAACTACAGAATGCCAGAAAAGAGTGGAAGTCCTAGCCTACGGAAGACTAGCATCTTCAAGCAGCTCCAAGCATCTTGCAGCATGTATATGAGTAAAGAATAGCGGTTTATAATTATCAAACATGTTGTAGCATTAATGCCGGAGATCCTTCCTCGACTCCCTACGAGAAAGCAATCCCAGAGCTACATATCTCAAGTATCCATTTCTAGTTATGATAGATCAGGATACAATTCCGAACATCTGTTACCGTGGACACGACTATTAATAGATAATGTTCCCTGCAGGGGTGCACCACGTTACCCAACATGCTTGATTACTCTGGTCGGACACACTTTACTGGGTCAATGCCCGGCCTCGGAAGATCAATACGTCGTTGCCCTACCTAGGCTCAGTAGAGAGGTCCCCAAGGGTCTACATCCTAAGCACTCTGGGGTCTGGGACCATCGCTCGTAGCACTCCGGGTCGTTGCGCGCAGGGCGATCCAGGCCGCCTCCACTTGGGCGCCGACCAGGCCGTGCCGCAATGCTGAAATGGACGTCTGACAAAGCTTTGGCTGATACTACGATGCCCAGGCCCATAACTATTCCTGCATGGTGGTTAGTGCAAAAAGGCTAGAGGCCAACTCAGAACAAATACCCAAACCATTAGTGTATTAGGGGCTTGCAGAGACGAGCAGAGACTCACGATCGATGTTACCCCTTCACCCCGTCTTGTCGACTTACGGCAGTGACTTACAGCAGAGCATTCACAAACAAATCAAATCAAATGCTCAAAATTATGATGATAAAGGATGTTAATGAGTATTGCTATACATATGGAGGTAACCATAATGCAAGTAGATAAGTATTTGCAGAGCAATTGTTGGAGAGGATTATCGAAAGATCGGATAGTACTTCGAAGTATCTTCTGAATCACTTAATCAACTAGGAATGCACAAATCCTCAAAAACTGTGAGGAATTATTCATAGGAGTATTCATGCGGCAAGGAACTGCAGGGCAGTAAGCAAAAGGACTCTCGGAACATCAGAGAGTATTTTGGGACATCTTGAAATAACAAGAGCAACTGGGGATGAAGGTATGAACAACAATATAGGTAGTTATCCAAAAGGATTTATCGGTGGTAGGGATCACAACGGCGATGGGTACAAGGGTCACGGGAAAACATCAGAGTATCTTCAGAATCTTCTGGTCAAATAGGCGATCATTTGAAGTGAGGGGCCCTCCAGGAGGAAGTAGTTATGAGAACCTAATATTAGAGTTAGCAAAAGCATTTAACCCGAATAGAAGAGAGATCAGAGTCCCAGAGTATAGACGACGAGTAAAATATCCTAATACCATCCAATGGCGACGTGGGCCCGTAAGTCACATAGCCATGTTAGTGAAACAGTTTTCAAAGACAAGACTCAACTTAGGCCAAGGAGTTGGAAAGGGGGTTCTTACAGGCAGTCAACTCTGATACCAACTTGTGATGCCCCCAATTCGACCGTACACTAATCATACACGCAAATGTGTATGATCAAGATCAAGGACTCATGGGAAGATATCACAACACAACTTTAGACACAAATCAAAATAATACAAGCTTTATATTACAAGTCAGGGGACTCGAGGGCTCGAATACGTAGCTCGATATACAAGAGTCAGCGGAAGCAACAATATCTAAGTACATACATAAGTTAAACAAGTTTTGCCTTAAGAAGGCTAGCACAAACAACAATGATCGAAGAGGCACGGCCTCCTGCCTGGGACCTCCTAACTACTCCTGGTCGTTGGCGGTCTCCACATAGTAACATCCATCGACGGTGGCTTCTGCCTCCAGGGATCCACCATCTTGTTGCAACAACCGGAAAGAAAAAAGAAGGGGGAAAGGGGTAGCAAAGCAACCATGAGTATTCATCCAAAATACTCGCAAGCATCAGATCTAGACTAAGTATGCATCAGTATCAATGGAATGAGTTGTATCGGTGGACTGAACTGCAGAATGCCAGAATAGAGGGGAAGTCGTAGCCTATCAAAGACTAGCATCTTCAAGCAGCTCGAAGCATCTTGTAGCATGTAGAAGAGTAAAGAATAGCAGTTTATAATTATCAAACATGTTGTAGCATTAATGCCCAGAGATCCTTCCTCGACTCCCTGCGAAAAAGCAATCCCAGAGCACATATCTCAAGTATCCATTTCTAGTTATAATAGATCAGGATACAAGTCTGAACGTCTGTTATCGTGGACATGGCTATTAATAGATAATCTTCCCTGTAGGGATGCACCATGTAACCCAACACGCTTGAGTAATCTGGCCGGCCACACTTTACTGGGTCAATGCCCGGCCTCGGAAGATCAACACGTCGCAGCCCTACCTAGGCTCAGTAGAGAGGTCCCCGCCGGTCTACATCCTAAGCACTCTGGGGTCTAGGCCCATCGCCCGTAGCACTGCAGGTCGTTACGCGCAGGGCGATCCAGGCCACCTCCACTGGGGCGCCAGCCAGGCCGTGCCGCAATGCTGAACTAGACGTCAGACAAAGCTTTGGCTAATACTATGACGTCGAGGCCCATAACTATTCTCGCGTGATGGTTAGTGCGAAAAGGCCAAAGGCCAACTCAGAACAAATAACCAAACCATTAGTGTATTAGGGGCTTGCGGAGACGAGGAGAGACTCACGATCGATGTGACCCCACGCCTCGTCTCCTGGACTTACAACAAGGGCTCAGAATGCTCGCACGTAATTAACTTGCGGGTGCTCTCCGGGCCTGCCCGACTTTCACCAAGGTCTCAAGTAAAGTCAAGGTAACCATTTGTCGAAACATCAAGGGGGAAACCCCGAGGAATCACTCTCAATGGATTCCACTCGATGTAATCATCAAGGTGAACGTAGGAGGAATCACCCTCGAGGTCCACGCTTGAGGGGCTACACAACAGAGTCATATCGGGAGTGGTGAAGGAGGAATCACCCTCGTTGACCATGGCTGAATAGCTACACTACAGAGTTATCATCAGGAGTGTGTTACGAGGTATCACCCTCGGCACTCGATAGTAACTATGCAGAGTCATACAACTATGGGGGTGAAGTGATGTGAGGTGTCGGGCTCTGGTCGTCGATCACATTGATCGAGTCATCGATGATGAAGCAGGGGCAACAAGGATAAGATGGGGGTCACTAATGGATCACTAACCAACCTATACTAAGTAGTTTAGGATAAGCAGGTAAGGTACAACAACAGGTACAAAAACAGACTATGCATCAGAACAGGAGCAATCAAATACAGTAGCAAAATCTAATGCAACCATGAGAGAACGGGATGGTCGATATCGGGATGACCAAAGGGGTCGGGCTTGCCTGGAAGCTCCGCTGAAATGGAAGAAGGGTCGTCATCGACGTAGTCGATCACAGGGGCAACATCAGTCTCAGAGTCTATTGGAGAGAAGAGGCGGAAGAAACAGTAAGTACAAAGCACACAGATACAACACAGATGCATGATGGGGTACACGCAGGGCTAGGGGTGTTCTTAGGCAGTGTTACACAATACCGGCGAAGGGGGGAAACATCCGGGAAATTTTCCCAAGTTTGTCATTTTCGGACAGACGAACCGCGGGAGGACGGTTGCATGTTTGCTATGTTAGGGACGTGTGGCGGACGAACGAACTGCGTGTTCGTATTCATATCGTCGTTCCGAGCACTTTCATGTACAAAGTATTTTTCATCCGAGTTACAGATTATTTTATATTAATTTTCAAATTTATAAAAGATTTCCAAAATTTTCTAGATTTTATTTAATTCGAAAATATATGGATAAAAAGCTAAGTTTACCTAGCATAGTGCACACTAAGATGCACTAAGGTAAACCCGGGCATGGGCAGCCCGGCACGACGACTCGGCCCGAGCCCAGCCCGAAAAACCCAGGCCGGGCCGGGCCGGGCTTGACATTCGGGCCGGGCTCGGGCTTTGTTTTGCAGCCCGAAAGATAGTTCGGGCCGGGCTCGGGCTTCAATTTTTCCGTATTTCGGGCCGGGCTTTCGGGCTTCGGGCCGGGCTTGCACGTGCGCGTGCTAAAAAACAGCATTCGGGCCGGGCTTTCGGGCTTCGGGCTTGATTTCGGGCCGGGCTCGGGCTTGAAAATGTGGAGTATTTCGGGCTTCGGGCCGGGCTCGGGCTTGAGAAATGAAGGTCGGGCTTTTACAAGCCCGGCCCGAAACCCGGCCCGGCCCGACGTTTGACCAGGTTTACACTAAGGGTCTGACATGTGGGTCAACGATGACTGGTCAAGGGGACGTCGGGTCCCACTTGTCACTGACTGGGACTACCCAGTCAGCAGGTTTGACTGGTAAACTAACCAGTGGGGCCCGCTGTCACTGACAGAGTCTAACTTAATAGAGTTTTAACATCTAATTAGTTTAACTTAAAGGTGGGGCCAGACTGTAAGTGAGTCAATTTTCTAACAAAGTTTTATTTAACCAAACTAATTAATTAACGAGGTGGCCCCACGGGTCATAGTCACAGTTAGGATTATGGGCATTTTTAGTAGATTATTAACTGGGAGGTGGCCCACACGTCAGTGCCCACTGTTCTGGTTTAAATAGTGCTAACACTAAACAGTCGGGCACACCTGTCATTTAGACGGGGCCGACCTAAACAGTCCAGGCGCCGGTGGTGATCTACAGGGGCGGCGGCAGGACGCCTGATCCTGACCCCGGCGACCAAATGGGCGTCTACGACCACCCAAAGAACCAGCGTGGCGCGGCGCGCGCAGGGGTGCGAGTCGTTCTTGTGGAGACTGCCGAAGGTGGCCACGATGATGACGCCGGACGGCGGTGACAACGCGGCCTCCACTGCATCCAAGCTACTGGGCAAAGGGCAGAAAGGGGAGAGGCCACAGATGACCGGGAGCTCACAGTGAGCTCGGGAGCGCGCCCGACGGAGACGGAGCATCAGTGGTGGTGGTGGGTTGACGGTGACGACCGGCGGGGCAGAGGGTAGACGCGGCCGATTCTGCGAGGTAGGGGTCCGGCGGAGCCCCGAACGAGGTCCGGCGGTGATGAGACGGCCGGGATGGGCGACGACCGACGAGCGCCAAGGCGGCGAGCCTGGCCCCAGCGCGGTCAGGCTTGTGGGCAAGGGAGAGGCCAGGGTGTGCGATGCGATGGCGTGCTGCGAGGAGACGGCTGGTCTTCGGCAACGGCGTCCGGTGCGGGGTGCGGAGGAGGAGGTTGGCGAGGTCGCTAGCTCGGGCGATGGCGCGGTCGTAGGGGTCGGGGCAGCGCGTCCAGATCAGGGGGATGGAGCGAGAGGAAGAGAGGATTGTGGGATCAAGGGGAGTGGGGGTTGGGCTCTACAGTTCCAGGGGTGGGGGATAAGCCAGGGGTGAGGGGCCGGCTGGCCTGGCCTAGCGTCCTGGTTGCCTGCTGGGCTAAGGCCCAATTGGGGGGAGGTTTATTTTTTAAAAGGTTTTCTGCTTTCAATTCCAATTAAAACAAAAGCAGACTTATAGAATATAAAACCTGTTCCTAAATTAGTATAATAAATATAGGCCACTACCACAATTAGTTTAGCATTTAAATAAAATAGTTAGCATTTTTATAATTTAAATAGTATTTAAATTATTGTTTTGACCACTGTTTTAAATACTTTAGGGCGTTTAAACACTTTGCAAAAAAAAGTTGGTTCACCACCAATATTAATAAATGAATATTTGCCACAGTTTGAACATTCTAGTTTTGACATTTGAAAACTTTTGTTGTTTGACTCTAATTCAAATTTGAATTTGAATCGGTTTGAACTACCGCGAGATTAGCAACAGCAATCATGGTGACATGGCATCATTAGTAGAGGGTTACTGTAGCTTCATTATCCGGGCGTCACAGTTCTTCTCCACTACAAGAAATCTCGTCCCGAGATTTAAGGGGTGGAGTAAGGGGGAAAGACTCGGGAAGGACGGAGCTCAACACAAGATAGGTACCTAGGGGCTATCTCATTGAACATGGATTAGAGGCATCTCTCAAGTTGAAATTCAAGAAAGTCATCGAGAGCAAGGTAAGAAGGTGCAAGAAGAAGCTTCAAGGGGGTAGGCAATCGTTCGTTGCCTGAAACAGAGGGTGAAAGGGGTTCAGAGCAATGGGAATAAGTATTGTGTCTGATACCAGAATAGATCTCTAGGAAGGTGGCTCGTGATTTACATACAAAGCCAAGAGCGAGGAACAATTTTGAAAAATAGGGATGTACAGGAGAGTCAGGCTTTGATCCTGTGGAACTGTGGGTTATGGGCCCACCATGTGGGTTAAAAGCAGGAAGGCGTTAATATCTTGCACGACCATGCTAGCAAGGCAGGTCAGAGGATAGACTGTTAATTATGTTGGCAACAATGTTGGTACCAAGGGCGAGGGATGAAGAGAACCATTTTCCTGATCGTTAAGACGAGGCGGACCAATAGGCAAAGTTCTCGTCCATCGGTAGCTAATGGAATGTCATCAACAATAGTAACAAGGTCTTACTGACAGAGTTTGTACACCAAGGTGTTTACATAAGCTGGGAATTATCACTGCTCAGATATGTGAGGTTACAAGAAAGGTTAAACGAAACAATGGAAAGGAAAGTGTAGACTCGAATCACTTCTTTATGTTCTCGAGTGTCTAACAACTCAGAACCCGTGGAAAATTGGAATCAGCGAGAAATAATAGTTGGTGAAGAACTCATAAGAAGTTACGTAGTTCTGTGATATTCTCGAGATACCAGAGGGTAATACTGAAGGTAGAACAGGATAGAGGTTGGACAGGTGAAAAGATCTGCAGAAGATAAATACTTTAACTTGTTCAAGAAATGGGATCAAAGAAGAACAATATGGTCGAAACCACGGTTGCAAAGGACCAAATATAGATACAAGATGAACTTATCACAAGGGGATTTTTATTATAACAAGAAGCTTCCATGATAAGTTCCACATCGGGTCCACGAGCATGAACACAAAGGTTCAATGTCGACTCCCACTTCTCTAGTGCACAACTTTCCATTCACTTCTCGCATTCGAAGAAGTTGTAGCGTTGAAATTTTACCTGACAAAAAGCTAGTACAGTATAACCCGCATAACTTTAGAGTTCACACGTATTAGGGAAGGCATAGGTTCAACCCACTTGGGCATCTTAGGAACGTATACCACAAACTTCACGAGTAAAAAAAACTCAAGCCCGGAAGCAAGTATGGTTGATAAGAGTGGGGGATACCATTTACCAAAGGCATTATGTATCCTAGGAAAGGCTCACAAGGTTATTGAATATTAAGTGCGCTGTCAGATAAAACCCAACAAAGGATCTGGTGGTCCAAAAAGGATGTGAGCAATGGTACTCAACCAAAAGAAGAAAGAATGCAAGAAGATCAGATTATAGAAACAACTGGCTAATTCCAAGCTCAAATGCAAAGGAATTATGATTTCCAACTCAAGGAATCAGAAGCATACACTCTGATTACAGATGGATAAGTTGAATAGACCTAGAATGACAATCAATCAAGGCTTGATTCGCCGAACACCAGCTCATGTCCGGAGTGACGTCTGAACCAAGGGAAGGATTTCAAATAGGACTGGTGATCGCGAGCATTCACAAACAAATCGAATCAAATGCTCGAAATTATGATGACAAAGGATGTTAATGAGTATTGCTAGACATATGGAAGTAACCATAATGCAAGCAGAGAAGTATTTGCAGAGCAATTGTTGGAGAGGATTACAGAAAGATCGGATAGTACTTTGAAGTGTCTTGTGAATCACTTAATCAACTAGGAATGCACAAATCCTCGAAAAATGTGAGGAATTATTGATAGGAGTATTCATGCAGCAAGGAACTGCAGGGCAGTAAGCAAAAGGACTCTCCGAACATCAGAGAGTATTTTGGGACATCTTGAAATAACTAGAGCAACTGGGGATGAAGGTATGAACAACAATGTAGGTAGTTATCCAAAAGGATTTATCCGTGGTAGGGATCGCAACGGCGATGGGTACAAGGGTCTCAGGAAAACATCAGAGAGTATCTTCAGAATCTTCTGGTGAAACAGGCGTCATCTGAAGTGAGGGGCCCTCCGGGAGGAAGTAGTTACGAGAACCTAATATTAGAGTTAGCAAAAACATTTAACCCGAATAGAAGAGAGATCAGAGTCCCAGAGTATAGACGAGGAGTAAAATATCCTTATACCATCCAATGGCGACGTGGGCCCGTAAGCCACACAGCCATGTTAGTAAAATAGTTTTCAAAGACTAGACTCAACTTCGGCCAAGGAGTTGGAAAGGGGGTTCTTACAGGCAGTCAACTCTGATACCAACTTGTGACGCCCCCAATTCGACTGTACACTAATCATACGCGCAAATGTGTATGATCAAGATCAAGGACTAATGGGAAGATATCACAACACAACTTTAGACACAAATCAAAATAATACAAGCTTTATATTACAAGTGAGGGGCCTCGAGGGCTCGAATACGTAGCTCGATATACAAGAGTCAGTGGAAGCAACAATATCTGAGTACAGACATAAGTTAAACAAGTTTTGCCTTAATAAGGCTAGCACAAACATCATAGATCGAAGAGGCAAGGCCTCCTGTCTAGGACCTCCTAACTACTCCTGGTCGTCGGTGGTCTCCACGTAGTAACATCCATCGACGATGGCTTCTGGCTCTAGGGATCCACCATCTTGTTGCAACAACCGGAAGTAAAAAAGAAGGTGGAAAGGGGTAGCAAAGAAACTGTGAGTACTCATCCAAAATACTCGCAAGCATCAGATCTAGACTAAGTATGCATCAATATCAAAGGAATGAGTTGTATCCGTGGACTGAACTGCAGAATGCCAGAATAGAAGGGAAGTCCTAGCCTATCGAAGACTAGCATCTTCAAGCAGCTCCAAGCATCTTGCAGCATGTAGAAGAGTAAAGAATAGCAGTTTATAATTATCAAACATGTTGTACCATTAATGCCCAGAGATCCTTCCTCGACTCCCTGCGAGAAAGCAATCCTAGAGCTGACCAGGTCGTGCTGCAATGCTGAACTAGACGTCTGACAAAGCTTTAGCTGATACTACGACGTCGAGGCCCATAACTATTCTCGCATGGTGGTTAGTGCGAAAAGGCCATAGGCCAACTCAGAACAAATACCCAAACCATTAGTGTATTAGGGGCTTGCGGAGATGAGCAGAGACTCACGATCGATGTGACCCCGCGCCTCGTCTCGTGGACTTACAACAAGGGCTCAGAATGACCGGTTGTGCCACGTAATTAACTTGCGGGTGCTCTCCGGGCCTGCCCGACTTTCACTAAGGTCTCAAGTAAAGTCAAGGTAACCGTGTGTCCAAACATCAAGGTGGAAACGCCAAGGAATCACCCTCGATGGATTCCACTTGATGTAATCATCAAGGTGAACGTAGGAGGCATCAGCCTCGAGGTCCACGCTTGAGGGGCTGCACGACAAAGTCATATTGGGAATGGTGAAGGAGGAATCACCCTCGTTGACCAGGGCTGAATAGCTACTACAGAGTTATCATCAGGAGTGTGTTACGAGGTATCACCCTCGGCACTCGATAGTAACTATGAAGAGTCATACAACTAAGGGGGTGAAGTGATGTGAGGTGTCAGGCTCTGGTCGTCGATCACGTTGATCGAGTCATCAATGATGAAGCAGGGGCAACAAGGATAAGATGGGGGTCACTAATGGATCACTAACCAACCTATACTATGTAGTTTAGGATAAGGAGGTAAGGTAGAACAACAGGTACAAAAACAGACTATGCATCAGAATAGGAGCAATCAAATACAGTAGCAAAATCTAATGCAAGCATGAGAGAACGGGATGGTCGATATCGGGATGACCAAAGGGGGAGGGCTTGCCTGGAAGCTCCGCTGAAAGGGAAGAAGGGTCGTCATGGACGTAGTCGATCACAGGGGCAACATCAGTCTCGGAGTCTATTGTAGAGAAGAGGGGGAAGAAACAGTAAGTACAAAGCACACAGATACAACACATATGCATGATGGGGTAACACGCAGGTCTATGGGTGTTCTAACGCAGTGTTACACAATACCGGCGAAAGGGGAAAACATCCAGGAAAGTTTTCCCGAAGTTTGGCATTTTCGGACATACGAACCGCAGGAGGATAGTTGCACGTCCGCTATGTTAGGGACGTGTGGCAGATGAACGGACTGCGTGTTCGGATTCATATCGTAGTCCGAGCACTTTCATGTACAAAGTATTTTCATCTGAGTTACGGATTATTTTATATTAATTTTCAAAGTTTTAACAGATTTCCAGAATTTTCTAGATTTTATTTAATTCGAAAATAAATGGATAAAAAGCTAAGTTCACCTAGCATAGTGCACACTAAGATGCACTAAGGGGCTGACATGTGGGTCAACGATGACTGGTCAAGGGGACGTCGGGTCCCACCTGTCACTGACTGGGACTACTTAGTCAGCAGGTTTGACTGGTCAACTAACCAGTGGGGCCCCGCTCTCAGTGACAGAGTCTAACTTAACGGAGTTTTATCATTTAATTAGTTTAACTTAAAGGTGGGTCCAGACTGTAAGTGAGTCAATTTTTTAACAAAGTTTCATTTAACCAAACTAATTAATTAACGAGGTGGCCCCACGGGTCATAATCATAGTTAGCATTAGGGGTATTATTAGTAGATTATTAACTGGGAGGGGGCCCACATGTTGGTGCCCACTGTTCTGGTTTAATTAGTGCTAACACTAAACAGTCGGGCCCACCTATCATTTAGACAGGGCTGGCTTGAACAGGCCAGGCCCGATGGTGATCTACAGGGGCGGCGGCAGGACACTAGATCCTGACCCCGGCGACCAAATGGGCATCTGCGACCACCCACAGAACCAGCGCAGCGCGGCACGCGCAGGGGTGCGAGTCGTTCTTGCAGAGACGGCTAAAGGTGGCCACAATGATGATGTCCGATGGTGGTGACGACCTGGCATCCGCTTCATCCGAGCTACGGGGCGAGGGGGAGAAAGGGGAGAGGCCACAGAGGACCGGGAGCTCACAGTGAGCTCGGGAGCGCGCCCGACAGAGTCAGAGAAGCAGTGGTGGTGGTGGGTCGACGATGACGACTGGCGGAGCAGAGGAGGTAGACGCGGATGATCCGGCAAGGTAGGGGTCCAGCTGAGCCCCGATGAGGTCCAGCGGTGATGAGGCGCCGGGATGGGTGACGGCTGACGAGAGCCAAGGCGGCGAGCTTGGCCCCAGCGCGGCCAGGCGCACGAGCAAGGGGGACGCCAGGGTGCGCGAGGCGATGGCGTGCTACGAGGAGACGGCCAGTATCCGGCAAGGGTGTCTGGCGCGGGGTGCGGAGGAGGAGGTTCGCAAGGTCACTGGCTCAGGCGACGGCGCGGTCGTCGGGGTCGGGGCAGTGCGTCCAGATCGGGGAATGGAGCGAGAGGGAGAGAGGAGCGTGTGATCAAGGGGAGTGGGGGTTGGGCTCTAGGGTTCCATGGGGTGGGGGATAAGCCAGGGGTGAGGGGGGCGGCTGGGTCGAGGCCTAGTTGCGGGGAGGTTTATATTTTAAAAGGTTTTCTACTTTCATTTCCAATTAAAACAAAAGCAGACTTATAAAATATAAAACTTGTTCCTAAATTAGTATAATTAATATAGGCCACTTCCACAATTAGTTTAGCATTTAAATAAAATAGTTTAGCATTTTTATAATTTAAATTATTGTTTAGACCACAATTTTCAATACTTTAGGGCATTTAAACACTTTGCAAATAAAGTTGGTTCACCACCAATATTAGTAAATAAATATTTTCCACAGTTTGAACATTCTAGTTTTGACATTTGAAAACTTTTGTTGTTTAACTTTAATTCAAATTTGAATTTGAATCAGTTTGAACTAACGCGAGATTAGCAACAGCAATCGTGGTGATGTGGCATCATTAGTACAGGGTTAGTGTAGCTTAATTATATGGGCGTCACAGTCGACTACACATTCATAAACGGTTCACATTCCTTCTGTAGGAGAAGCAACACCAGCTTGCAGCTGAAAGCCCTACTTCGCCGATGAGGCCCAAGTTGGACACCCCTCTTAACCGGGTCTTGAACGAACTTAAGGGACTCCTTTTTTGGACCAGCAGCCGCAAGATGGATGTGTGCACGGTGCCGGAGACGGCACCACATGGGGGGTGTTTTACAACAAGGGCCCGGAGGCCAAGAAGCAGAAAAAGAAGTTTAGTTAGGTGGACATCGATGACAAGGTGAAGCTTGCGGTCGAGAGAAAAGCAGCTGAGGACGCGGAAAAACAGCTGAGGAGAAAAATGAGTTGCTACATCAGACAGTCGTTGCAGCTGTAGATGGCTGCAGAACTAATTTCGCTCCTAACTTGATATTGGCTATGATCAACTGGACTCAGGAAAATCCAGACAAGACGGTACATGATTTCGCCATGCCCAGTTTCGTCGGGAGCAACTCGGTGAACAACACCACCGCACCATCACCTACTCACGCAATCGGGCCTGCTCCCGCACCCGCACCCGCTCATAGCATCCCGTCCTCAGTCTCTGGCATGCTAGACGGGTCTTCGTGTTTGGCTGAGCTCGATGCCCTCACGGTAAATACAAGTCGCACCAACATATATCTAGAATATTCCATTTTCGTTGCCTTCCGGATGTTTTATGCCGCAGAGATGTGTTTGCAGACTGACAAAACCCGGTGCACCGTACTCTACTTGATCAAAGGCCAGAAGGTGGACGTGGGAAAGGGGGTGATAACGAACCCCTTGGAACTCACGTTCCACAGCCAGCTGATTCCCCGTGGGCACTTCAGGGTTACCTTGTCGAGTGTGAAACTGGGGCACAAGGATTGGCCTCCTCTAGTACGGCTAGGGGGAGAAGACGATGAGACCCCGCCACAGATTGGAAGCTGCAAGGGTTGGGTGCTGCTATGGCCGAAGAATCTTCTTCATCTGGAGCCGGCGGAGGGCACACGAATAACCACACATCAACAAGTAGGTATGGACACCACCACCCCACCTACGCAATTATCGGCGCTTGTATTGCCGGGTGAGAGCGGCGGACGACGTGATTGTCGGTGTCAAAACCGGCGGATCTCGGGTAGGGGGTCCCGAACTGTGCGTCTAGGCAGATGGTAACAGGAGACGAGGGACACGATGTTTTTACCCAGGTTCGGGCCCTCTCGATGGAGGTAAAACCCTACGTCCTGCTTGATTAATATTGATGATATGGGTGGTACAAGAGTAGATCTACCATGAGATCAAGGAGGCTAAACCCTAGAAGCTAGCCTATGGTATGATTGTTGTAATGTATGTTGTCCTACGGACTAAAGCCCTCCGGTTTATATAGACACCGGAGAGGGCTAGGGTTACACAGAGTCGGTTACAATGGTAGGAGATCTACATATCCGTATCGCCAAGCTTGCCTTCCACACCAAGGAAAGTACCATCCGGACACGAGCCGGAGTCTTCAATCTTGTATCTTCGTAGTCTTGGAGTCCGGCGGATAATGATAGTCCGGCTGTCCGGACACCCCCTAGTCCAGGACTCCCTCAGTAGCCCCTGAACCAGTCTTCAATGACGATAAGTCCGGCGTGCATAATGTTCGGCATTGCAAGGCGGGTTCCTCCCTTGAATAATCCAGAGAAGATCATGAACACCAGGATAGTGTCCGGCTCTACAAAATAAATTCCACATTCCACCGTAGAGAGAATAAAATGTAC
This sequence comes from Triticum timopheevii, assembly GCA_963921465.1. NCBI lineage: Eukaryota > Viridiplantae > Streptophyta > Magnoliopsida > Poales > Poaceae > Triticum > Triticum timopheevii. The sequence continues at coordinate 49,979,289 of OY997271.1, forward strand.
GCTCAGTTCAATCTGCTGACGTATTATGCGGCGTGACATCACACCGCCACAAGGCCTTTGTTTGAATTACTACACCACCTCAGCATGTTTAGCGAAGCGGTTTCCTTGGCATGTCTTGTCGAAGCAGAGATCGTGTTCCCCTTATTCCGGGATTCTCATGAATACGTGCGTGGGTAACCCAACTGCGCCATTGATGGTGGCGCTTGGGAGATAAGCGAGTTTTACCAGGCCGGTGGGGGACGCATAGTTTTGTCCGCCTATATATAAGGGATAAGGATTCACCTTCTCACCTACGCCTTCTTCCTCCTTTGCCTATCCATCCCCGCGAACTCAAGCTCCAACGCCCGAGCTCGCGCATCTCGCCTCAACCTTCTCCGAATATGTCCGGAGCGGGAGCTAAATGGTTAGCCTCCACCGTCAAGGAGGAGGACATCACCAAGCTGCGCAGCGCCGGATACCTTTCCGGCGATATCGCGCATCGGCTGCCCGACGAGGGGCAGCTCATCCCTACCCCCGGGCCTCATGAGAGGGTCGTCTTCCTCCCCCACTTCCTCCGCGGACCGGGCTTTCCGCTCCATCCATTTGTCCCGGGGCTCATGTTTTACTACCGCCTGGATTTCCATGATCTGGCGCCAAACTTTATCCTCAACATCTCGGCGCAAATTGCCCAACGTCCCTTGGCTAGAAGGGACCTTCGTGGTCTCCGTCAAGGGGTGGCAATCGGGGTGGTTCTACATCACCGAGCCGCGCAAATCCACATGGGCGGCGGCCCCCGAGTTTAGATCTGGCATCCCCACGCAGCTCACCTCCTGGAAAGAGAAGGGCTTGCAGTGGGAGAATCCGGTGGAGGTGACGGGACTCCGAGCATGTATCAAGAAGATGGTGAGCAATAGGCTCAGGCTCGTTGATGTGGTCCAAGTCATGCTCATCCGGCGGATCCTCCCATGCCAAGAACGAGCATTTAATTTGTGGGAGTTCAATCCGGAACAGCACCAGGCGCTAAGCGGGCTCTTCGATACAACATACGAAAGCGCCTGGAGGGTGCTGTTCAAGGGCGCCGAAGCCCCCGCGTCCGCGAACGAAGACCGCGGATTCAGCTCGCAGCATCCAACTGACGAGGTAAGTGATTCGACCCCATTACGGGACACTTGTGATAATTAGATTGACTCTAGTGAGGTTTCATTTTGCCTCTTCCTTTGACAGGAATGGATTGAGAAGGCCAAGCTGCTCATCAGCCCGGCTCCCATGCCAGAAGACCCAGCGGACGCCCGCTTAACAGGGCTGCTGGTTCCGGCACCGCACGTGGTGCCGGAGAAGAAGGCCAAGAAGGTGGCCGCGGGGACTCGAAAGAGTTCCCACAATCAGGCGTCCGATGACGATGAGGACTCCTCTCCCGAAGACGAGGAGGAGTACTCTCTCCCGGAGGAGGGAGAGAAGAAAAGGAAGGCTTCCCCCATCGGGGGGGAGCCGAAGGGTCCAAGAGGGGGAGAACTATCCCCCCGGACAGTTCCGCCAACATCAGCGTTGGTGAGGATGAGTGGCCCCCAAGGGCCAGGCGTCCGGCAAGATCGTAAGTATCCGGATCCTTGATGTGTAATTTCTTTTATGTCGCGTAGTATCCTTCTAACGCCGCATTCTGCCCGTAGTCCGGCCAATGATGATCTCCCCGGCTCATCGAGCGGGTCATTGGCCTCGTCGGATGTGAATTCCATCCTGACTGCCTCCACCCCACGCGCCGACGAGGACGTCGAGGTGGGATCCCAGAGAGGGACCCATCAGGGGGAGGCTCCGGAGGCGCCATCAGGCAGCCTCCCAGACTTCTTGCCGGACTCCGGCAAGCGGCCCCTTTGAAAGAAGGGCAGGACCGTGACGCCGGCGGCCTCCGTCCAACCGGAGGCGCCGGATAACCTGCTGGAGGCGCTTAAAGGCGCTTCCATCGAGGAAGAACACCGCACTATCATGAGTGCGGTGATTGAGAAGGTTCAGCTCGCTAAGAGCGGGCTGACCGAAGCCTGCAGCAGCCTTTTAACAGGCTTTGAGGTAAGAAGTTAAAATAATGTAATGTAATACCGCATAGACAGTAGCCCCTGATGCTTAGTTCGGTGTTCGGAAAGAAAAGCCGGACTAAGGATCTATAACAAGATATACGCAGGGTTGCCTAAAATATGTCAATGTGGGTTTGCAGGCTGCACTACTGACCTCTGCCGCACTAACGGCAGAGATTGACGTGCTGAAGAAGGAACTCGAGTGGTCCAAGCAAGAAGTCGGCCATGCAAAGAAGCAGCTCGAGGAAAAAGAAGGTGAGTAACACCTCTTTGAATAAGTACCTTACAGAAAAGGATTTTGGTTGCAAATAAAATTAACAAGGATAATATGTGCATTGCAGGGGCCACTAACGAGGTGGCAGCCTTGAAGGATGCTGTGTCCGTGGCCGAACGCAATGCGGTCGCAGAACGGGCTGAGCGAGAAAAGCAAGAGGCACGTGTGGCGGATGTTCGGCAAGAGCTCCAGGTTCTCATGGAAAAACATGAGAGTTTGGAGCGTGACTCCAAGACTCGAGAGTCCGAGCTTGCCTCGGCTCTCGAAAGTGCCAAGTCCGCCAAGGCCGAGGCCCATAAGGACCTTTAGGAGGTTGAGGACATAAAGAAGATAGCGGCGGGTAAGGAGTTTTTCATGCAAAGCAGGCATGTTAATGTGAACTACCTGACACTTACCCGCATTCGGAGCTCTCCAGGGGCGTTTGCAGATCTGCCGCGTAGTGCGGCTGATGCCGCCACATTCTATCATGGCGAGAAGGGGAGCTCGACGGAGAAGGTCTTCTGGTCTCAGTATACTGAGGCCGGCCATCCGGTGCCCCCAAGCGACCAGCTGAAGCAGCTGGTCGAACTCCACAAGGTAGCTGAGGAGGCCATGAAGGGCCTCATAGTCCGGCTGTGGCCTGGACAGGCCATGCCTGGTAGCTACTTTGGCCTCGTGCGGCGGCTGGTGGATGCATGCCCCAGGCTGGATGTAGTCAAGCGCTCCGCCTGTATCGAAGGTGCTCGTCGGGCCCTTGCCCGCATAAAGGTGCAATGGGGCAAATTGGATGCGGAGAAGCTTCTCACGGACCCACCGCCGCCGGGCAAGGAGTATCGCACGCCAGAGAAGTATTATAAAATTGTCCTGAAGGGAGCCTGCAATATTGCAGATGAGTGCTCCTGAAATGTAATCTTTGAGTGAACTCGCTGTTTATTTATCCTGTGCGCTGAAAACTTCGTTCATATGCGCCATGAGCAACGCTTGTTTAATTTAAAATATTACCTTCTGTGCGGCCATTTATAAAATCTGAGAGATGGCAAGTCGTTAGCTTCAGCCCCCAAGCCACAAGTGCTGGGGTGTTCGGGATAAACTTGAGCACTCTTGTTCCCATTTTTGGGTCCATCTAGGGAGGCGCTCAACACGACGAACAAGGCAACCGGACTTATAATGCTTGAACACTCTCACTTAGCCATAGAATTCTATAATTTTAAATTTCGGCGAAGCCCCTGGTATTCGGAAGACCGAATCCGGGGCGCTATCCACGCCTTCATCGGACATTATCCGGAACATCGCTCGAAGCGGCGTGAGTCTTTAAGGACCCGAAAAAACCTCTCGAACAGCGACCAGTCTCTCGCCTTTTCATGCCAGTCAGTTTTAGCTTTCTCCACTAAGGCGTTAACCCGGCTCAACCGGGGCGCAATAGCAGTGGTTCTCCCAGTGCCACCTTAGCCGACAGAACGGAACATAAGGCACCAAAACGTGGGAGCCGGGCAAACCCAACTATTGACCCAAGACATGATTCAGAGCCGATTCATATAATGCTATAAGTTCGGGGTGCCGCACTTGCGAAAGTGTTCGGACTTTATCACACCATAGAGTGGGGAACATAAGCCCCTGGTGTATTATGCCGTACCAAAATATACGGGTGCCAGATGTCATATAATGAGCATATATATATAAAATGTTATGCAATTGCGATCATAAAGGCACTGCATTATTAATGAAAGAAAAGTCTGCAAGTAGAGCGGACTGATACAAATAGTGCGGTAAGCAAGGGATTTGGACTAAATAAACATGTCCCCCTCCAGGGATGAGCTGCGGATTTGGTGTATATAATCGAATTTAATGCTCGTAATTGAGACCACCTGAGTGTTCGACGCAGCCTTCTTTAGTCCCTGACTGTTGCATCATGAGTTCGGCAGGTTCACCGCCGGACAGGGCTTCTGGTTAACAGAGTCCTGTGTACAAAAAAGAAGAAAAATAAAAAAATAAAAAAAAGAGGGGCACATTTGCGAGCCCCCGGTGTGGTCGAACCGCACTCTGGATCCGTTGTGATCGTGCCCCCTCCCCTGTGCCCATGGTATCTCCAAAGCGTAATGATGTACGCGGAGTGTTATTCTTGCGATCATACGCGGGCGAGGGTTGGGGCCGCATTGCTACGCGTGCTCTAATCGCGCCAGTTGGTCTTGGTTGGCATTGCTCCGGGCGCGCTTTGCTGTATCCGGCCGTTTAACGGCCGGACTCGAGAATTGCCTTAGAAGGCTGTTCTGTACTTCTGCCGCGAGAGCCGCTGTATGTTCCTCCATTCGGGGGGAGCGTTCCGTATTCCCATTGACCATGATGACTCCGCGAGGGCCTGGCATCTTGAGCTTTAGGTACCGCGTTGAATTTGGCAAACGCGGTTCGCCCGAGCAGGGCGTGATAGCCGCTGCGAAACGGGACTATGTCGAAGATTAACTCTTCGCTCCGGAAATTATCCGGGGATCCGAAGACCACTTCCAGTGTGACTGAGCCTGTGCAGTTGGCTTCCACTCCTGGTATGACACCTTTAAAAGTTGTCTTTGTAGGTTTAATCCTTGATGGGTCTATGCCCATTTTGCGCACTGTATCCTGATAAAGCAGGTTCAGGCTACTGCCGCCGTCCATCAGGACTCTCGTGAGGTGGAACCCATCGACGATTGTGTCTAAGACCAATGCGGTGAATCCGCCATGGCGTATGCTGGTCGAATGGTCTCTTCGATCGAAGGTGATCGGACAAGAGGACCATGGGTTGAACTTTGGGGCGACTGGCTCCATCGCATAGACGTCCCTTAGTGCGCGTTTCCTCTCCCTCTTGGGTATGTGGGTCGCGTATATCATATTCACCGTCCGTATTTATGGGGGAAAACCCTTCTGTCCTTTGTTGTTCGGCGGCCGGGTCTCTTCCTCGTCGTCGCTATTTAGCCCCTTGTCATTGTTTTCAGCAATTAACTTGCCGGCCTGCTTGAACACCCAGCAATCTCTATTGGTGTGGTTAGATGGCTTTTCAGAGGTGCCATGTATCTGGCATGAGCGGTCGAGTATTCGGTCCAGATTGGACGGACCCAGAGTGGTTCTTTTAAATGGCTTCTTCCGCTGACCGGGTTTAGAGCCTCGGAATCCGGCATTGACCGCCGTATCCTCCTTATCGTCGCCGTTACTTCGGCGCTTGTTTTTGTTTCGACGTGACCTGCCGTTGTTGTCCTTAGTATCCGGACTGCCAGAATTTTTACGGAGATTGTTGCTACGGGCTAGCCAGCTGTCCTCTCCCGCACAAAAGCGGGTCATTAGCGATGTGAGGGCTGCCATGGATTTCGGCTTTTCCTTCCCCAGGTGCCGGGCTAGCCATTCGCCCCGGATGTTATGTTTGAAGGCTGCAAGCGCCTCTGTGTCCGGACAATCGACAATTTGATTTTTCTTATGTGGCTTAGGTCATCGGCGTCTGGTGGGCGCACATATGTGCCTTGGAAGTTATCAAGGAATGCGGCCTCCATGTCTTTCCAACACCCAATTGACTCTGCGGGCAAGCTGTTAAGCCAATGCCGAGCTGGTCCTTTAAGCTTGAGTGGGAGGTACTTTATGGCGTGGAGATCGTCGCCGCGGGCCATGTGAATGTGGAGAAGATAGTCTTCGATCCACACCGCGGGGTCTGTTGTGCCATCGTAAGATTCGATGTTTACGGGTTTAAACCCTTCGGGGATCTGATGATCCATTACTTCGTCAGTGAAGCATAACGGGTGTGCGGCGCCCCTGTATTGAGCGATATCGCGACACAGCTCGAGGGAGCGCTGTCTGCTGTGTTCGGCCCGGCCGGGGTTATTGTATCCGGCACGACGGTATTCGTCGTGGGTCGTAGGGCGCCCACGTGATCCATAGATGGATCTGGATTGCCTTGCTTTGTCCTCCAATATGTCTCGCAAGTCCGGCGCGTTCCCTCTTGGCTTCGTACTTTTGGAGCGATGCCGGGGTATGGTATTGGCTGGGGGCCTGGATGCCTCTCTGTCACGACCACGGGGTGGTCGGTCAGCCATATCGTGCGCTGGTGATGGAGGTACGTATGCTTCCTCATCTAATCAGGGGAGCAACTTGCGTTTTGGGTAACTTTTGGAGGGACGTTCGAGTTTATACTCTTCGGCCACGAGGACCTCGGTCCATCGATCGGCCAGCAGGTCCTGATCAGCTTGAAGGTGCTGCTGCTTTTTCTTTAGGCTTTTTGCTGTGGCGATAAGCCTGCGCTTGAAGCGCTCTTGTTCGACGGGATCCTCGGGTACGACGAATTTGTCATCGTTGAGGCTTGCTTCGTCTTCGGAGGGAGGCATATAATTATGATCCTCAACCTCTTCTTCTGCCGCCCCCTCATGAGGGCTTGCTTCTGCATCCTCCTGCGCTGAGTCTTGCTGGAGGGGATTGTCTTCGGCACTCTCTGGAGTATTATTATCTCCTGTGCCGGAATCTTCGTTTTTGCGGTGGCGAGATTTAGAGCGGCGCTGCTGACGCCGGCGCTTGGGCTGTTTCTTTAAGGGATCTGCCTCCGCTGTTCCTTCGTCGTCCCCATCTTTTGGGGTATCCACCATGTATACGTCATATGACGAGGTGGCCTTCCAGTGCCCTGTGGGCGCTGGTTCCTGTTCATCTCCGGCATCGTCGTCCATAGCGTCGATGTCTTCGGAGTCGTAGTCTAGCATGTCGGTTAGATCGTCGAGAGTGGCTACAAAGTGGGTGGTGGGTGGGCTCTGAATTTCTTCGTCGTCCGCATCCCAACCATCCTGGCCATAATCCGGCTAGGACTCTCCTGATAACGAGAGATGTTTTAGTGAATTCAAGATATCGCCGAAAGGCGAGCATTGGAAGACGTCCGCGGCGGTGAATTCCATAACCGGCGCCCAATCCGGATCGATTGGTAGGGGCGCGGGAGGTTCAGAGTCCGGCGAGGAGTCCGGCGCCTCGGAATCACGAGTTTCGTAGGGGACAAGATTAGTGTTCGGCTCCATCGCTGTGGATGTTGAAGCCCCCAGGGCGGCGCCTATCCACCGACCCTCGATCTGGGCGATCGGCTCCGGGCTAATGGCCGAAGCGGATCCGTGTGCGGCCACCAAGGCACTGTTCGGCGGCAGAGCTAGATCATGCCCATCGTCACAGTGCGGCGCGCTTGGCTGTGGCTCGAGTCCGTCGAGGATCAAGTCTCCGCGGACATCGGCCGTGAAGTTTAAGCTTCCAAATCTGACCTGACGGCCAGGGGCGTAGCTTTCGATCTGCTCCAGATGGCCAAGCGAATTGGCCCGCAGGGCGAAGCTGCCGAATACGAAGATCTGTCCGGGGAGAAAAGTCTCACCCTGGACAGCGTTGCAGGTTGAAGATGCCATCAAGCCTATCGGTGACGACACAGAGGAACTCTCAATGAAAGCACCAATGTCGGTGTCAAAACCGGCGGATCTCGGGTAGGGGGTCCCAAACTGTGCGTCTAGGCGGATGGTAACAGGAGACGAGGGACACGATGTTTTTACCCAGGTTCGGGCCCTCTCGATGGAGGTAAAACCCTACGTCCTGCTTGATTAATATTGATGATATGGGTAGTACAAGAGTAGATCTACCACGAGATCAAGGAGGCTAAACCCTAGAAGCTAGCCTATGGTATGATTGTTGTAATGTATGTTGTCCTACAGACTAAAGCCCTCCGGTTTATATAGACACCGAAGAGGGCTAGGGTTACACAGAGTCGGTTACAATGGTAGGAGATCTACATATCCGTATCGCCAAGCTTGCCTTCCACGCCAAGGAAAGTACCATCCGGACACGAGCCGGAGTCTTCAATCTTGTATCTTCGTAGTCTTGGAGTCCGGGGGATAATGATAGTCCGGCTGTCTGGACACCCCCTAGTCCAGGACTCCCTCAGTGATGATGGGGGTCCAATAGTAGCTAATGTAATCGCCCCCGTAGAACAAAGAATGTATGAGGAGATGGAGGAGGACCCTCTTCGGTTGCTCGATACAGGCGCCTATGACGGTGACTTAGATATGATGAGTCAGCCATATGAAGACTTGGGCTATCAGCATGCTGATGAGGATATGGATGATCTCCCCGGGTAGGAACGTCCTAGCAGGGATTGCAAGAAGTCTCTCTTCATGCAATCCTCACAGGACACGCCTGAAGATGCTGCCTCAACACAGGCTCAACTAGCCGGGGGTCGTACAATGCTTAGCCCGACAACACTGCGGCAGGGGTTAAGGAAGGGTCTGGAAGGTCAACCCCAGAAAAAGGAGAAGAAGACACCGGAAGAGAGGCTCTGTTGCCTACAAACAAGCCAGAGCATGTAGTAGCCAGACGGCGGATTTTGAAGAGCGTGTACCTGTCAAAGGTGCGTCCATGTTCCATGTCACGGGCGAGCCGATGCTACCGCAAAATCAATGGAGGCAACATCAGGGGATCTCAGGAGACTGCACGACCAAGTGTTGTCGAATGAGAAAAGCCTACTAACCTTGAAGGATCCAGGATATCCGACATACGCGGCTCGTGTGCCTGAGGGGAAGTTCTACATCGACACACGACCCGCGGAGGTGTTCTTCCTGTGGTTTGACCATATCTTCGAGATGTTTCTGACAAGGTAGCTCCATTGTACAATCGTCCGCCTTTTTGTGCTACATATGAGCTCTGTCAAGAAGAGAGAAGAAGTCTCGCAAACCTATGTGGCGGATCCATTCTACATGCACGAGTCCTTCTTGAATCTCGGCGACTTTGAGCGTAAAACTGCTAGGGAGTACCTCAAAAACTTCATTGTACAGAATAAGGACTAGAAAATTGTCCTCCTGCCTTATCATCCAAAGTAAGTCAGTGCCGGACAACCCTTTTGTACATTTGAATCATTCCTTCTCGCTCATATGGAGAATAATTTGAGGTGTTTTTTCCTGCAATAATGGGCGCACCATCCTTATCGTTATTTATCGCTAGTCTCCCACGCCGTGTATTTCGATCCTACCAAAAACTATGAGAAGAAGTACTACACCCACATAATGAATATTCTAGATGATGCTCTCCAAGGCTTCAGCTTGAGGGGTGGCCACCGGCAGATCAGGAAACTAAGGCACAAGAAGACGGGTTTCTCGCATAAAACTAACTTCTGCTGCATCCATGTCCCAAAACCAACTAAGAACGATGGATTCTACCTCCTCCATCTCATGATGGAGTTCACAAAGGATCACCAAAAGCTTTGCATGACAAGCAAGAACGATGATCATATCCATGAGTGGGTAGAATCTCATGTAGAAGTGTAAGTGCATCTAGTGCCACCCCTAGTTGGTTTTGGAGCATTGACGACAAACTTGGTTGAGGGACTAATGTGTTTGTGAGAATTGCAGGATAACACAGGTAGTAGTCCCATATTGATTCGGTTTACCTACCGGAGATGACCCCTAAAAATGTCTGAAGACATTGAAGACAATGGCGGTCTGTGAAGATATTCACATTGAAGACTATGACAGGAGAAGACATCGCATGAAGACTATGGAGTGCGAAGACATAGTTGTTTCGTAGTTTCCTTTTCTTCTTTGTTGAGACATAGGAACCACCATACTGTTAAGTGGGGTCCAAGTGAACAAAGTCAGAGTGACTGATGTGATGCTCAACCAAATCCTATGTCTTCGAGCGAAGACAATGAGAGCAAATCTTATCCTGAGCTGGATGAGTCAGCTTTGCTTGTAGCCCAAGCTAAGCTGCCGCGTGTGTTTGAAAATCTGACTGTTGGACACGTGTTAGTTCCTTAGTGACCCAGGGTCATTTCGGCCAAATCAGGTCGGGTTGCCTCCTGGCTATAAATAGCCCACCCACTACACCATAAATTGGTGGCTGCTCAGAGTTAGTGCACGGCTTTTGTTGTTTGAGAGCAACCCACCTCTGAAGCCTTTGAGAGAGAATACTTGCGAGGACAAAGCCCAAAACACCCAAATCCAAAGAGTGTTAGGCATCACTGAAGTCTTTCTGTCCGCGTGATCTGAAGACTTATTGCACTTGAGGACTGTGAATCCTCCAGCCGGTTAGGCGTCGCATTCTGAGCATCCAAGAGTCATTATGGATTGCCAGTGAACGAACTCTATGAAGGTTTGGAAGTATCCCTTGAAGACTTACCAGAGTGATTGGGCGAGGACTAAGTGTTCTTAGCTCAAGGGGAATAAGGTGAAGACACGGTCTTCTAAGTTGAATCTCAGCCTCCCTAACCAGACGTACTGTTGTCACAGCAACTGGAACTGGTCCAACAAATCCCTTGTCCTCTCCGAGCAACTGGTTCTATCCTTCCTCTCTCACCTTACTTAAAGTTAATCTTCGTGAAGTCTCTGCCCGTTTGCCTGATCTGATTGACTTCACTGTGTGAAGACTGTTTACTGTTTGGCTTCATACTATCTTCTATCATGATCCATACTACCTAGCTGCTGATAGTCATCGTGCTTCCACTACATTGCTTACTTGACTATGGCTTGTCTAGTGTAGTCTACCTTCCGCTGCAATAGGTTCATTTCTATTGTTTGTCTTCAAAGCATCCCTGTTTTGAAGACTTTCATAAAAATCGCCTATTCAATCCCCCCGTCTAGTCGAATACTAGCACTTTCAATTGGTATCAGAGCGAGGTGCTCCCTTGTTCTGTGTGATTTGGTTTAACCACCCGGAGTTTAGCTATGTCGACTGCATGGATAATCAAGGTCTCCGCTGCGTGCCCTATCTTCGATGGCACTGATTACCCCTACTGGAAGAATAAGATGCGTATGCATCTTGAAGCCATTGACGTCGATCTCTGGTATGTTGTCAAGAACAACGTTCCCAAGGCTGGTGAAGGTGTTACTCCTGTTGATGTCAAGAAGTTCCTGCAACTGGACTCAACTGCCAAGAACATCACCTGTGGTCATCTGCCCAAAGGGCAGTATGGCCGTGTGAGTGCTCTGGAAACTACGAAGCTAGTCTGGGACTGGCTCTCCAAGGTCAACGAAGGAGTCTCAACACAAAGAGATTCAACGATCAATGTTCTTTGCAATCTCTTCAATCGCTTCAAGAGAAATGACAATGAGAATGTCCAGCTCACATTTGATCGCCTGACTGATATCACCAATGAGCTTCATGCACTCAGTGCCACTGAGATCACCAAGCACGAAATCGTCAAGACACTTCTGAGATCTCTTGATAGCTCATTTGACACACTAGCCCTGATGATTCAAGAGCGCCCTGACTTCAAGACTCTTGATCCGTCTGACATACTTGAGAGGCTCAACACACATGAGTTCCAGCTATCTAAGAAAAGAGATATCTATGGTCCCAACTATGGCCGTACTAGCGCTTTGAAGGCAAAGGCTGTCTCCTCATCTGAAGAAGAATCTGACTGCAGTTCTGGGGATCCTGAAGATATTAGAAAGGAGCTTGCTATGCTTGTGAAGAAGTTCCAGAAGTTCGCCAAGAAGAAAGACTTCAGAAAGTCTTAAAGATCCAGCTCAAGAAATGATGAAGCTTTCTCTCATGATCACAAGAAGAGAACCTGTCACAAGTGCAAGAAACCTAGTGTGACGCCCGGATAATCAAGCTACAGTAACCATTGTTAATGATGCCACGTCTCCACGCTTACTGTTGCTAACCTCGCAATGATTCGAAACCTTTTCAAATTCAAATTCAAATTAATGTCAAACGACAAAGTTTTCAAAATATTAAACTAAAATGTTCGGAGTGTGCAGTTAAATGCCTAGGTGATTATAGTGCAACGAACACACTTTTTGAAAATGTCTAAATATATTAAAATGAAATAAAACAGAAAAGTGAAATAAATAAATAAATAAAAGGAAAAGACAAATCTAACTAAAAATAAAAAGAGGCGCCCCCCCCCCCCACTAGGCCATCTGTGGCCCAGCTGGCCAGCCCACTGGGCAAAGGCCCAGCCGGCCGACCCACTCCCTCCATATCCCCACCAGGGAGAAAACCCTAAACCATGACCCACCTCACTCCCCACCCCCACGATCCCACTCCCCCTCTGCCCCCCGTCCTCCTATCCTCTCCATCTTCCACTCATCACCGAGCCGCACCCGCTCGTTGTCGTCGTGTGCCACCACCGCCGCCTGGAGCCCCGCGTCGCCTCGGATCCGTCGCCGTCCATCACCGCCTCGCCCCCGCCACTCGACACACTCGCCGGAGCTGCCCCGCCGGCCTGCCTCCTCTCCGCCGATGTCGTCCCCGTCACCCCCCTCGACCACCGCTGCCAATTGCCCTACTCCTCGATGTGAGCATGCGCCCCTCCTCTCTCTCCCTCGCCCGCGACCACGCGAGCCCCGCCGTGGCCGCGCGCCGACCCTGGTCGTTGCTCCTCCCCGCGGTTGCTCGTGCTCACCACCGCCACTCCCGCAGAGCACCGCCGTTCCCCATGGGCCTACTCGCCTGCCCGCGCGCGCCCGCCGTGGCCGCGTCCGGCCACTGCACTCCGCCCCGCCTCTGTAGTCCCGTCGCCGCCCGCCGGCCGGACCCTGCTCCGGTAATGGCCTCGCCATGGCCACTGACCTCCCCTGTGCCGGTGCCCTGCCGGGTCCGCCCGTACTGGGCGTGCGCCCGCTCGGGCGCGTCCGACGCCCCCGCCCGCTATCAGCGCCCGATTGGCCCATTGGGGCCACAGGCATGTGGGGCCCCGCCCCAGAACGTTTACAAAAAAATAATAATAAGAAAAATAATATATAATATAAAATTAATAATAATTGAATTAATTAATTACTTAATTAATTAACTTAATTAATCTTGTTTAGAATAACCTAATCATTTAGTTAGACTAACTAAACCTGATTAGTTAGTCTTAGCCTATGGCATGCAGGACCCACATGTCAGGTTGACCAGTCAACTCTGTTGACTGTTGACGTCAGCATGACCTCATGCTGATGTCATTAATCCATTTTTCGAATTAATTTAAATAATTAATTAAATTCCAAAAATTCATAAAATCTTTAGAAAATCATAACTTTTAATCCGTAACTCGGATTAAATTATTTTCAACATGAAAGTTGCTCAAAACGACGAGACGGATCCGGATACGCAGCCCGTTCATCCGCCACGTGTCCCTAGCATAGTGAACCTGCAACATTTCACCTCCAGTTCATCTGTCCGAAAACACGGAACACCGGGGATACCTTCCCGGATGTTTCCCCCCTTCACCGGTATCACCTCATACCGCGATAGAACACGTCTAGCTCTGCTTGTTGTCCTGTTATGCACTTGCTTGCTATGTATTTACTGTTTCTCCCCCCTCTTCTCTCCGGTAGACCCCGTGACGATGCTGATGCCCCTGTGGTCGACTACGTCACCGACGACCCCTCCTTCTTGTCTGAGCAACCAGGCAAGCCCCCCCCCTTGATCACCAGATATCGCCTATTCTCCTCTATACTGCTTGCAATAGAGTAGTGTAGCATGTTACTGCTTTCCGTTGATCCTATTCTGATGCATAGCCTGACATTGTTGCTACATCTGTTGATACCTTACCTGCATTCCTAAATGCTTAGTATAGGATGCTAGTTTATCATCATTGGCCCTACATTCTTGTCAGTCTGCCTTGCTATACTATTGGGCCGTGATCACTTGGGAGGTGATCACGGGTATATACTATACATACATACATACTGTACAGATGGTGACTAAAGTCGGGTCAGCTCGAAGAGTACCCGCAAGTGATTCTGATGAGGGGGCTGAAAGGACAGGTGGCTCCATCCCGGTAGAGGTGGGCCTGGGTTCCCGACGGCCCCCGACTGTTACTTTGTGGCAGAGCGACAGGGCAGGTTGAGACCACCTAGGAGACAGGTGGGCCTGGCCCTGTTCGGCGTTCGCGGATACTTAACACGCTTAACGAGATCCGGGTATTTGATCTGAGTCTGGCCATTTGGTCTATACGCACTAACCATCTACGCGGGAGTAGTTATGGGTATCCCGACGTCGTGGTATCAGCCGAAGCCTTCTTGACGTCAGCGACGGAGCGGCGCGCGCCGGGTTGGACTGCGTTAATGCAACTTCCTTTGTAATGGAGGTTGCTAGGTCTGCTCACCGGCCGCGTATACAACGTGCAGGTGTGCAATGGGCGATGGGCCCAGACCACTGTGCGCATAGGATTTAGACCGACGTGTTGACCTCTCTGTTGTGCCTAGGTGGGGCTGCGACGTGTTGATCTTCCGAGGCCGGGCATGACCCAGGAAAGTGTGTCCGGCCAAATGGGATCAAGCGTGTTGGGTTATGTGGTGCACCCCTGCAGGGAAGTTTATCTATTCGAATAGCCATGTCCCTCGGTAAAAGGATGACCCGGAGTTGTACCTTGACCTTATGACAACTAGAACCAGATACTTAATAAAACACACCCTTCCAAGTTCCACAGACAACCCGGATCGCTTTTCCACAGGGAGACGAGGGGAGGATCGCCGGGTAGGATTATGCTATGCGATGCTACTGGAGATGCTACTTGGAGATGCTACTTGGAGATGCTACTTGGAGGACTTCAATCTACTCTCTTCTACATGCTGCAAGACGGAGGCTGCCAGAAGCGTAGTCTTCGATAGGACTAGCTATCCCCCTCTTATTCTGGCATTCTGCAGTTCAGTCCACTGATATGGCCTCCTTACACATATACCCATGCATATGTAGTGTAGTTCCTTGCTTGCGAGTACTTTGGATGAGTACTCACGGTTGCTTTCTCCCCCCTTTTCCCCCCTTTCCTTTCTTTCTGGTTGTCGCAACCAGATGATGGAGTCCAGGAGTCAGATGCCACCGTCGACGACGACCCCTACTATACTGGAGGTGCCTACTACTACGTGCAGCCCGCTGACGACGACCATGAGTAGTTAGGAGGATCCCAGGCAGGAGGCCTGCGCCTCTTTCGATCTGTATCCCAGTTTGTGCTAGCCTTCTTAAGGCAAACTTGTTTAACTTATGTCTGTACTCAGATATTGTTGCTTCCGCTGACTCGTCTATGATCGAGCACTTGTATTCGAGCCCTCGAGGCCCCTGGCTTGTATTATGATGCTTGTATGACTTATTTATGTTTTAGAGTTGTGTTGTGATATCTTTCCGTGAGTCCCTGATCTTGATCATACACATTCGCGTGCATGATTAGTGTACGATTGCATCGGGGGCGTCACAAGTTGGTATCAGAGCCGACTGCCTGTAGGAATCCCCCTTCCAACTCCTTGGCCGAAGTCGAGTCTAGACTTTACAAAACTTTTACTAACATGGCTGTGCGGCCCATGGGCCCACGTCGCCATTGGGTGGTAGTAGGATCTTTTACTCCTTGATCTATACTCTAGGACTCTAACCTCTCCCCTATTCGGGTTAAATGATTTTGCTAAAAGGACTAACTTTAGGCTCTCGAAAGACTTTCTCCCGGAGAGCGCCTCACTTCAGATGATCGCTTGCTGCGCCAGAAGATTCTGAAGATACTCTCTGATGTTTTCCCGAGACCCTTGTGCCCTTCTCCCTTGCAATCCCTTCCATCGATAAATCCTTATGGATAAATACTTACACCTGTCCTTCTTACTTTGATTCCCAGCTGCTCTTGTTATTACAAGATGCATCGGATTATTCTTCGACTTTTAATAATCTCTTCAGTCACTGCCTTACAGATCTTGCCACATGAATACCCCTACGGATAAATTCCTTGCATTTATCGACTATTCCCTCATTCCCAGTTGTTCAGGTTTTTCACAAAAGTCTTCGAAATACTACCCGATCTTCCGATAGTCCTTCTGCAAATACTTGTCTGCTTGCAGTTTGGACAATTCCATTTAACTAACAATAACCATTAAAATCCTTGTGATTAACATTCTGATCGTGTTGATTCAACATGTGTGTAAATGCACACAATCATCAGTTATTCCCTGGAAATTTCCTTCCGACTCAGACATCATTTTAAACGTGAGCTGGTTCTCAAGCAATCCAATTGCCGTCGATTGTACCCTAAGCCTACTCAACTTATCCATCCTTAATCAGAGTTTTTGCCTCTGAGCCCTTGATTTGGAGATCATAAAATTTATTGTATTAAGCTTTCAATTAGTTAGTTGTTTCTATAACCCGATGCCATGGCATTCCTTCTTCCTTTGATGGAGTACGTATACTCACATCAGCCCCGTTGTGGACCGCCATACCCATTGCCGGGTTATTATCTGACATTGTCCTTCACAACCAAAATTCTTGTGAGTTCTTTACCTGATACATAATGCCCTTGGTAAATTGTATCATCTGCTTGGCCAACCATGCTCTGCTTCCGAGCTGGTGGTATTTACTATTGAAGCTTGTGGTATATGTTTCCACGATACCCTAACGGGTTGAACCTATGCCTTCCTTTATATGTGTGAACTCAGAAGTTTTCACGAGTCATACTCATCTGGTATTTCACCAGGTAAAAGTTTCAACACTAATGCCTTTATCAAAGCGAAAAGTGAATGGAAGGTTATAAATTGAAGAAGTGGGAGTCGACCTTGAACCTTGCGTTCATGCCCAGGGACACGATGTATAACTTATCATGAAAGGTGCTCGTAAAAATAATTACCCCCTTATTATAAGTTCATCTTGTATCCGTGGTTCGATCCTTTATGATCATGGATTCCGACCATGTTCTCCTTTAAATACCATTTCTCGTGCAAGTTTAAGCACCTGTCTTTTGCATAGCAATACCCCAGCCCAACCTCTACTTTGATCTATCGTCGAGTATTACCCCCTGGTAACCCGAGAATATCAAAGAACTATGTTACTTCCTGCGAGTCTTCATCTAGTATTGCTTCTCACTGATCTCGGATCCCCCCCAGGTTCTGAGTTATTAGTCACTTGAGAACACTGATAAGTGAATCGATTCCGCACTTCGATTCAACAACTCTAAGTAATTCTTGTTGGTTACGATTTTAATAATCCTTCTAGTCATTCCTAGCCTTATCGGCTATATCATCATCGTGCAAACTTTTACTGTGCTACCTGGTCCTTCTTCCCGGAGCACCACTTTCGACGATGAGCTAAGCTTATGTCGATCTTGCTTGTCTTATCGTTTCACCTCGAACGGCAAGCTTGATTCCTAGTGGGTGTTGTATCCGTAGTTCTAATAATCTTTTGATGCATTGGTCCTTCTGCTTGAGCAGTCGCTGTTCGATTGCTTCTTGGTGGGGCCTCTCGAAAAAATTGTCGTGATCATCATCAACATTTTGGGCTCTTCCAAAATATCAATCAAATTCATGATGAGAATTACCATCCTTGCCCCTCGATGATTGTGTTATCATCGACAACATTCTTGCCTTCCCACAACAGAAACTTGTTCATGTTATAATTGCAACTTGCTATCCAGCTTGTATGATGTTCCACCTTGAAGTATTAATATCCTTTATGACAAGGATGTTGTGAGGATTGCTGCACCTCTTAAAAATTCTTGGTATATTGATGCTTCTCACTATCACCATTTTTTCTTGGTCCTCGTGTTGATTCCAACCGGTGTACCAACAAGTGAACGGTGCTGTTTGGATTCTGCCCTTCTAGCAACCCTATTACCTTGAAGTTAATGGCGGCCGTTCATTCTTAGACTATTGATTATTGAATCACCATTCTGACATTGGTCGTGCAACCCTACCCATATTCAGCGTCAGATGGCAAGGGCTTCATCATGCTCAACATCTGGCTCATATTGGGTTCTAGCTTATGGAAGATACTCTCTACAGCATTGCGGTGTAGCTGACAGTCAGGCTCATATAGTTCTCCAGGAGTGGCTAGCCCTGTAAGCTCGATGATATCCATAGCTTTGGCTTCATGATGAACATTTCCAGTCATCCACTCGAGAACCCATGTCTTGATGTCTCTGTAGTAGCCGCGAATGTGTAGAGTAGCATAGAATTGAAGCAGTAGCTCTTCATTCCAATGTTCTTTGTCTGTCACAAAGTGGAGCAGACTAGCATCACGAAAGCAATCAAGTGCTTCTTCTAAGCATGGCAGTCCAGCAATGGCTTCAATATCAAGGCGCATATGAGGGAAAATGCACCCTTGATCATATAGTACGCATGAGTAATAGCTTCTCTGCTGATAGCTCCAGAACCGATCTGATGATATCCTTGGCTTGGAGTAGGGGTTCTTGGCGCTGTCAAAGAAGGTATTGTGGCTTTTGAAGCCATTTGCATTGAAGGACCCTGGTGAGTTGGCAGTACCTGGAAACCTTGGCAACCTTGGCTTTGGCTTCTGGACCTGAGGCCTATGCTCCACATGATAATCAAATTGAGGTCCTGAGGCAGTAGGCGGAGGCACCAGAATGGGCCATCGGACAGTGGTAAGCTGACCATGACTGTATGCTTGCTCAATTGTGTGAGGCCTTGGTGGCGGAACAGGAGCAGGGGCAACAGCTAAGGCATCAGGCTGCACAACAGGTGCTTCGGGAGCAGTTGTCATATTAGCTTCAGGTGCAGCATCCTCATTGGTTTCAGGTTCAGTTGCCACATTTGCTTCAGGCACACTAGTTGGGGCAGGCTCCACATTAGCGTCAGCCATGACGACGTCATTGGCTTCATTGGCGTTGGCGGTGGCAGCCTCAACATTGTCAACCTCCTCTTGACGAACAGGAGGGTCGGGCACAGGCACGTTCACATCAGGAACTGTTTCTTCTTCAATCACTGGGGGAGTAGGGACACGTACTTCTTCTTGATTTTCTTCGACTGATGCAGCCGGAATGTCTTCAGCAACATGTGCTTCAGACTCGGAGACATTCACAGTTGGAGCAGGTTCAGAAAATACTTAACGTGCAATAGGTGAACGTTGCACTTCTCCATCTAGAACGCTCGACAGAGGGACTTGAGGCCTTTGTCCTTTGTGAAGCCTGCCAAATGCTGGCTTCTCCTTAGGAGATGGAGTTGGCTGGGCCTCATAGTCTTCATCCTTTTCTTGGACGGGGGGTGTAGTTTGTTGTTGTTGTTGTTAGGGAGTACTGGGGGAGTCTTGTAGTTGTGGGTGATCAGCCCACGATGCATCCTGAGCAATTGGCGTCAGAGGACGACCAATGCTGATGAGTTCACTGTTCGTATGAATAGGCGATGATACCACGTCATGTTCGATCTGAGGAAGAACTTCATCATCAGCTATATTGTCATCATGACCAATGTCTTCAGCAGCGGTGGGTTCAGCTGCTGGAATATCTTCAGCTTCATGAGCCTCTGTGGGAGCAGGCTCATGGACTACCATCCTTCGTTCTTGATGTTCTGACGCCAGGCGAACCAGTGAAATGGGTTCAACAACTAAGGGCTCTGTGGAAGCAGCCCTAGTCTTCTTGGTCTTGCGCTTCTTCTTGGAGGGAGTGGCATCAGAGGCTTCAGTGTTCTTTCTCTTTCTGGTTCAGCCTCGGCAACCCTCGTCTACTTCTGTTCTGAAGCGGTTGTGGTGACCTTTGGCTTGGAGCCAGTCATGCTGCTTGGGAAGATAATGCGAGGGGCTTCTTGGCTTGAAGGTTCAGGCTGTTCAGCAGGAAGCTTCTTCTTCTTCTTTGCATCCATCCTTGGGTCAATACCAGGACGACCAAGTGACTTGCGCTTCTCAGCTCATTGTAGGCGAGCACACACTTATCAGCCAAAATCTTCATGCGCTCTCGAGAACCCTGAGCTTCTTCACGCTTCTTCAGAAAAGCTTCTTTAAGCTCATGTAGTATGACTTTGAAGTTTTGGACGTCTTGGACACTTAGCTTGGTTGAGCCTTCTCATAATCAATCTTGTTCTTGAGCTCAATGATGCGCTGAGCGAGAGCTAGCTCAGAAGCAATAGCGCCATTGAAGGAGACACTGAGGCCGATGGGAAGCTGTAAATCTTCAAAGCTGAAATTGGGGGTGTCGAACCACCCATTAATGAAATTGTGGATGATAGCCACATCAAAGAGAGGCAAGTTGTTGAAGATTTCTGCTTCTTCCTTGCTCTTTATCAGCTGCTCAAGAGCATCATCAGCAAGATCTTCATCACTTGACAGATCAATGGGTTCTTCACGCAGAATTGCGGCAGGAGTCAGGGCTCTTTGATTAGATGGTCTGACAAGTTGCTTTTTCTTCTCCATTCTCTTGGAGACACGGGATTGATCTTCAGACTACACACTGGCTTTAGGAGGTGCAGTGGCCAGTGGCTTCACACGAGAGGTCTTCGGAGGTGCAGCTGATCTTAAAGCCTTTGGCTTCTTTGGCTTCTGTGACTTTGGAGGAGGAGCATGGGCTTCATCGGAGTCAGCATCATTTTCGGAATGATCTACTCTGGTGCCTTGGACCACGATGTAGGTGATGAGGCCGTCGAGGTTGGAGAAGGGGCCGATCATATTGGGATCAGCATCACGGGAGCCGTCAGCACGGGGAGCAGAGGGACCTGGGTTGAAGTCCAAACCCAAGGACTTCTTGTTCTTCTTAGCCGAAGGCACAGCAAACTGGTAGTTGCGCTTGAAGAGAGAGTCGTCACGACAACAGAGTAGTGAGGTGGGATCTGCGTTCTCAGGTTGTGGTCCACGGACCATGCAAGGATAGAAGCCTTGATCAATGGCTTCAGCTCTGCTCTTGGCTTGAAGCCCTCGATAGAGGATATCACCCCAAGGTCTCTTGATGGCATTCTTCTCTGCATAATCCTTCATCACAAACTTGTACTTGAACCATTCCTCAGCCCAATAGCGTCGAATCCATTGGATTCGTGTCTTTCTTTGATGATAATTCTCCTCGGGATCTGTCTTGTAGAGTTCTGCTAAGTCGTCAGGCAGATCTTTGGATGTTCCTTCTCTGCGCTGTCTGCCACCCTTCCTTGCTGATTTTTCTGTAGCCATGAACTTCAAACTGAATGGCTTCAATATGTTCAAAGGCTTCAGAGACTTATGCTTACTGGTCAAGCAGGAACTGGCTTCAGGAGAATTGATATGATGCTGTAAGTATTCTGCAAACGAATGCAGATTATGAGAACCAAGGGATTCTCCCACGGACATGTACCTGTGATAGCATTAGAGACGCGAGGGAAGGGGAAGAGGTCATATGCATTCTTAGAAGATTTTGAAGATAAATCAGTTTGAAGACATTGACCTCATGATGCGAAGACATTCACTCATATAGGTGAGTTGGTTCCAGATTTGTACCAATCCGTGAATAAGTACAAGTGAGGAATCATACTAGACAGGAAATCTAAGTGAATTGACTAGGTAGTATGAGACGCAGAGAGAATAGATCTAACTTGAATAGGCAGAAACCACTTTCGGTAAACAGGATGAATCTTGAAGATCAAAAAGGTGGTAAAAATAGAGTTATAATTACCGCACGAAGAACTGCTAGATGGGAAGAATAGGAGACCGAGCAGTTCAGCCCACCGTGCCCTAACTTGGCGACGGAGGACACCTACGGCGATGGCGGAGAGGACGATGTCCACGGCCGGTGTGAGGACGGCGTCGGAGAAGTCGCGGTAGCTAAGCGCTTCGTCGCCGGCGTCGTAGCGAGCTAGCGGTGGTGCTAGGGTTTTGACGGAGGTGGAGAGGTGAAAGAAGGATTTCTTTACCGCAGGGGACAAGTATTTATAAGTAGGTGGGAGACACAGCGCAATTACGTTGGTGCCCCTGGCGGTTCACATCTGAGGGGCACGTGGCAAGCATGCAACATACTCAGAGTTGTCCCACGATCCCACGCCCGCCAGGCATGTCGGAGAGTTGTTCCGGCTTCTCCGGATATCAACAATAAAGATAAGTCATTTAAAACAGATTTAATGTTTGTCTCTTTGCCTTCTGCTGACTAGGACGCAGAGAAGACATTCGACAGTTTCAATAGAATGCATATGATTTGGACAGATAGAGTTTGAGATAGGAAGCATAGAGAGGTTAGGGTCCGATCACATTCACTTAGTTCAAAAGATCCAATCTTGAAGACATAGCTATAAGTGAATGATGTAGAGGACAGAACACTAATATATATATATCAGAATGCAATCAAATCATCATAGTGTAGAAGGTCATGAAAATAAATTGAAACTGAAGACAAACCAAATGCAAAGTCATTGCAATATAACGCCATGGGTGAAACACTTCAAACAGAGAAAGTTGGTGGTGGCGTTACCCACCGTATAGGAAGTATTAGACCCAGACACGGTGCACAATTATCATGGCGCTCCGAAGTCACATTCCATGTTAATGTATTCACACTCAGAGTGTAAATCTTCATTGATTGAAGATATACATTACTTTGTGTGTTGCACATCTAAGTCATCAACATGCATAAGTGTTAGGATGTGTGCCTGATCACAGGACATTTGAGGATTCCAAGATATTTAGCTCACACCGTAACTTGCAAAACCTTTTCTCATCCAAGGGCTTCGTGAAGATATCTGCCAGTTGCTCTTCAGTGTTGACGTGAATGATATCGATATCTTTATTCATAACGTGATCTCTAAGAAAGTGATGACGAATTTCAATGTGCTTTGTCTTCGAGTGTTGGACTGGATTGTTGGCTATTTTGATGGCACTTTCATTGTCGCAGAAGAGAGGTACTTGTTTCAGGTTGATGCCATAATCCTTGAGAGTTTGCTTCATCCATAGAAGCTGAGCACAACAGGATCCAGCAGCAATATATTCAGATTCAGCAGTAGAGAGTGATACACAGTTCTGCTTCTTTGAGGACCAATAGACAAGTGATCGACCAAGAAAATGACATGTTCCTGATGTAGACTTGCGATCCACCTTGTCACCAGCATAATGAGCATCCGAGAATCCAACCAAATCAAATTTTGAGCCCTTGGGATACCATAATCCGAGTGCTGGGGTGTAAGCCAAATATCGAAGAATTCGCTTCACAGCTAAGTGATGCGATTCCTTTGGTGCCGCTTGGAATCGAGCACACATGCAAACACTAAGCATAATATCTGGCCTAGATGCACATAAGTAAAGCAAAGAACCAATCATGGAGTGGTACACCTTTTGATCGAACTCTTTACCATTGTCGTCGGGGCCAAGATGGTGTTTGGCTGGCATTGGCGTCGTGTAGCCTTTGCAGTTTTCCATTCCAAACTTCTTCAGACAATCTTTGAGGTATTTTTCTTGAGATATGAAGATGCCATTTCTTTGCTGACGAATTTGTAGACCAAGGAAGAACTTCAGCTCACCCATCATGGACATTTGATATTCCTCTTGCATCATGTACCCAAACTCATCACTGTACTTCTGGTTGGTGCAGCCGAAGATTATGTCATTCACATATATTTGGCACACAAACAGTTCACCGTCATATGTCTTCGTGAAGAGTGTGGGGTCGAGGGATCCAGGTTTGAAGCCTTTGCTCTTCAGGAAGTCTTTGATTGTATCATACCAGGCACGAGGAGCTTGTTTGAGGCCATACAGTGCTTTGTTTAGCTTGTACACCATATCAGGATGTTTTGGATCTTCAAAGCCAGGTGGTTGTGCGACATATACTTCTTCTTCAATCTTGCCATTGAGAAACGCACTCTTTACATCCATTTGATATAGCAAGATGTTGTGATGATTAGCGTAGGCTAGCAGTATGCGAATAGCTTCAAGCCTAGCAACAGAAGCAAATGTTTCATCGAAGTCAATTCCTTCAACTTCAGTATATCCTTGGGCCACAAGACGTGCTTTGTTTCTGACGACTTGACCATGCTCGTCTTGCTTGTTTCGATATATCCACTTTGTTCCAATAATGTTATGCTTGCGATGGTCAGGTCGCTTGACGAGTTCCCAAACATTATTTAGCTTGAACTGTTGAAGTTCTTCTTGCATGGCTTGAATCCATTCAGGTTCCATAAAAGCTTCAGCAACTTTCTTGGGTTCTGATATTGACACAAATGAAAAGTGCCCACAGAAGTTTGCTAGCTGTGTTGCTCTTGATCGAGTGAGCGGACCAGGTGCATTGATGCTGTCAATTATCTTCTCTATTTGAACTTAATTTGCAACACGAGGATGAACAGGACGAAGATTTTGCTCTGGCTGATCATTGTCATCATTGGGAGGATTGTCTTCGGTCTGTGCATTGTCTTCTAGTTGATTTGGTGCAGAGATGATAAGTTCCTCTTCAGGCTGTGGTTCAGAGGGCATTATGTCACCAGTTCCCATCAGTTTGATAGATTCGCTTGGAGAAGCTTCATCCAGTGTATTTGGCAGAATCTCTCTCTATGAACCATTGGTTTCATCAAATTTCACATCCACAGTTTCAACAATTTTGTAGAGATAAAGGTTGAAGACTCTGTAGGAGTGTGAATCCTTTCCATAGCCAAGCATGAAGCCTTCGTGAGCCTTAGGTGCAAATTTTGACTTGTGATGGGGATCCTTTATCCAGCATCTAGCTCCAAATACTCTGAAAAAACTGACATTTGGCTTCTTGCCAGTAAGGAGCTCATAAGATGTTTTGTTCAGAAGCTTATGGATGTACACACGGTTGATGATGTGACATGCTGTATCAATAGCTTCAGGCCAGAACTTTCTTGGTGTCTTGTACTCATCTAGCATTGTTCGAGCCATCTCAATGAGGGTTCTGTTTTTGCGCTCAACGACGCCATTTTGTTGAGGTGTGTATGGAGCAGAGAACTCATGAGTGATTCCCATTGTATCCAGATACAGGTCAAGTCCAGTGTTCTTGAATTCAGTGCCATTGTCACTTCTGATGTGCTTGATCTTCACATCATAATTGTTCATTGCTCGATTTGTGAAGCGCCTGAAGACATCTTGCACTACAGTCTTGTAAAGAATTATATGAACCCATGTGAGTCTTGAGCAGTCATCAACAATGACGAAGCCATAGAGACAGGCAGTTGTTGTGAGGGTGGAGTAGTGAGTAGGTCCAAATAAGTCCATGTGTAACAGCTCGAAGTGTTGTGATGTTGCCATGATTGTGTTCGAGGGGTGCTTTGCCCTTGTGATCTTTCCAGCTTCACAGGGACCACACAGATGATCCTTCTTGAACTTGACATCCTCGATGCCAATGACATGCTTCTTCTTGACGAGTGAGTGTAAGTTCCTCATGCTAGCATGTCCTAGCCTTCGATGCCAGAGCTAGCATCCTGAAGCTTTGTGAGAAGACATACGGCAAGCTGTGGACCTGCTGAGAAATCTACCATGTATAGATCATCTTTTCAATACCCTTCAAAGACTAGAGATTTGTCAGATTCCATTAGTACAAGGCAACGATAGTTTCCAAATATCACAATCATGTTCAATTCACAAAGCATTGAGACAGACATTAAGTTGAAACAAGCATCACTTTATCGATGTGTTGATCCTTTGAGATTGCAACTCTACCTAGACCCAATACCTTGCTTTTACCAGTGTCAGCAAATGTAATGTGACTCTTGTCGGATGGACGTAAAGTTGAGTCCATGAGAAGACTTCGATCACCAGTCATATGATTTGTGCATCCACTATCCATAATCCATTCTGAAGCTTTTGGTGATGTACCCTACAGTGCAGTTAGGAGGATAGGCTTCACAAGAGTGTTGTGAAGCATAAGCATTTGACACATATAAGGATAGTCACATCTTATATCAAAGTTAGGACATAGTATGACTGATAAGAGATTCAGATGTGAAGTATATAGAATGATATTTTAACGAGCGTCCTAAATGAGTTTTAGGTCCCCAACAATAGTATCGGACGCCATTGATTGCTGGCTGGAGATCATTTTCTGCAAAAGAAAGTTAGTTCTTCTTTCCCACCCACATCTTCAGTGGTGGCTTAGAAGCAATGAGTCTAAGTGCAGCATCTAAGAATTTTGGCTTTGAAGCCCTAGCAAATAGCCTTGCAGGAGATGAATGATACTCATATGAATAAGAAGAAAAGTTCTTAGTCCTATGAATATAGCGGTTCGAAGATACACGCTCATATTCATAAGTCTGAGCATGATTTACCAGCAAAGCATTGGCATTAGGATGACTCATGTGAGTCATGTATTTGTATGAAGCCTTTGGGCCATATGAAGCTATTGGTCTGGGGTTTGTCTTCTTCCTTGGTGCTGTCATGACGCCATTCACAGGAAGATTCTCAATGTACTGCTTTAGTACCCAGATCTTCTTCATAGGTGGTCCATTCCTGCAGTTAGTACCAATGTACCTGGCAAACACTTCACCATTCTGATTTTTGAACAACTTATAGTTTGCATCAAAGGATTCATCAATGATAATAGGATTAGCACAGGTAAAGCCAGATAAGGTGGATGGATCTACTGAAGGTTCCTTTGCAGCAACCCATGTGGTTTTGGGGTACTGCTCAAGCTTCCAGTACGAGCCATCAACATTCATTTTCCTTTCGAACCCAACACCCTCTTTCCTAGGCTTTCGGTTCAGAATCTGCTTTTTGAGGACATCGCAGAGAGTCTGATGTCCCTTCAAACTTTTGTACATCCTTGTTTCAAGCAAAGTCTTCAACATAGCATTTTCATCAGCAACAGCAGTGGTATCCTCCGCAGAGGGGTTAGTAACCACATCATTAGGTGAAGACAATGAAGCAGTAGCAGTAGTGGAACATTCAGCAACAGATGTAGCATTATCACGCTCAATGCATTTTAGACATGGTGGTTCAAATCCTTCCTGAGCGGAACTGATCTGTTGAGCAAGTAATGAATCTCGTCCTTCTGAAGATCTTCATAATCCACTCTTATCTTTTCAAGGTCTAGCTTTCTTTGAAGACATTCAGAAGAAAGCTTCTCATGATCAGACAAGAGAGCATTATGTTGATCTTGAAGGGCGTCAAACTTAGCATGAAGTCTTTGAAGACTATCAGCCAAAGCTTTTGACTGATCCATTTCTTCACCCAACATATCATCGCTCTTACTAAGCATGTATTGAACCTTTTCCAAGAATCTTTGTTGTTTAGTGGCAAGGGAAGCAAGCTTGTCATAACTGGGGCCAAATTCATCACCTGATTCATCATCGCTAGATTCAGAGAGATAGCATTCAGTTACCTTATCACCCCTTGCCATGTGGCACGATGAGGATGATGATGATTCGGGTGCAAAGGTCATTTCTTTGAGAGACTCCTTGTAGTCCTCAAACCACGGATCATGAAGAGTGCGATGACCTTCATATACCTCAGAAAGCCGGTCCCGGATTAGCTTCGCGTGATTGAGGTGCATAACATTCCTGAACTGAATTCGGGACAAATGAGAGCAGATGACATCCTTCACTGTAAGGTTCAATAGAGTATACTTGCAAATGTCATTAGCCTCTGCCATCTTGCATAGATCAGTGAGTCCAATCTCAGTGACGGTCCACAGTTCGCTATCCATGGACATGAGTCGCTTCTTCATCATGGCCTTCCATCGGGGATACTCATGACCGTCAAAGGTGGGATAAGATATGTTCCTTAATCCTGCAGTCGACATAGCTGAAACTCCAGGCGGTTAAACCGAATCACACAAAACAAGGGAGTACCTTGCTCTGATACCAATTGAAAGTGCTACTATCGACTAGAGGGGGGTGAATAGGCGATTTTTATGAAAGTCTTCAAAACTTGGAAGATTCGAAGACAAACAACATAAATGACCTAATTGATATGCAGCGGAAGATAAACTACCCGAAGCAAGCTACAGTCAGGTATGCAATGATGTAAAAGTACAGGACTAATAGCAGCTAGGTAGTAGGATCGGGATGGAAGATAATATGAAGCCAATCAACAATAGTAGTCAAGCAATGAAGTCAAACAGATGCACAGATAGGCAATGACTTCACGAAGACAAACTTAAGTAAGGTTGGGAAGGGATAGAACCAGTTGCTTGTTGAAGACACAGGATTTGTTGGACCAGTTCCAGTTGCTGTGACAACTATACGTCTGGTTAGGGAGGCTGAGATTTAACTCAGAAGACCGTGTCTTCACCTTATTCCCCTTGAGCTAAGGACACCCAGTCCTCGCCCAATCACTCTGGTAAGTCTTCAAGGGAGACTTCCAAACCTTCACAGACTTCGTTCACCGGCAATCCAAAATGATTCTTGGATGCTCAGAACGCGACGCCTAACCGGCTGGAGGATTCACAGTCCTCAAGTGTAATAAGTCTTCAGGTCACACAGACAGAAAGACTTCAGTGATGCCTAACACTCTTAGGCTCTGGGTGTTTGGGCTTTGTCCTCGCAAGGATTTTTCTCTCTCAAATGCTTCAAGGTGGGTTGCTCTCAAACGACAAAAGCCGTGCACAAACTCTGAGCAGCCACCAATTTATGGTGTAGGGGGTGGGCTATTTATAGCCACTAGGCAACCCGACCTGATTTGTCCAAAATGACCCTGGGTCACTAAGGAACTGACATGTGTTCCAACGGTTAGATTTCAAACACACGCGACAACTTTACTTGGGCTACAAGCAAAGCTGACTCATCCAGCTCTGGATAAGATTTGCTCTCATTGTCTTTGCTCGAAGACATAGGATTTGAGTTGAGCATCACTTCAGTCACTCTGACTTAGTTCACTTGGACCCCACTTAACATACGGTGGTTCCTATGACTCAACAAAGAAGAAAAGGAAACAACGAAACCACACAGTCTTCGCGCTCCATAGTCTTCACGCAATGTCTTCTCATGTCATAGTCTTCAATATGAATATCTTCTCATACCACCAATGTCTTCAATGTCTTCATACATTTTTAGGGGTCATCTCCGGTAGGTAAACCGAATCGATGAGGGACACTACCTGCGTTATCCTGCAATTCTCACAAACGCATTAGTCCCTCAAGCAACTTTGTCGTCAATACTCCAAAACCAACTAGGGGTGGCACTAGATGCACTTACAATATCGTTGCCTTGTCCTTATGGAATCTGACAAATCTCTAGTCTTTGAAGGGTATCGTAAAGATGATCTGTATATGGTAGATTTCTCAGCAGGACCACAGCTTGCCATATGTCTTCTAGAGAAAGCTTCAGAGTGATGTCTCTGGCATCGGAGGCTAGGACATGCGGGCATGAGGAACTTGTACACGCTCACGAAGAAGAAGCATGTCGTGGGCATTGAAGGCATCAAGTTCAAGAAGGATCATCTGTGTGGTGCCTGTGAAGCTGGGAAGATGACTAGGGACAAGCATCCCTCGAACACAATCATGACGACATCTCAACCTTTCGAGCTGCTTCACATGGACTTATTCGGCCCTACTAACTACTCTACTCTTACTACCACTGCTTGTCTCTATGGTTTCGTCATTGTTGATGATTACTCAAGATATACATGGGTGCATATAATTCTCTATAAGACTGAAGTGCAGGATGTCTTCAGATGATTCGCTAATCGTGCCATGACGAACTATGGCGTCAAGATCAAGCACATCAGAAGTGACAATGGCACAGAATTCAAGAACACCTACCTCAAAACTTATCTTGATACACTGGGCATCACTCATGAGTTCTCAACTCCTAACACACCTTAGCAGAATGGCATCACGGAGCGCAAGAACAGAACCCTCATTGAGATGGCTCGGACGATGCTTGATGAGTACAAGACTCCAAGGAAGTTCTAGCCTGAAGCCATTGATACTGCATGCCATGTCATCAACCGCATTTATCTTCACAAGCTTCTAAAGAAGACATCATATGAGCTGCTAAATGGTACAGATTGAGAAGATAATTGACAGCACCAATGCACATGGTCCACTTACTCGTTCAAGAGCAATACAACTGGCAAATTTCTGTGGGTACTTTGCATTTGTCTCTATATCTGAACCCAAGAAAGTTGCTGAAGCCTTTATGGAACCTGAATGGATTCAAGCTATGCAAGAAGAGCTTCATCAGTTCGAGCTGAACAATGTCTAGGAACTGGTCAAGCGTCCTGATTCTCGCAAGCACAATATCATTGGCACCAAATGGATCTATCGCAACAAACAAGATGAGCATGGTCAAGTTGTCAGAAACAAGGCTCGTCTAGTTGCTCAAGGCTACACTCAAGTAGAAGGAATTGACTTTGATGAAACATTTTCTCCCATGGCAAGGCTTGAAGCCATTCGCATACTGCTAGCCTATGCCAACCACCAAAACATCCTTCTGTACCAAATGGATTTGAAGAGTGCCTTCCTCAATGGCAAGATTGTAGAAGAAGTGTATGTTGCACAACCACCTAGGTTTGAAGATCCAAAACATCCTGATATGGTATACAAGCTCAATAAGGCACTGTATGGCCTCAAACAAGCTCCTCGCGCTTGGTATGACACACTCAAAGACTTCCTAAAGAGCAAAGGCTTCAAACCTGGTTCGCTAGATCCAACACTCTTCACGAAGACATATGACGGTGAACTATTTGTGTGCCAAATCTATGTGGATGACATTATCTTCGGCTACACTGACAAGAGATACAGTGATGAGTTTGGGCACATGATGCAAGAGGAATATCAGATGTCCATGATGGGTGAGCTGAAGTTTTTCCTTGGTCTTCAAATCCGTCAGCAGAGAAATGGCATCTTCATATCACAAGAGAAATACCTCAAAGATTGCCAGAAGAAGTTTGGAATGCAGGACTGCAAAGGATACACGATGCCAATGCCAACCAAAAGTCATCTGGGTCCTGACAACAATGGTAAAGAGTTCGATCAAAAGGTATACCACTCCATGATTGGTTCTTTACTTTACTTATGTGCATCTAGGCCAGATATAATGTTAGCGTTTGCATGTGTGCCCGATTTCAAGCGGCACCAAAGGAGTCGCATCACCTTGCGGTGAAGCGAATACTTAGATATTTGGCTTACACCCCAACGATAGGATTATGGTATCCAAAGGGCTCAACATTTGATCTGATTGGGTATTCTGATGCTGATTATGCTGGTGACAAGGTTGATCGCAAGTCCACCTCAGGAACATGTCACTTTCTCTGTCGATCACTTGTCTGTTGGTCTTCAAACACTACAGGAATCAGCTACTTTGCCATCAGCCATGGCGGACGGCAAAGGCATGGATGGCGGACGGCAAAGGTCTCGAACGGGAGACACATATTGGTTACGCATACTGATGATTGAAGACACATATATAGCTAGCTATCAAGTTTCATCGACACGAACACCGGAACAGAGCAAATAATTAATGGGGGAGGAGGACATGTCATTTGTGCTCACCCACGAACGAAGGGGTAGAGCTCGTCAAATGCACGGCGAGGTCGTCGAACACCAAACCTCGCAGCGGTGAAACAATTGCACATTTAAATCAACCCGATCAACACAATTATATATGATGTTTTTCATAACAAAATTGAAAAATATATGACCTACTAATAATTCACAAATATAAGACCATGTCGGCCTCGGGGGGTTGGGTGTCGGGGTGTCTGGGTGTCGTGTCGGGGTCGGGTGTGGTGTCGGGGTCGGGGTGTCGGGGTCAGGGGGTCGGGGTGTCGGCGTCAGGGGTCAGGGGGTCGGGGTGTCGGGGTCGGGGTGTCGGGGGTCAGGGGGTCGGGGTGTTTCCTTCTATCCTTCTTCTTCTTTCTTTCTCTTCTTCTTCTTCTTTCCTTTCTTCTTCTTCTTCTTCCATCTTTTTTCTAGTTTTTTACTTCTTTTCGTTTCTTCTTTTCTTCTTCTTCTACTTCTTCTACTTCTTTTCTTCTTCTTCTTTTTTCATCTTTCTACTTCTTCTACTTCTTCTAATTCTTTTCTAACACTAACACTAACACAATCTAGCACTAACAATTAAACAGCAAAAAAATGAATAAATAGAAAAAAAAAGTAGTTCCCTCACCGGAGCAATGGGACGGTCGGCGGGGCGGCGCCGGGCGGCAGGGGCGGCGCCGGGCGGCGGGTGCGTCGCCGGGCGGCGGGTGGCGGGGCGACGGGGCGTTGGTGGGTGGGGTGGGGGCGGAGGGGTGGTGCGGGACGGGGGCGGCGCCGGGCGGTGGGGGGGCACGGGGCGTCGCCGGGAAGCGGGTGGCGGGGCGACGGGGCGTCGGCGAGTGGGGTGGGGGCGGAGGGGTGGGGGGGGGGGGGCAGGGGCGGCGCCGGGCGGCGGGGGATGGGGGCGGCGCCGGGCGGCGGGGGGGCGGGGGCGGGGGCGGCGCCGGGCGGCAGGGGCGGGGGCGGCGGTGGATCTAGGGCGGGCCATCGGGGAGGAGAGAGGAAGAGAAGGAGAGTAACGGGCGGGGGGTGTGGCGTCCGTTAGTTACTCGGCTCTTTGCCGTCCGCCACTCTTTGTCGTCCGCCGTTATCTCTCTTTACCGTCTGCTAGCAGACGACAAAGAGGTGGGGGTGTTAAGTTTTTTTAAATGGGTGGGTGGGTGGGGGCCACCTCCCTCTTTGCTGTCAGCTGGCTTACGGCAAAGAATCTTTGCCGTCAACTGGCGAACGGCAACGAAATGGCTCATGGCAAAGAGCTTCTTTGCCGTCCGCCGTTTCTTTGCCGTCGGCTTTTCGGTAGATGATGGCAAAGAGCTTCTTTGCCATCCGCTAGCCGAGGGCAAAGATCAGGCAGATGGCAAAGTAGCTGATTCCAGTAGTGAAAGAAGCAGAACTGTGTGTCACTCTCCACTGCTGAATCTGAATACATTGCTGCTGGATCATGCTGTGCTCAGCTTCTATGGATGAACCAAACTCTCAAGGACTATGGCATCAGCACGAAGAATGTACCACTTTTCTGTGACAATGAAAGCGCCATTAAGCTTTCCAAGAATCCAGTTTAGCACTCGAAGACAAAGCAAATACAGATCCGTCATCACTTTCTCAGAGATCATGTCAACAAGGAAGATATTGATATCATTCACGTCAACACTGAAGAGCAATTGGCAGATATCTTCACTAAGCCCTTGGATGAGAAAAGGTTTTGCAAGTTGTGGTGTGAGCTAAATATCTTAGAATCCTCAAATATCCTGTAATTGGACACATACACTACAGGAATCTGCTACTTTGCCATCTGCCACGGCGGACGGCAAAGGCATGGATGGCGGACGGCAAAGGTCTTTGCCTTCGGCCGCGGATGGCAAAAGTGGACGGCAATGTATGGGACGGCAAAGAGCTACATTGCCGTCCGCTTCAGGCGGCTGACGGCAAAGGGTCCTTTGCCATCAGCTGCCGACGGCAAAGAGTGCTGACGGCAATATTTGTGCTGTTACTCCGTCAGGTGGTTAACGGCAAGCCTTTGCCGTTTGTCGCTGTAGGCAAAGTTTTTTTCCTCTTTGTCGTCCGCCGCTGTAGGCAAAGTTTTTTTCCTCTTTGTCGTCCGCCGCTGTAGGCAAAGTTTTTTTCCTCTTTGCCGTCAGCCACTGTTGGCAAACTGACCAAATAGGTCAGCCTCCCAGGAAGCACAGTTGCCTGCCACGTGGCCTCTTTGCCATCCGCTGCTGATGGCAAAGGGCCCTTTGCCGTCGGTGGCAGACGGCAAAGAGCCTGCATATTGTCTCTTTTTTCTGTTTTTTTTAATCCAACAATTTTCACAGCAAATATATATGACATATATAGATATATTTCACAGGGTTATTTAACAGCACATAAGTTTCATCGTACATACATATATAGTTCCATCCACTCATACATAGCAAGTTGCACATACGCATAAGTTGCAACCATTAGGAGGTTGCACATACATATTACAATGCAAAGTTTCATCAAGATAGCAAGTTCCATCATAGCATACACATAAGTTGCAACCATTAGAAGAATACTAGAAGAGAATGAAATAAAAAACAAGCACTCCATAGCAAGCTAGCTTCCGAGAAGTGAATGAAATCTGCAAAATGGCAAATAAGAAAGTTAGGAAAAGGTGACTAGAAGAAGAAGACTAGAAGAACAAGCACACCATCGTTTGTGAGGTAACTTAGGTGAAATGGATCGTTTATGAGCTAACTTAGGTAAAATGCATCATTTTAGAGCTAATGTAGGTAAAATGGATCGTTTATGAGCTAACTAAGCTAATTATGCCGTTTTTTACATAAGTAAGGTGAGTACATGTCATTATTGAGCAAACCTAGTTAACTAAGCATATTATAACTAACTTAGGTCATTTTGGAGGAAACAAAGCTAAGTATAGATCGTTTTAGAGCTAACTTAGGTAAAATGACTGGTTTTGGAGGTCGGTAAGCTTATTAAGTCATTTTGCAGGAAAAGAAGCTAACTCTAGGTCATTAAGGTAAGCATATTGGATGAAATAAAGCTAAGTATAGGTCTTTATGCATTTGTTAAGCAAAAAACTAGAGAAACTTACCTTGATCATGGAGGTGTGGGATCGGGCTGGCTCATGCCAGTAGCTGGAGAAGGATCGTGTGATGCTTGTGTGGAGTTACGCTGCACCAAAGATCATTTCCAATGTTTTGTTATCATGATGACACTCAAATGTTAAGACTAGCAAGTAACGTCCATTCAAACTAAACTCACCGTGGTCTCAGGAGCAATCTCTGGATAAATGGCTATGGAGCCATGGGACCTCATCACCTGCTCTGGATTGCAGGGGATCTGGCTCGGGTTAAACTCCTTCCCTTTCCTCGCCTTCCCCTTGACTTGCTTGTAAGAGGCAGTGTGGGCCATGGCATACAGGTCGTACCCCTTTGGCACCTTATCCGTCTTATTGTAGCATGCCTGAAAGAGAGAAACAAAGTAAATTAGTAATTAAAGGGCTCAAGCTAGCATGATGAATGAATTGCATTAATCATGAAGCAAACCACATTACCAATTCCGCCCGAACTGATATAAGCTAGAGCTACCTTGATGGTGTGGCACACCTTCAATTTGGGCACATTTGTCCTTGGCCTCAGTCGGCTCCCCTCCATCTTTCAACACCTGCCATGACAAAGAGTAAACGAAATTAGTACAACATAAAAAATACCGACATGAATAATAATATGTATATCACTTAAGTGTATCATCATCAAGTACAACATAAAAAAATTGAATACCTGACACTACTAATAATCTCGATCAGTATCATCAATAAATGCATAATCATCATCATCACTATAATCAATGACGGGCTCATAGGGTTTAGTGGCATCAACATGTGGAAGGCCACCTTTACGTAATCGGTCAAGCATTGAGAGGTCTTCCGCAGCAGTAACCTCTTCTTGTTCCGGCTCTTCTTGTTCCTCCTCTGGGGTGATGTGGGATTCACTGTCGCTGTCTACTTCAATGTTTTGGGGTGAAGTATACCGGTTCTTGAAACGCTTTTTGGAAAGACGTGTCTCTTGGAAGAATTCTCCTTCATGTGTATGGGTTAATGTGAGGTTCATAATCCTCTTCCTTTAGGGGAGATAGTCTAGCACGTGGCGGCACTTCATAAATGACATCCCAACCTTTCAGATTTGGATTAGTTTGGCAGGCCCAGGGTAGATAGAATACTTGGGTCGCCTGTTGAGCCATAATATAGACATCAGGAACATCTAAATGGGTGCTTTGGTTGATTTCAACTAGCCCTATATGTTCATGAGTCCTTCTAGTCTCCTTCGGCTGAAACCAATAACATTTGAAGACTACGACATTCGGTGGGTTTTCAGCATAGAATAGAAGTTCATAAATTGCTTCAACTCTCCCATAATACTCGGTACCTCCTTTGCCGATAGCAGATACACAACAATTTGTAGACTTTCGGTTGGCATAGATAGCTCTTTGCCATATGTACGAAAACGATACCCGTTGATGTCGTATTTGTCAAATGAATGGACCTTATAGTCAAAACCATTAGCGACTTGTCTCAATTCGGCGTCCATAGACTCTGAATTAGCCCACAAGTTTAATATGAAAAAATTATTGCATTACGCACAAATTAGCGAATGAAATGAAATTGTCTAATAGAATTTACCGTTTGTTTGAACCAAGAGATGAAACTGGGATAGCCGCCTCCTTGCATTGCGAGAAGCTCATACTCTTCGATGGAATCCTTTTGGATCACCGCTCCATACGAGAATAGGGCGACATATCGACTGTATGAAATATCCAGGAATAAGAGCAGTTCAAAGGAAATAGAAGTTGCGAAACAATGTACCGAGAACTTACTCGATGTACGGCCGCACTTCTATCAGGTTGGTGAAGATATACAACGAAATGGTCCGCCATTCTTCGTTATCCAAAGATACTGGATTTGAAACACTGGCTGGTGCGAGATTGCCTTTGAATAGGCTGAGGTTGGATCCACCCTTTTTAGGCTTGTCAGCATTGTACCGAGGCTTCCGATTATGCAAATGACGATTTTTGGTTTCGTAGTGTGCTGTCACGAAGTTTGCCGCCTCCTCAGTGATGAATGCCTCAGCCATAGACGCTTCAATTCTACGTTTATTTTTACATTTTTCTCGAAGCGTCTTCTGCATCCACTCAGTTGGGTAGCACCAACGATTTTGCACGGGCCCCCCCAATCTTGCCTCTGTTGGGAGATGCAAAATCAAATGCTGCATTGGATTAAAGAAGCCCGGTGGAAAGATCTTCTCTAACTTGCAGATCAGCTCCGGCGCCAACTCTTCCATTTCTTCTAGCACGCCAGGCGATAGTTCTTTCGCACAAAGCACACGGAAGAAATAGCTGAGTTCTGCCAGTAGTAGCCATTCATCCTCAGGGATGAAGCCACGCAACATCACCGGCGTTACCCGTTCAATCCATATGTGCCAATCATGAGTCTTGAGACTAAATATCTTCAATTTATCAAGACTCGCTCCCCTCTTTAGATTCGCTGCATACCCATCGGGGAACATCAACTGCATTTTCACCCACAAGATAATTTCCCTCATAGCTGGCCTTCCAAGATTGAACCATGCCTTTGGCTTCATCCAGTTCTGCTTTCCTTTCGGTTCTTTCATGTTTTGTAACGGCCTATCACATAGCGCCTCCAGATCGACTCTAGCCTTAGTATTATCCTTTTACTTCCCATCCATGCCTAACAATGTACCAAAAAGTGCCTCGGCGATATTCTTCTCAGTGTGCATCACGTCGATGTTGTGTGGGCAAAGGAGGTCTTTGAAGTAAGGCAGATCCCATAAGCATGTTTTGTGAGTCCAGGCGTGCTCAGAATTATACCCCTTGAAGTACCCTGGACACTCTGTATCTGGCTCGAGAGTGTTTAACTGATCCAGGGTCTGTTGGCCTGTCAACGCAGGTGGTGCAGAGTTTTTTACAACTCTACCTCTGATGAAGTTCTTCTTGTCTTTCCTGAACTTATGGCGAGGATCCAGGAACTGTCTATGCATGTCAAAACAAGAAAACTTGCGACCGGCCTGAAGCCAACGAAATTCAAGAGCTCCCTTGCATGTGGGGCACGGGAACCTTCCATGCACACACCAGCCAACGAATAGCGCATACGCCGGCAAGTCATGCGTCGAGTACATGTACCAGACATGCATTATGAAGTTTCGTTTGCTATAGGCGTCGTATGTCTTGAACCCATTATCCCAGGCTTCTTGCAATTCGTCCTTAAGCGGCTGCATGTACACATTCATATTTTTCCCCGGATAGTTGGGCCCTGGAATTATCAACGTCAGGAAAATGTTCTTTCTTTGCATAATCTGTCCGCGGGGGAGATTGAGTGGAAAGACAAATACGGGCCAACAACTGTATTGGGCTGCCGTCATACCAAACACACTGAACCCATCGGTGCTGATGCCGACTCGAGGATGCCTCGGATCTGCCGCTTTGTCAGCATGTAATTCATCAAACCTTTTCCACGCAACACCATCCGATGTGTGTACCATCATCAGTTTCCCATCTGCATCTAGTTCGGTTCTTTTGCCTGTTTTGTGCCATGTCATCTGTCTGGCCGTCTCTTCGACCATGAAAAGACATTGAAGTCTTGGTACGATTGGCATATACCGAAGAACACTAACAGGGATTGTGGTCTGTGTCTTCTCACCCATACCGTTGTCTACCATAATATACCTGGAACACTTGCAAATGGGACAATAGTTCAAGTCCGCATAGTCAAGCCTAAATAAGGCACATCCTTTCTCACAGGCATGTATCTTCTCATAGGGCATCTTCAGTGCACGGAGGATTTTGTCCGACTGGTACAGGTTTGCAGGCATTACATGGCCTTTGGATAGAAAGCGTCCAAATATTGTCATAATTGCGTCATAGTATTCTCTGCCCAAGTTGAACTGAGCCTTCAAAGCCATTACTTGTGAGATGGCATCCAACTGACAAAGCTCATGTGCTCGTGGAGCGGACGTTTTGAAGACTCCAACATTTCATTGAAGGCCTTTGCAGATTCCTCCATCTCCTCGTACGAATCCCGAGCATCATCATAGTCTTGCACCATGTTTTCCATCCCAGTACCATGCTCGTCGATGCGACGATGATCCACCTCAGCTCGGTCACGTTGGGCAGACTCACCATGAAATGTCCACACCGTATAATCGGGCGTAAAACCATTCTTCTGCAGGTGTTTACCCATTTAAGCCTCTGTCCTCTTTTCCCAATTGCCGCATCGGAAACAGGGGCACCAAGTTTTCCTCTGGCCATTTGCAAATGCAGCTTGCACAAACCCCTTGGTTTTTGTGAACCATTCAGCGCTCCATTTGTTCTGACCAGTGTGACCGGTATACATCCACGCACGATCACTCATCTTGACTTTTAGAGCTACTGGACACACAACAATTATATATATAATTCACCATGTATATATTCATCAGTTGATCTACTTTGTGAATTTTATTACGTCCATGCAACATACACTCTAATAGGTAATGATAGGTCCTAATCCCACCCGAGTATGTGTAGATTGGGTTCATTTTCCCATATGCTATTCTCCGGATCTGACGCAAAATTTCGGCAGCACCTCCCCGCTGTTCTCCTGATACACGTCTCTGCAATAAACAGAGAGGATATCTACCTGGAGAACAAGAGGGGAGGCACTGACGAAATTTATGTGTCGGATCTGGAGCAAAGCATATGGGAAAACGAACCCAATCTACACATACTCGGGCTGTCCATGGATAGCATTGGACAATTCAAAAGAACCAAGGTTATAAATATGCAAATGCATGCATATTTATAACTATGACGCTTTCGAATGGGAGACACATATTGGTTACGCATACTGATGATTCAAGACACATATATAGCTAGCTACCAAATTTCATGTCATTTGTGCAAATAATTAATGGGGGAGAAGGACATGTCATTTGTGCTCACCCACGAATGAAGGGGCAAAGCTCGTCAAACGCACGGCGAGGTCGTCGAACACCAAACCTCGCAGCGATGAAACAACTGCACATTTAAATCTACCCGATCAACACAATTATATATGATGTTTTTCATAACAAAATCGAAAAATATATGACCTAACTAATAATTCACAAATATATAACCCCGTCGGCCTCTGGAAGGCCAAAGTGCACCTTTTCGGGAGGTTTAGGGGGTCGGGGTGTCATCTCGGTGTCCAGGTGCTGTTTCGGGGTTAGGGTGTCGTGTCGGGGTCGGGGTGTCGGGGTGTGGTGTCGTGGTCTGTGTGTCGGGGTGTGGTGTCGGGGTCGGGGTGTCGGGGTCAGTGTGTCAGGGTCAGGTGTCGGGGTGTGGTGTCGGGGTCAGGTGTCGGGGTGTGGTGTCGGGGTCGGGGTGTCGGGGTCAATGGTCGGGGTGTTTCCTTCTATCCTTCTTCTTCTTTCCTTCTCTTCTTCTTCTTTTTTCTTCTTCTTTCCTTTCTTCTTTTTCTTCTATCCTTCTTCTTCTTTCCTTTGTTCTTCTTCTTCTTCTTCTTTCCTTTCTTCTTATTTCCTTTCTTCTTCTTCTTCTTTTTTCATATTTTTTCTACTGATGTTACTTCTTTTCTTTTCTTCTATTCTTCTTCTTCTACTTCTTCTACTGCTTTTCTTCTTCTTCTTTTTCATCTTTTTTCTACTTCTTTTCTTTTCTTCTTTTTCATCTTTTTTCCACTTCTTCTTCTTTTCTTCTACATATTCTTTTTTCTAATACTAACACTAAATTTTCTTCTTTTCTAACACTAAATCTAATACTAACAATTAAACAAGAATTAAACAGCAAAAAAATAAAAACAGAAAAAAAACTCACCGGAGCAGGGAGCGACGCTGGCGCCGGGGTGGTGGGTGGGTGGGGGGCGGCGGGTCTCCGGGGCAGTGGGATGGTCGAGCAGCGGGGGCGGGGGTGGCGCTGGGCGGGAGGGGCGGGGACGGGGGCGGGGTGGGAGGGGCGGGGGCGGGGGCGGGAGGCGGGACGGTGGGGGCAGTGGCGGGTGGGGGAGGGGATGGGAGCGGCGGCGGCGGCGGGCGACGAGGGGCGGTGGCGGGTGCGGCAAGTGCGGGGACGGCGCCGGACGGCGGGGGCCGGGGGCGGCGGGGGCGGGGGCGGAGGAGGTCGCGAGGGAGACAGATGAGTAACGGGCGGGCCGGGGGAGGGGGCTCGGCCGTTAGTTAGGTTAGTTAGGGTTGCCTTTGCCGTCCGCCCCCCTTTGCCGTCCGCTTTTCTTCATATTTGAAGTCTGCGGCGGACGGCAAAGAGGGGGAACGTTAAGTATTTTTTAACCAGCTCCTCAGTGCCCCCCCCCCTCTTTGTCGTCTGCTAGCGGACGGCAAAGATTCTTTGCCGTCAGCTAGCGAACGGCAAAGAGCTGGCTGATGGCAAAGGCTTTCTTTGCCATCAGCCAGCTCTTTGTCGTCTGCTTTAGGGTAGCTGATGGCAAAGAGCTTCTTTGCCGTCCGCTAGCTGACGGCAAAGAGCTGGCAGATGGCAAAGTAGCTGATTCCAGTAGTGATATCCTAACACTTATGCATGTTGACGACTTAGATGTGCAACAAATGAAGTAACATATATCTTCAATCAATGAAGACTTACCCTCTGAGTGTGAATACATTAATGTGGAAATTGTATTCGGAGCGTCACGATAATTGTGCGCCGTGTCTGGGTCTAATACTTCCTATACGGTGGGTAACGCCACCACCAAATTCTTATTGAAGTGTTTCTCTTGGCGTTATGACTGCATAGTATAGTCTTTGCATTTGGTTTGTCTTCAACATTGATTTGTCTTCATGATTTATCTTCATAATATATATATATATATATATATATATATATATATATATATATATATGGTGGGTCTATTATGATAACACCCTCTAGAGTCTTATTATTCTGCAAACCAAACCCTTATTCTGCTAACACCCCCCGACCCACGCGTAGCAAACTAAACAGCGACAAGTGAACTGTGGAGGCAAACAGAAAAAAAAGAAAACACACTCCACCCACCCCATCTGATCCTCTCCTCAACCCTCTCTCTCCCCGTGCTCCACGACCACACGGCACACACCGCCCAGCCCGCGACCTCCCCACGTCGCCGCACCACCTCCCCACCCATGCCGCCCCACCACCTTCCTCCCTGCGCTGCCGGACCATCTCAAATCGACCAACCGCCCCGATTTACCCCGGCGGCCGTATCCCCCACCGCCCCATGGAGCCCTCCCCAGCGCCACCGCACACCCGGCCGCGAGCCACCGCGCATCCATCCTCGCGCCTCCCCGCGCGCTCCAGGCCGCCGGCCACCTCCGACGCCGCGGCACCGTCGCCGGCGTCCCGCAAAGCCCCGACTAGGTTCGTCCCCGTGCATCTCCGTTGTGGATCCCATCCTTTCCTTCCTCTGCCCTCCCCTCCCACCGCGCCTCACCGGCCTTCCCCGGCGACCCTTGCTCGTCCCTCCCCCACAACCCCCCCCCCCCCCCCGCGGTGCACCACCACCTTCCACACCCGCAGCCCCGAGCTTCCACCACCGGATCCGGCGAGATCCGTGTCGTGCCAACCTTCCACCGCTGGATCTGGCCCACACCGCACCACCCTGGCCATGGCTACTACACCGCCCCGTGACGGCCAACCTCCACAGCCCCGACCCCGCGCCGCTCCGGCCGCGGCCATAGCTCCGCCCCGTGACGGCCGGCCTCCACAGTCCGTGCCCCGCGCCGCCCCGAGAGCACCTGGTGCCCCACCTCCATGACGGCGCGTGGGTGCAGTGCAGTGCACTCGGATCCCGCGAGCAGTGCACCGCGCGCCCGGTGTGGTTCATCCAGGGCCATCACCAACGAAATTTTAGTTTCTGCGCCTTGTTGACACTTTTGTCGTACTTTTTTGTGCAGGTCGCGTGCGTGGAGTTGAGCTGAATGTGATGTGTTGGACGAGATGCAGTACGGTTGGTGCCACCGTGCAGCTCATTGGCGTCATACGTGTGGTTGGCAGCTAGCAGCGTGGAGTTTGATAGATCTATTTTATAGTTCTTTTGTTGTGTATCGTGTTGGGCCAAATTGTGGAGGGCATATAGGGCTTGCGTGCAGTCCAGAAATTCTCTCCTCCTGATGCCTCCAGCTAGAGAGAGCAGTTCGCTCGGAATCTTCATGTGGTTCGGTTGGCGGGTAGGTGCGGTGTGAAGATCCATCGCATGGGATTTTTTTGGACTGCTGCCTACCAGCAAGGCCGACGCCCCTGCGCACCTACATCCTCTGTTGCCATGAGATCAAGGACGAGCAGCAGCTCGCTAGGCTTGGAAGCTAACAATATTTATATGTATTTGCTGTTGATTTTGTTTGCGCAGTCAACTGCATGCGTGTAAGAAGCACACCCGTCAGCACCGTGCGGTGCGGACGTGCAGTTTGCCAGTGACGACGCCCTGGAACAGTAGCCGCGTTGCAGCCCACTTCGGTGACTATGCAGTTTGTGGTGTACACGGGTTCAGATGATCCATGGATTGAGTTTTCTTTTTCTCAAAAAAATGTATGAAGATGGAGTTGTCATTGTGCAAAATACACAGAAAAACATTTCATTGTTTTTTTCTAGAGGTTCGTTTCATTGTTCTCAAGCGGTTCATTTGAATGAAAGAATTAAAATAGTTAGAAAAAAGAAACTAATGCAGTACACTTGCCTCTACTCTGGAGTTCGGACGAGTTAACACAAAAAAAGGACAAAATAGAAAATGCAGTGCACTTGGCTCGTCACTACAGTCCCAAACATGTTAATGAAAAACGTTGTCCCAAAAAAACGTGTTACATGAAAACGTCAACAGTAACTCATGAGGTTCACTTTTGAAAGTGTTGCGGTTCATTTTTTGTATTGATGTGGTTCACTTGCTCGTCTTGGAAAATTTATGTCCGACAAAAAAAACCATGAAGTTCACTTGCCCGCCTGCTGCAGTGCGGTTAGCAGTGCGGTTTCCTATCTGATGAAGTTCACTTATCGATTTGGGTGTTGCGAAAAACAGAGTACCCGCATTTCGGTAATTTCAAAACTGCTTTTAAACCGTGAAGAATTAGTGAGAGTGTGCAACATGAAAAAGTTGTGCCTCATCGATATCTTTCCATCGACGTATTATTTGAATCACTTCAACCAGCAATTTGTGAAAAATTCGCGAAAAATGGCCGCTATCTCTCGTCGTCAGCCGTATGATTTTCAAAATTAACTAAAAACCATAAGGATTCTCAAAAACATTCCAACATATGAAAGTTGCGCCTCATTCGTAGCTTTCCAACGGCGTATCACACGCCTCATTTCAATAAACGGTTCAGAAACTGGAGCGAAAACAGTACGAAAATTGCTAAAATTTCGAAAAAACAGAATTCCGCGATTTAGCAAATTTGAAACTGCTCTTAAACCGTAACGAATTACAGAAAATAATAGATATGAAAAAGATGCGCCTGGATCATATCTTTCCAGCGGCATATCCGCTACTTCATTCCGATGAACGGTTTAGAAAAAATCGCGAAAATAGGCTCGCTGCCACTCGTCGTCCACCACGCCGTTTTTGAAACTGCTCTTAAACCGCAAGGAATCTCGAAAAGTGTTCAACATGACAAAGTTGCGCCTAATCCATAGCTTTCCAACGGTATATTACACGCCTCGTCCCGATAAACGGTTAAAAAATTAGAGAGAAAATAGTACCAGAAAAACATTGCATGCAATTTTTTTGACGCGAAGTTCACTAGTCTGTATTGTAGTGCTCGTCGTCACAATGATGCAGTGCGCTTCTGTTGAGCGTGCAGTGCCGAAGTGTTATCAGAATAACTATTCTGCTAATATTAGCAGAATATATATATTTGTGTTCTATCCTCTACAGCATTCACTTATAGCTATGTCTTCATTTTTTAATCTTTATTGATCTAAGTTAATGTGATCGGACCCTAACCTATTTTGTGCTTCTACCTCAACTCTATTTGTCCAAATCATATGCATTCTATTGAAACCTATCGATTGTCTTCTCTGAGACCTTGTCAGCAGAGCACAATCTGACAAACAATTAATCTGTTCTAATGTTGCCTTCTTATTTCCTGATAACCGGAGAAGCCGGAACGACCACCTGACAATCCAGGCGTGCGTGGGAACATGGAACAACTTTCAATGAGTTGCATGCATGCCACATGTCTTTCAGATGTGAACCGCCAGGGGCACCTCCGTAATTGCGCTACGCCGTCCTCCTCCATCTTATAAATACACACCCGTGCGGTCAATATCTGTTCTTCCACCTCGCCACCTCTCACAAACCCTAGCGCCTCCGCTAGCTCGCGTCGACGTCAGAGACGAAGCGCTTAGCTGTCGCGACCTCTTCGACGTTGTCCTCACGCTGGTCGCGGACCTCGTCCTCTCCACCGCCGCCGTAGGTGTCTTCCACCGCCAAGTTAGGGCGCGGGAGATTGAACTGCTCGGCTTCTCTTCCAACCCGT
Source organism: Triticum timopheevii (assembly GCA_963921465.1). Lineage (NCBI taxonomy): Eukaryota > Viridiplantae > Streptophyta > Magnoliopsida > Poales > Poaceae > Triticum > Triticum timopheevii. The sequence continues at coordinate 50,024,097 of OY997271.1, forward strand.
CTAGCAGTTCATCCGCGGTAATTAAATCTCACTTTTTACTGCTTTTTGGATCTGTCCAATCCGTCCACTTCAACCAAAAGTGGTTTCTTCTCTTCCGAATCTGGATTTGTTCTCGTCTGCATCTCATACCATGCCTAGTATATTCACTTATGCTTCATAACTAGTTAGATTCCTGACATGTACTTATTCATGGATTATTACAAATCTGGAACCAACTCTTTCCAAATAAGTCGCACTATGAGGTCAATGTCTTCTAAACTGATTTATCTTCAAAATCTTCTGACAATGCATATGACCTCTTCCCCTTCCTTCGAATCTCTAATGCTGTCACAGGTACATGTCCGTGGGAGAATCGCATGGTTCTCATAGTCTGCATTCATTTGCAGAATACTAGCAGCGTCACTTTGAATCACCTGAAGCCAGTTCTTATCTGACCAGCACACGGAAGCCATTCATAGTGCTGAAGCCAATCAGCTTGAATATCATGGCTTCAGAGAAATCTGCAAGGAAGGGTGGCAGGCAACGTCGAGGCAACACAACACTTGATCTGCCACCTGAGCTGTATGAACTCTACAAGTCCAACCTAGAAGAAAACTACAACCAGCGCAAGAACTGGATTCAGTGGATCCGAAGATACTGGGCAGAGGAATGGTTCAAGTACAGGTTTGTCACGCCTGAATACGCTGAAAAGAACACCATCAAGCGCCCATGGGGTGACTGTCTATATCGAAGCTTGGTGTCGAAGAGCAAGGTTGAAGCCATTGCGCAAGAATTCTATCCTTGCATGGTCAGAGGACCACGGCCTAAGAATGCCGACCCATCTTCTCTATTATGGTGTCGTGACGACAATCTTTTCAAGCCCAACTATCAGTTTGCTAAAGATTCTGCTCCCAAGAACAAAAAGGATTATGGCCTCAACTTCAACCCTAGCCCCTTTGCTCCCAGATCTGATGGGACACGTGAAGCAACTGAGAACAGAATTGGCCCCTTTGCCAATTTTGATGGGCTTCTGTCTCACATTGCTGCTTAGAGAGCTGAGGTGGAGCAATCTGATGGTGAAGCTGATACTGAAGCTACTCCTTCCCCTCCCAAAGAAAAGAAGAAGAAGGAAAAAGCTTCAAAGCCATCTTCTTCACCAAAAGCTTCAACGAGGAAGACTATGAAGATTGCACCGCCTGAATCCAGTGTGCAGATGAAGCCATTGCCCAAGAAGGCCACCGGGCAACCCCTGACACCGTTTGTTGTGCTACGCAATGAAGATGAAGCCATTGAACTATCCAGTGATGAAGATCTTGGTGATGATGCTCTGGAAATGCTTATCAAGAGCAAGCAAGAGGCAGAAATCTTCAATGATCTGCCCCTCTTTGATGTTGACATTCTGAATAACTTCGTCGATGAGTGGTTCGACAACCAGGACATCAGTATTGATGATCTTCAGCTCTGCTCCCTATGGACATCAGCGTCACCCTCCATGGAGCCATTGCTGGAGAATTGGCCTTGGCTCAAAAGATTGTCGAGCTGAAGAACAAAATTGATTATGAGAAAGCTCACTTCAAGAAGAACATGGCCAAGCTCAGCGTGGCTGATGTTCAAATCTTCAAGAAGATGCTGAATGACCTCAAGGAGGAGTTCCACAAGAAACGTAATGAAGCTAAAGGCTCGAGGAAGTGCATGAAGTATCTCGCTAAGAAATGCGTTCAAGCCCACAATGAAGCTGAGAGGCGAAAAGCTCTTGGGCGCCCTGGCATTGATCCTAGGATAGCTGCCAAGAAAAAGAAGTCTGCTGAGACCCACACTGCACCAAGGCAGGAAGAACCTCGCATTGTCTTCCCTGCCAGTATGACAGGCTTGAAGCCTAAGGTCCCCTCAGCAGCTTCTGAACTGAAGAAGACGAGAGTAGCTGAAGCTGAAGCCAAGAAGCGCAAGCACAAGGATGTATCTGACGATGCTCCTTCCAAGAAGAAGCTGAAGACTAAGGGAACTAAGTCTTCAAAGAAAGAGTGTGCTGTTGCCTCTCAGCCACTCATTGTTGAACCCATCTCAGTTGCTCCTCCTATTGCCACAAATCAAGAACGTCGAGTTGTGCTCCACCAGCCTGCTTCCACAGAGGCTCATGATGAAGAACAAGTTCCAGCCATTGCACCAACGCAGCTGAAGACATTGGTCATGAAGACAATGTTGTAGATGATGAAGTCCTTCCTCAACTAGAGCATCAGTTGGTATCATCGCTGCTCCAACGAGCAGCGAATACATCAGCATTGGTTGTCTATTAACGCCAATTGCTCAGGATGATTCATGGGCTGAGCGCCCGCAAGAAGCAACACCTGTTCATGATGAAACTCCCCGCACTCCACCAGCGCAAGTCACCTACTCAATGGTGAATGAAGACTACATGGAGAGCACACCAACGCCAAAGGCCTCGCCCGTGTTCCAACAGCTTCGCAAAGGCCTCAGGCCATCAGTCTCCATGTCAACCATCCCAGAAGAAGATTCACAACAATCAAGCTCGGTGGCACGTCAAGTGTTCCCAGAAGAGAATCCTTCTGCGATGGTTCCTGAGTCCGAAGCCAAAGCTGCTGAAGACATTCCGGCTGCATCAGCCGATGAAGTAGAAACAAGAGAAGAGAGAGTTGCCACACCCCCTACCACAGATCAAATCATTCTCGAGGAGAATGTGACTGTGCAAGACCCTCCAGTCGTTGACCATATGGAGGTTGAGAACAATGAGGCTGCCACAAACACTGCTGAAGCCAATGACTCTGTCTTTGCTGAAGATCATGTGGAGCCTGAAGCAAATGCTGTGCCTGAAGCCAATGTGAATCTTAAAGCTTCTGTCATGCTGGTCCCCACTGACGGCGATGTTCCTACACCAAGGCCTCACACAATGGAGTTGGCTTACAATCGTGACATGGAGTTGGTCACTCTTCACTGGTCTGTCCTGGTTTATCCCAATGGTCCCGGACCACAATATGATTATCATGTGCAGCAGCGACCACAAGTACAGAAGCCTAAGCCAAGACTGACAAGACTTCCTGGTGCTACTACATCACCAGGACCCTTCAGTGTCAACAGCTTCAGAGCACACAACACCTTCTTTGACAGTGACAAGAATCCCTACTCGAAGCCAAAGATCTCCTTGGATCACTTCTGGAGCCATCAACAACGCAGCTACTACTCTTGTGTTCTCTACAACCAAGAGAGAATCTTTCCCCACATGCGCCTTGATTGTGAAGCTATGGCTGGGCTCCCCTGTCTTGAAGAAGCTCTGGATTGCTTTCGGGATGCTGGCCTTCTGGAATTTGTCACAGCCAAAGAGCACTGGAATGAATAGCTTCTGCTGCAGTTCTATGCTACTCTTCACATTCGTGGATACAACAGGGATCCAAAGACATGGATTCTTGAGTGGATGACAGGTGATTTGCACCATGAAGCTAAAGCTCAAAACATCATCGAGCTTACCTCCCTGCCCACTCTAGGTGAATTGTATGAGCTTGGTTGTCAGCACCACACAGAAGGACTGCTGAGTATTTTTCAGCGACCTGAACCCAATATGAGTCAGATGCTCAGCATGATGAAGCCATTTTCTCAAGATACCGAATATCCCAAGGAATTCTTTGTCCAGGACCTCGAGTACTTGCCCCGCACAGTTTATCATATACTGAGGCATACTCTATGGCCAATCAAGGAACATTCTTCTGAAGCCAAACTTGAAGGCACTATGAAGACTTTGGTCTTCTATATTGTCAATGGCATCAGATTCAACTCCCAGGATTTCTTCATCAGACTACTTGCTGCATCTGGAATTGATCTGTTTAGCCTAAAGTTTTATGCTCCATGGGTGATGTGCCTAATCAAGCTTAATTCTACTGTCAACTATCAGCCTTTAGCATGCAACCATCTTGTCTTTTTGCCTAAGGTTGATCTGTCAGTTGAAGCCATCTACGCCGAGCCTGCCAAGGAGCCGATATATCTTCACAATGCTGATCATCAAAGCTTCACGCAGTCCATAGAAGGAGTTCATGTTCCAAATGTTGTTGTTCCTACTTATCCTCTTGCTGGCAATGTGCGTCTGCCTCATCGAGCAAATACCGAAGCCACTTCCAGTACAATTTCTCAAAGGCCCCGGAAGCGTTCTCGTGTACTCAATGACCGAGCGCTGCTTGTGGCCTTACATTAGAAGCAGGACAAGCACCACGACTGGCTGAAGCGTCAGATGCATAGTATCTTAGTGGATGTCAATCGCATTCGCAATCCGGCCACCAAGAACTCTTTTGTTGCCCATGAGAATGCACGGTGGTCCTGGAAGAGCCTTACTCTGTTGTGTTCTGAAGATTATCTTCGTGCAGATGGCTTCACCAAAAGCTTCAAGTTTGACTCCAGGCCTCCACCAAATGCAAGCTGGCGTCGTACTCCCTCACTTGAAGATTCTGAGTATTCATCTTTGGTTGCAACTGTTGTTGCGAATGTTTTCGATGAAGAAGATGACGCCACTTCACTGACCATGGCTGCACTGCATATCGACTCTGCACCAGGCCCTTCTGCACCACCAAACTCCAATGTCGACCCTGCTACTCCATCTGCTCCTTCTGGGAACGAGTAGATGCTCTATGTCTTCAAACCTTTTTCGTCATTACTGACAAAAGGGGGAGAAGCATATGAGTTGATAGTCTTCAAGCGGGTCCTTATGGGTGGCTGCATTATTTTGCCTAGTTTTTACAACTCTTGTCTTTTGATACATTTGGTTCCTTGAGTTGTACACTTAAACTCGATGGTCGTCTGCTACTTTTTCTGCTACTCTGTGTTGCGATGATAAATTCCGCATGAAGTCATTCTGCAGACGTCCATTTTCCATTATGCATATCATTATCTTCGCTATCTTTCAATATGCATAATGTATCATCTTCACACTTGAAGATGGCCTCCACAAAGCAAAACCTTCCATGTGCATTTGCATTCAAAAGAAAATCTTTCATATGCACATCTTCAGGGGGAGCCTCGTGATATGTATGAAGAAAATACTCACAACATTAAACTTTCACATACTTTTATCCTCGTTGAAAACTTCAACCAGTTTGTCATCAATCACCAAAAAGGGGGAGATTGTAAGTGCATCTAGTGCCACCCCTAGTTAGTTTTGGAGTATTGACGACAAACTTGGTTGAGGGACTAATGTGTCTGTGAGAATTGCAGGATAACACAGGTAGTAGTCCCATATTGATTCGATTTTACCTACTAGAGATGACCCCTAAAAATGTGTGAAGACACTGAAGACAATGGCGGTCTGTGAAGATATTCACATTGAAGACTATGACAGGAGAAGACATCGCATGAAGACTATGGAGTGCGAAGACATAGTTGTTTCGTAGTTTCCTTTTCTTCTTTGTTGAGTCATAGGAACCACCGTACTGTTAAGTTGGGTCCAACTGAACAAAGTCAGAGTGACTGATGTGATGCTCAACCAAATCCTATGTCTTCGAGCGAAGACAATGAGAGCAAATCTTATCCTGAGCTGGATGAGTCAGCTTTGCTTGTAGCCCAAGCTAAGATGCCGCGTGTGTTTGAAAATCTTACCGTTGGACACGTGTCAGTTCCTTAGTGACCCAGGGTCATTTCGGACAAATCAGGTCGGGTTGCCTCCTGGCTATAAATAGCCCACCCCCTACACCATAAATTGGTGACTGCTCAGAGTTAGTGCACGGCTTTTGTCGTTTGAGAGCAACCCACCTCCGAAGCCTTTGGGAGAGAATCCTTGCAAAGACAAAGCCCAAAACACCCAGAGCCAAAGAGTGTTAGGCATCACTGAAGTCTTTCTGTCTGCGTGCTCTGAAGACTTATTAAACTTGAGGATTGTGAATCCTCCAGCCGGTTAGGCGTCGCATTCTGAGCATCCAAGCCAGTGAACAAAGTCTGTGAAGGTTTGGAAGTATCCCTTGAAGACTTACCAGAGTGATTGGGCGAGGACTAAGTGTTCTTAGCTCAAGGGGAATAAGGTGAAGACATGGTCTTCTGAGTTGAATCTCAACCTCCCTAACCAGACGTACAGTTGTCACAGCAACTGGAACTGGTCCAACAAATCCCATGTCCTCTCCGAGCAAGTAGTTCTATCCTTCCTCTCTCACCTTACTTACAGTTAATCTTCGTGAAGTCTTTGCCCGTTTGCCTGATCTGATTGACTTCACTGTGTGAAGACTGTTTACTGTTTGGCTTCATACTATATTCTATTCTGATCCATACTACCTAGCTGCTGATAGTCTTCGTGCTTCCACTACATTGCTTACTTGACTATGGCTTGTCTTGTGTAGTCTACCTTCCGCTGCATGTCAATAGGTTCATTTCTATCGTTTGTCTCCAAAGCAACCCTGTTTTGAAGACTTTCATAAAAATCGCCTATTCACCCCCCCCCCCCTCTAGTCGAATACTAGCACTTTCAAGAAGCGGATTCTAAGCTTAGAGATGACTTCTTTCGCATCCAGAGGGACATTGCGACGATCATCATGAAAGAAGTCGTCGATGAGAAGGGGATATTCCACCATGGCCCTATATCGCGAGCTGACATCCGAACTCCCATAGGTATGCAACGTCAGGACCTCACGCCATTCAAGAAGCTAGGGACCATCCTCGATGATATGGAAGGATGGAACTTCTAGTGATTTTTTATGACGATGATGATGATATGTGTCGGTTGAACTTGTATAGTTTCTGCGGCGATGGAACTTTGTGATGTCCATGGTCCCTGCCGATCTTGCACAAGGCTACTTTCTTAGTTTGGGTACGATGACCTGCGTACCTCTAGTTAATTAGTTTGCGTACGATGAAACTGCGTTCATTATTTGTATGTTTACAATATGTTGCATCTAGTTGCTAACCCTCTCTTTTTCGTGTTGCTCAAGTTTATTTTGCTGCATATATGATTGTACATTCTCTTGATGAAGATGCATCTCTAACAGGCACCTAGATTCTTGATGGCGAAGAAGCAGTGCTATGTCATATACAAAGGGAAGGTTCCGGGAGTGTACGACGAGTGGCCTGAGTGTCAGGCGCAAGTGGAGGGGGTCTCAGGCGCCAGCCATAAAGGCTTCAAAAGTAGACAACAGAAGCAGAATCTAGTTACTTGAGGTTCACGCTAGCGCGAGAAAGGACTCATAACCGCCGCCTCATGTACTGCATAGTTCCGCTCTCACTCATAGTGATATCTCTTCTCGTGTATATCATTATTTAGATGGATGATGATGTAGTTGCAAGTATTCGATACTCGTATCGCTATTTTTGAGATGATGATGAGAGACCACTTTGTGTTGGATGATGACATGATTTAATGAGACTATTTGTATCTATATGCTATGATTACATTTGTTTGTGTATAATGATGACATTTGTATGTGCTAAAGATTATTGTATAAAGCCTGTTCAAATACAAAACAAATATGCAGAAAAAAATTAGAAACTAATAAAACTAGCAGTAGGGAGGGGAGAAAAGTTAGAAGCAGCGCGCCCTTACCAGTAGCGCGGCTTAATTCAAAGCGCTGCAGCTATTAGCAGCGGTGCATCGCTCTGGAGCTCGCTACTGCTACCCATGAATAGCAGTAGCGTGGGCGGACACGCACTACTGCTACAGGTTAGCTGTAGCGCCATATCAGTAGCGCGGCGGCCTGCGCTACTGATACACCTAATACCCGCGCTACTACTAGGCTTTTCCCTAGTAGTGTCACCCTTCCACCTTTGCTAGCCTCTCTAGTACCGCGCAACTTTCGCCAATGCATTAAACCCACCATATACCCTTCCTCAAAACAGCCACCATTCCTACCTATTACGGCATTTCCACAGCCATTCTGAGATATATTGTCATGCAACTTCCACCGTTCCGTTTATTACAACACACACCATCATTGTCATATTGCTTTGCGTGATCATATAGTTGGCATGGTATTTGTGGCTTGGCCACCGCTCATATTTTTTATACATGTCACGCTAGATCATTGCACATCCCGGCACACTGCCAGAGGCATTCATATAGAGTTATATTTTTGTTCTAAGTATCGAGTTGTAATTATTGAGTTGTAAGTAAATAAAAGTGTGATAATCATCATTATTAGAGCATCGTCCCATGTGAGGAAAGGATGATTGAGTCTATGATTCCCTCACAAGTCGGGATGAGGCTTCGGACAAAAAAAAAGAGAAAAGAAAAAAAAGAGGCTAAAGAGCCCAAAAAGAACAGAAAAAAGAAAAAGAAAAAAATGAAAGAAAAAATGAGAGAAAAAAGAGAAGGGACAATGTTACTATCCTTTTTCCACACTTGTGCTTCAAAAATAGCACCATGATCTTCATAGTAGAGAGTCTCATATGTTGTCACTTTTGTATATTACTAGTGGGAATTTTTCATTATAGAACTTGTCTTGTATATTCCAATGATGGGCTTCCTCAAATTGCTCAAGGTCTTCGTGAGCAAGCAAGTTGGATGCACACCCACTTAGTTTTCTATTGAGCTTTCATACACTTGTAGCTCTAGTGCATCTGTTGCATGGCAATCCCTACTCACTTGCACCAATATCAATTGATGGGCATCTTCGTAGCCTATTAATTTGCCTAGTTGGTGTGAGAAAAAAATTCTCCTTTTTGTCTAGTACCACCTTCCATTCCATCCATAGTGTTATATCCATGGCTCGTGCTCATGTATTTCGTGAATGTTTAAAAGACTTTAGAACGTCAAAAGTATGAAACAATTTCTTAGATTGTCATCGGGGTTGTGCATGATAAATACTTTGTGTGATGAAGATAAAGCATGACAGGAATATATGATTTTGTAGGCATAACTTTCTTTAGCCATGATATTTTAAAAAGCCATGATTGTTTTATTAGTATGCTTGAAGTATTCTTGTTTTTATGTAAATATTAAACTTTTGTTCTGAATCTTATGGATCTGAATATTCATACCACAATAAGAAGATTGCTTGATAAACATGTTACGTAGCATTCCACATCAAAAAAATTATTTTTATCATTTACCTACTCGAGGACGAGCAGGAATTAAGCTTGGGGATGCTTGATACGTCTCCAACGTATCTATAATTTTTTTATTGTTCCATGCTATTATATTATCCATCTTGAATGTTTTATATGCATTAATATGCTATTTTATATCATTTTTTTGGACTAACCTATTAACCTAGTGCCCCGTGCCAATTTTGTTTTTTCCTTGTTTTTGTCTTTTATAGAAAATCAATACTAAATGGAGTCCAAATGAAACGAAACTTTTGAGGAGTTTTCTTGCACCAGAACACAACCACGAAGCTTCGGGAGGAGGCCAGAAGAACCACGAGAGGGCCACAAGCCCTAGGGGCATGCACCAGGGCTTGTGGGCCCCTCAAGACTCCCCTAACCCTAATCTCAGCTCCATAAATACCCAAATGTTCCCCTTACATCAGAGGGCACACTAAAAATACTTTTCCGCCGCCGCAAGCTTCAGTTCTTGTGAGATCCATCTTGGGGCCTTTTCCTGCACTCTGCCGGAGGGGGATTCGATCACGGAGGGCCTCTACACCAATCTTGCTGCCCTTCCGATCATGTGTGAGTAGTTTACCATAGACCTACAGGTCCATAGCTAGTAGCTAGATGGCTTTCTTCTCTCTCTTTGATCTTCAATACAATGTTCTCCTCGATGTTCTTGGAGATCTATTCGATATAATCTTCTTTTGCGGTGCGTTTGTTGAGATCGGGTGAATTGTGGGTTTATGATTAGATTATCTATGAATATTATTTGAGTCTTCTCTGAACTCTTTTATGCATGATTAAGATAGCTCTGTATTTCTCTCCGATCTATCGATTTGGTTTGGCCAACTAGATTAGTTTTCCTTGCGATGGGAGAGGTTCTTTGTGATGGATTCAATCTTGCGGTGTCCTCACCCAGTGACAGTAGAGGTAGCGAGGCACGTATTTGTATTGTTGCCACTAAGGATAAAAAGATGGGGGTTTTACCATATTGATTGGATCTATCCCTCTACATCATGTCATCTTTTTTAAGGCATTACTCCGTTCTTGTTAACTTAATACACTAGATACATGCTGGATAGCGGTCGATGTGTGGAGTAATATTAGTAGATGCAGGTAGGAGTCGGTTTACTTGTCACGGACGTGATGCCTATATTCATGATCATTGCCTTAGATATATATCGTCATCTATGCACTTTTTTATCAATTGCTCAACAGTAATTTGTTCACCCACCGTATGCTTTCTTCAAGAGAGAAGCCTCTAGTGAATCCTATGGACCCCGGGTCTATTTCCAATCATATTATTTTCAGATCCATAAAACCAAAAACACAAAAATACCTTGCTGCAATTTATTTATATTTAATTTATTTTACATTTTTACTTATCTTTTATAGCTATCTCTATCAAATCCCACTCTTACTAGTGACCGTGAAGGGATTGACAACCCTTTTGTCGCGTTGTGTGCAAGTGTTTGTTAGTTTGTGTAGGTGCATCTCTTGGGGACTTGTTTGTTCCTCCTACTGGATTGATACCTTGGTTCTTAACTGAGGGAAATACTTATCTCTAGTTTGTTGCATCACACTTTCCTCTTCAAGGGAAAAATCAACGCAAGCTCAAGATGTAGCACCGGACTCCCTCCTCCTCTTCACCGGAAGCAGCGGCGCACCGGAAGAGCTCCCCGCACCGGAGTGCCACGCATGGCGGAGGTGGGACGGCGACACCAAGAGCCCGTAGTTGGTGTGGTGTTTGGCGAGCGCTTGCGCGCCGCGTCGGTGATGATGCAGCGCTTGAGCTCCGGGTCTTCGCCGCCACCACGCCGGCCAGAGCTTCACATAGTTGTAGATCGATGGGCGGAGGCGGCGGATTTCTCACTGGCGGCGAGCAATAGAAGAGGGGAATGGTGAATCGCGGCGGGGGATAGGGTTTCGGCCCGTATACTCGCGGCAAACCCGTAGATATACCGCGTCAGGGGGTGGGGGTGGTTTGTGGGCCATAGTAAAATCATTTACGGGCCGGACAATTATATGGTCTGCCCAAAAATGGGCCACTCCCGTATAGTCACCGGAATTTCACAGTTCGCGCGAGTATAAGGGGTCTGTTAGAGATGCTCTTAGCCATCATGTTTGCATGGCATCGACGTCACTTAGTCTGTTATACAGTTCATGCATGCATGCAGCTTTGCATCGGTTTGGTAGCATGTGTGATGTCCATCTCAACCCAAACCTGCAGTTGAGTTGAGCCTGATCTGCCATCAACATTAGCACTTAGCTGCCTTCGACGTTAGCAGCCAGCAGTGTATTAACCAGCTGGAACATGATTGAACAGCATCAGTTTTCTGCATACGTATGTACACCACCATCAGTTTTCCATCAGTTTTCTGCGCCATTGACGAGGATGTGGTGGATTGGATTGATGAGGGGGAGCTGACAAGGAGAGTTGCAATGCAAATTTGCTTCTTCATAAACACTTGTTTAACCTTGAGAAATAAGGTATACTTATTTTCATACACACATGAGAAGCACTACTATGGACTAACCTAATTAACTAGCTAGGAAGATTCAGCTAAAAGAAATCCTTAAGAAAAGCTAGATAGGAAAATTCAGGCCTCAAGATTCCATCGCTTAGTAAGTAACAATTTTACGCGCTTCTCCTTGAAGGTGGAATCACCAAGGCATCAATTCTTGTGTTAGAAAATATTAATTAGGGATGATTTGCGTTTGTCAACATTTATGTGCCCATCATAACCTCATCAAGCATTGCGTGATTAAGGGGAATACTAGCTTTCTTTACTACTACACGCAACTACCTAGAGCAGGAGAACTGGAGAAGGGTAGGATAACTACGAGAGTGTTGTTCTAAGCCCGAGCTCATGTGAGCTCGGGTGAACAATAAAATAAAAATAATAATTAAAACCTGGTTTTTTATGTAAAACATTGACAAATGTTTTCATAGCTTGTGAATTTCATCATTAAATGACATTAGTTGAAAATGTGACAATAAAACAAAGTCGATGCTCCAAAATGCGTTTGAAAATAACATTTTGGGGCATTGATTTTTTTTTGCCACGATTTCCACGAAATGTGATATCATGATGAACTTTTGCAAGAAAACAAACATTTATCAATGTTTCACACGGAAAAAAAATTCAGAACTTTTTAAATTTGTTTCCATTTTTTCTTATTTTACTGTTCACCCGAGCTCACATAAGCTCAGGAGTAGAACAGCTGCGTCCAAGATGACTACTACTACTGCTGGTTTTGTATTTCAACTTGTAAGGCACCCGGTATCCAATTATTTTTAGGAATCGGTGAAAAAGTATTGCTTTTAGGACTAAACCAACGGTTTTATTTACGAATAAGTTTTGACACTAAATAAATCATTGCCTCAGATCTCACCATGCATGCGTCCACGCCTGTACAAGTAAAAATTGTAAGTTATCTCACAAAAAGGAAATAGAGTAAGTCACAAAGTTTTCTTTAGAAACCTTCTCTCCACTTTGAATGTATATGTAATAAAATAAAATAAGGTTGATTAAAGTTACGATGACAAGAGTTCTTTAAAATTTTCTTGCTCTGCTAATTCACGATGCCATCTCTAAACATTGTCTCCATGAAATGGTTTTAAAATAAGGCCTATATTCAAATTCATGTCCTCACAACGTACATACTAATCTTCAATACTATTACTGCCAATTAATTCATGAAGCTTCGACAAGATTATGTAACAATCCGTAGTTCTTGCTCTAACGATGAGCCATAAAGACATTCATTATTGTAGAACTGTTTATATATAGAATGGAAAATCTAGTCATTTCTCTATTAGAATATCTAGTTGCATAATTGTGTGGGTAATTCTACTTGTAACTAGAACATGTATTTAAGATAATCATGTTACCATGATAAGCATTCAGTGTAGAATTACTAGCAATGATGACTTCATAAAATATTTTGTTGTCAAAAGGAGGAGAACATTGATGCAAAGTGTTGATAATCTAAAACAATTTAATCTGTATTTTCTCTAAGTAAATACAGCCAACTACTCCCTCCTTTCCAGTTTAAATGACATATCTCAAACTTTTTTTATTTTCCATTTTGTTAGTCATGTTTCTATTGCTCTTCACAATCTGTTGATATTTCCGGCTGCATTAAATCTCTGCATGCAAGGATTAAAAGAAAACTCACCAATGCATGTAAAAGTTCACGCCATTTAGTGGCCATGCAGGCATGTATTGCGCTTAATGCAAATTAAATGAGTGTGCTAATTTAATACTTATGCAAACTACGGAATTTACTCCACCACTCAACATTTTCCTAGGTTGGGTGATTTTTGACTTGGGCCCTCTAAACTAGAAGGGGGTGGGGGTAGCTAGCTTTGACATTGTGCTAATGTTATGCTTTAGTATGTATTTCATAATTAAACAAGTTTACCATAACCCTCGAATTATGGTGCTTGGTCCAGATTGAACCTGAACTATGAAAAAAATAAATATTACCCTAAACTTTCTAAAATTGTTAAACTTGAACCTAACTTTGTGTTGGATAGTTTTTTTGGTATTTGGGGGTAATCAAAAAATATGGAAATAATTCATTTATTTTTAGGAATGCCACGATATACTATCCAGCAAATGTCTAACCAGAAATATGACCATTCGTGTCATGTGCAAGAACAACAAGAGAGACCTATTCCCTTTTTATGGTATGGATGATGAGATAATTTTTACATTTTTTGATGATTTTTTGTAGGTTCCGAATCCATAGCCCTATCTTGTTTTAGGTTTTTTATTCATGTTCTGGGAACTCCTAACTTGAAAAACAAATACTACATACCGAGTTAAAATTTGGAGGGTGGCTTTGTCTACCAAAAATATTTCTAGTAAACCTAAGAAATGTGGGGCATAGAGAATTAAAAAAGATGGGGAAAAAACTAATATGATCCATTTGTGTTCCATGCAAACACCCAAGAGATAAATGAACTTTCTTGATTTGTACACCTGACATAAAGTGTTATATTTTTATGAATTTGTGTGGATTACAATGTCCTAGCATTTCCTAACTATTTGAAATATTTCACCGTTTATTGGAAGGTCATAAATACAAATCACTCTTGGAAATCAGGTCTGAGTTCATGTTCAATGGTTTTAGAGTTTCCAAGTTTTTTTTAGAATCAAATTTCCAGGGTTTAATGTAGATAGTTCCTTAATCAGTTGACAGTACAACTTGGACCCCACACGATAACTTTTGGTTCCAAGTTGAAATTATTCAAACATCAAATTTGTTTGGTAATAAGGAGCACATACTAAAAGAGGTAAGATGACATGGGGCCACCAACTTATAAATCACAAGCTCCATATATACTTTACTGCAATTGGATAATTACATGTTGAGCCATATTTTTGGCGGGAAAAAAATAAGTGGACCAAAGGTTTTTTTTTGTCAGAAATAACCGGACAAATTATAAACGGAAAACCTGAGGTAAGCTCTGGCGAGCCTCCGAAGCCACCAAATTAAGCACTAAATTAATCATCTCAAAGAGATGACTTATATACCATGGCATGTCTTCCAGGCACTCATCTACTACTACAAAATATGGATCTCTCCATGCATAAAAAGGAAAAGGAAGAAGAAAAAGGGTAAAAAAAAAAGAAGTTACTGCCAAAGAGCACAAAGGAAAAAAAATTGTACTATTCTGCAAAAACCGAGCAATAGGGGGAGATGGGGTAGCTAGACGCAGTCCACCGCCATGGTGCCGATATCCAGGAACTGGTGGAACGTGTACCCGGCGGCAGCTGCGTCATGGCCGCACTCGTCGTCGCCCTCGCAGCTGGCGCCGTACTCGTCGCAAGGTGGGTGGTTCAGGTCGAGCCACAACGCAGGCTTCATGCCGACAACGGCATCGTCGCTGCTGTCGCTGTGTTTCTTGATCGCTGCTGACGGCGGCGTCATGGCCATGACGCCGCTGCCTCCGCCTGCAACCATGGCGCGGTGACGCCGCATGTGGCCACCGAGCGCCTGGCCGATGGCGAACTCAAGACCGCAGACGGAGCATCCGTGGAGCTTGGGCTTGAGGTCGCCGCCGTCGTCCAGCCGCGGCTTCTTGTGGCTGGCCCGGTGGCCGCCTAGCGCTTGGAACGACGGGAACACGCGGTCGCACGTCTTGCAGACGAACACCCGCTCCAGGGCGCGGTCACCGCGCACCGCCACCGGCATCGGCATGGGCATCGCCTGCTCCCGCGACACAAGCAGAAGCACGCGTGCCATTTCCTTCTCCTCGAAAGCAAACCTCTTCATCATTGTTATGAACCCAATTGATCGATCTCTGAAACTCTGAAGATGATGAAGAAGAAGAAAAGGAAGAAGAAGAAGCTGATGAAGAAGAAACGCATCAAGCCGCAACTGTATTTATAGGCCATTTGCACCATAGAACAAATAACCCGTTGTAGCCAGCCAGTAGTGACACTTATTCTAGTACGTCTATATTTCTCCAGTTAAAGAAATGCACAACTTGGCCCTAGAGATAGATGAAGAGGGAAGCAACGGCGTCGAGTATCGCTGCTCGCCTCGGAATCGGATGCAATGCAAGTGGTTCGAAATCGAGTCACTCTAGAGCCACATGCAATGCGTAGCGAGCTCAGTGCATCCCTTGGATTAGCAGAAAATATATGTAGCATGATGATGCACGTACCTGTGCACGGCCGCTTCAGTAGTTCAGTTCAGATCAACCAAAGGGGCTTATTCAGGTTTGACCTGTGCACATGACTCATGAGGGCCTTTATATATTATCAGGGTCAACTGTTTCCTCCTCTAGAGTCCTGTCTTGTTTTGGAGGGACTGAAAATTTCAAGAGCAGAATCTTTCAAATGTTGTAGGATAGGATATCAAAAAGTGCACTTCATATCAGAAAGCAAAAAAGGATCAGTTGAGAACTGAGATTATGACATGGTACTTTGTGTCTACACTTTCTATTCTTTTTTTTGGTAGATTATGACGGCATGGTATTATGTGTCAACGAAGATCCCATTTTCCTTTTCTTAGGATAAATATTGTGGCCCACTGAATCCTGTAGAGTTTACTTCTGTCAGTACTACCATCAGTTTTGGTCATGACTAGCTAGGCTGATTGGTAGGGCAACCTGGAATTGCAATTATATTAGTATCACACCGATGATCGTTGAAGATCACCCTCTTAATGATGATCTTATCAAACATCTTATGCCTGCTCCAAATGACACATGAAACAGTATCTCCGAATCTCTTTATTTTCCTTAATCTTTTCGTTAGGGGCATCTAATACCTTTTGCACTTACTTGCAATGCTGGTATAGTGTCATAGATGGCTCTTCCAGTCAAAAGTAGGCAGGCTAAGCTACCATCAAGTAGTGGCATCTGAGACTGGACATTAAACAAATCCAACTCTTCATATCAAAATTAGCGGTTATCGCCCATGATTGGTTCTCGGGGTTGCTTGCGTCTACACCGCACTAGCTGATTGGACTAAAATGAGCTTGACTAAAATAATTGCTGCTTAATGTCAGCAAGAAAGGAGCTTGGCTTAGCTGTGCATCCTCTACTTTCTAGTTTTTAATTTGCAACTTGTGTTAAATTGTGCCTTCTGTTGCTACTTCAGGACTTGAGAGTTTGTAGCGTCTCGGTTTGTTCCACACAGTGGAAGTGTTTGAAGAGGATCAAATGGAATCTTGCCCCTGTTCACATTTCAGAGATAAGAAAAGAAATTTACTAAATGAAGATTATATGGCATGGATCGGATCAGACTCTTGGTTATCTGATCTCTAAACCATTTTTGAGAGTAATTAGTACCTAAGACAAAATCAAAGAGTCTGGGAAATCCATCATGTGCCTGCTTCTCAGTACTTAAGATTCTTCAGATAAGTAGGGGCACTGCTAGTAGTACACAGATGACAACGCACATTTTTTCAAATCTGTTCGCTGCATCTCATAATGCTGGATAAAAGAATTCGCAAAGGCCAGTAGGCAAGATAGTCCTTTGTACACCCTCAAGCCAGTATTATAAAAGGAGCAATTATTCTCTGCTCACCAACTGTCCAGTTGATATAGAAGATTCAGATAACTTGCTGAGCACACATTTGCCTGAGAAATAGAAATGGCCAATTTGCAGTTTGCTACACAGGTAGAGCTATTATCTAGACCTTGCCGATGATTGGCGTTTCGAGGCTGGAGTTCTAGTCGTCTCGGCAACTTAAGCCCATTGGGTTAGTAATAATAATCACCCTGACAGCACATAACATGTTAACATAATTAAGTTACTTCTGTGTCCCTCTAAAATCTGAATCTGAACTTGGAGCTTGCGCTGCATCTACAGTTCCCCGCATAATTGAGCAAAGATACAACTTTGCTTCCCTCTCAGAGTAAACAAACAAGAACAAACCCGCTATTTGCCACATAAAATGGTCAAAAGTAGAAGTTTGCTTCTTGGTTTGCCTCAAGATTCAGCAACATCTGAGATTCTCAAACTCCTGTATCATCATGTCAAAGCACTGCAGATTGTTTAACTGGCACACAGCTTTAGCGCCCAATGCTCTGAATTGCTTGTGTTGACTTGCTTGCTATGATGGTTATATCTGATTTCTTGGTACCACGGGATCAAAGCAAATGTTTGGTACCTTTGTGGTAATTGTTTTCTCGCTTCATGAAGCATGCCGGGCACAGCATACAACAATAAAATATAATTGAAGAAGCAATGTCAACCATCATTTCTGAAGGAAAAAAAAAACTAAAAAGGGCGGTAAGAGCGATCGAGGCGTCGAGCGGTTCCAATTTTCTGCATCTACTTTCTGAGTAAGCAGTGTGCTGACCACCGAATGCATAAGAATCTTCCAGGGATGGGGCACTACTTTAGATACTGCTGAATGATTCAAAAGGTTAGCCAGTACACAATATGATATTAGGCGTGCGTCACGGCTTGAGATTGCGGTTTGGGGTCGTGAAGGGGCGGTATATTCCTTGATACTTTAGATACTGCTGAATGATTCAGGGGGCAGAATTAGCACCACTAATTGCAACCCCTTGCTACTTAAGTTAAGAGCCAACACCCTCCTAATTTTATGAAAGAACAGATATGAGGAATCCGAACAGCTATAGTTCTCATTGATTTTCTCCAAATCTTGAAAATTGGAACTGGATTGGCAAATCAGAAAACAATGACCTGCTATAGGCTAAGCAGTAGCGCCCTGTTCAGAACCCTAAGATACTGTTTTGTTGATTCAGTTAGCTTGCCACGTTCAATCCACTTCGATTATGTGGTGTAGCTCTATTCTGCATCAAATACAATAAAAAAACCAAGTGTGGAGCTTTAAAGCAACTGTAAGTTGTATAGTTGGGACTAGTAGTGCTGTGATGCAACTAAGCATCAGTGCAATTGTTTTTATCCGTTGAAAGAGAAATATCTGATTAGCACAGCTCACAGGATAACAGAGATGTGTGGCTTTTTTTAGTAGAATCAGTCGTAAGCAAGGATTCCAAAACCAGATACCAGAAAATACTGGTTAAATATGGGCGGTAACTAGTTTTTTTTTTACCGGACAGTTCCAGCAATCAAATTTAAACTCAAAATATGGATTTATTTTTTTGCCATACTGCTCAGAATTCAATTCCAAATATCTTTTTTGGGGTGTGTTTGGTGCAACCGGTGCATCTGATCTCGGTTCCCCTATCAACTAGTGTTCGGAATTTCCGAAATAAATTCAAGTCATACACACATCCAGCGGTAACAAGGAAAACATGCCACATTCACTGCCCGATTTGGATAGCTATTCACACGAGGTTTGCCCTTTTGTTTTGTTTCTCGAGCTATGTTTTGAGTTTGAAATTTGGAAATCTTGTAACATGGTAGAAATATTCCTTTTCTAAATCCACAAAATTTTAAGAATTTGGAAATCTTGTAACACGGTAGAAATATTCCTTTTCTAAATCCGCAAGGTAGGGTGCACCACAGGGCGCCCGATGCACCAAATATGATCCTTATAAGGAAAGGATGGTGATCCTTTCTTTCGATGGGATTAGGATCCATCTCACCTCAGTGCAACACAGTGGGGTTATGTGCGCTATTTCCGCACCAAAAGCCTCATAGGTTAACCGAAACCACCTACCAAAGAAATAATGGAAAGTAGTTTTTTTTCTTTGTTCTTCCAATGGATAAAGAAGGCAATTGAAAGTTGACAAGCACAAATAATCGTCATGAACAACCCGTTGCTCTCCTGAGTGACAAACTGGGTGAAGGAAAACTTGCTTTTTGAGAAAGAGTTAAGTCATTGTCAGATAAAAGAGCAGCAACGGGTTGCTGCATTCAGGGCTGGAACTCACACTGTTAGAACCTCCCTGCTGAGGGAGAGAGAGCACTTTGCTTCTGCCTGGATTTTCTAGGGTTCTTGTCGCCATCTCCACGTAGGTCGCCACCCGTGTGATGCACACGGCACCGCATATTGGAGTATCAGGCATAGTTAGTGCAATGCACCTAGATATACATGACACACATACAAAGCAAGTGGCCTGTAGTGATTGATTCAGTCAACATCCAGTAGTAGTAAGCCCATTTATGCTGACATCCTAATGCTTTGTAAGATCTCATGTTCTTGTATTTTTGTTTGGTTCTCCATTTGAGTTAATGAAGCAAGCAATCCACACGTCGGCATATACATTTTTGAGTAATAATCGAATATAACTGCTTCATAACACAGGCAAAAAAATTCACACAAAAAATGAAGCATTCATAAATTGACAAGGTTAAATGAAAGATATAGCATGTGTCTACTGCATACAAGATTGCTCTGTAAAACCTAAAACGTCTCATGATCATCCTAGTGAGAAACCATTTCCTCTCCTTTACAGGAGAAAATTCTTCGTGTGGCTCAAACGAAGGGCTACGGAATAAGGAGTGGCAAGAGCCTAAGCTTGGGGATGCCCAAGGCAACCCAAGGTAATATTTAAGGACAACCAAGCATCTAAGCTTGGGGATGCCCCGGATGGCATCCCCTCTTTTGTCTTCAATCCATCGGTCAATTTACTTGAGGCTATATTTTTATTCATCACATGATATGTGTTTTGCTTGAAGCGTCTTGTATTATATGATTCTTTGCTTTTTAGTTTTCCACAATCATCCTTACTGTACACACATTTTGAGAGGGACATACATTAATCGTGAATTTATTAGAATACTCTATGTGCTTCACTTATATTTTTTTTAAGCTAGGTAGTTGCTCTAGCGCTTTACTTATATCTTTTTAGAGCACGACAGTGGTTTTATTTTGAAGAAATTGATGAACTCTCATATGCCTCACTTATATTATTTTGTGATTCTTAAGAATAGTATGGTCATTTGGTTAGGTTATGAATTTGGTCCTAATATGATGGGTATTCAAGAGGGATATAATAATAGCATTCATGTAGATCATTGAATATATGAGAAGTTTGATTCCTTGCAATTGTTTTGAGATATAAAGATGGTGCTATTAGAGTCATGCTATAGTTGGAAATTATGGGTTAATAGAAATACTTGTTTTACGGTTTGTGATTCCTAAAGCATGCACGTATGTTCTTTCATTATGTGATGAAGTTGGACCACGAATTATTTTTGATTGACCTCCTTGTGGGTGGTGGTCGGGGACGACCAATGGTCTTTTTCTACCAATCTATCCCCCTAGGAGCGTGCGTATTAGTATTTTGTTTCGAGGGCTAATAATTTTTTGCAATAAGTATGTGAGTTCTTTATGACTAATGTTGAGTCCATGGATTATACGCACTCTCACCCTTCCACCTTTGCTAGCCTCTATAGTACCGCGCAACTTTCGCCGGTGCATTAAACCCACCATATACCCTTCCTCAAAACAGCCACCATACCTACCTATTATGGCATTTCCACAGCAATTCTGAGATATATTGTCATGCAGCTTCCACCGTTCCGTCTATTATGACACACACCATCATTGTCATATTGCTTTGCGTGGTCATATAGTTTGCATTGTATTTGTGGCTTGACCACCATTCATATTTTTTACATGTCACGCTAGATCATTGCACATCCTGACACACTGTCATATTTTTGTTCTAAGTATCGAGTTGTAAGTAAATAAAAATGTGATGATCATCATTATTAGAGCATTGTCCCATGTGAGGAAAGGATGATTGAGGCTATGATTCCCCCACAAGTCGGGATGAGGCTCCGAAAAAAAATTAAAAAAAAGAGAGAAAAGACAAAAAGGCCAAAGCGCCCAAAAAGAAAAGAAAAAAGAAAAAGAAAAGAAAAGAAAAAGGAAAGAAAAAAGAAAAAAATGAGAGAAAAATAGAGAAGGGACAATGTTACTATCCTTTTTCCACACTTGTGCTTCAAAAATAGCACCATGATCTTCATAATAGAGATTCTCATATGTTATCACTTTCGTATATTACTAGTGGAAATTTTTCATTACAGAACTTGGCTTGTATATTTCAATGATGGGCTTCCTTAAATTGCCCTAGGTCTTCATGAGTAAGCGAGTTGGATGCACACCCACTTAGTTTTCTTTTGAGCTTTCACACACTTATAGCTCAAGTGCATCTGTTGCATAGCAATCCCTACTCACTTGCACCAATATCAATTGATGGGCATCTCCATAGCCTATTAATTTACCTAGTTGGTATGAGAATTTGTTTTCTCCTTTTTGTCTACTACCACCTTCCATTCCACCCATAGTGTTATATCTATGGCTCACGCTCATGTATTGCATGAAAGTTTATAAGGCTTTAGAACGTCAAAAGTATGAAACAATTTCTTGGCTTGTCATCGAGGTTGTGCATGATAAATACTTTGTGTGATGAAGATAGAGCATGACAGGAATATATGAGTTTGTAGGGATAATTTTGTTTAGCCATGATATTTTGGAAAGCCATGATTGTTTTATTAGTATGCTTGAAGTATTCTTGTTTTTATATGAATATTAATAATTTTTTTCTGAATCTTATGGATCTGAAAATTCATACCACAATAAGAAGATTACTTGATAAATATGTTAGGTAGCATTTCACATCAAAAAATTTGTTTTTATTATTTACCTCCTGGAGGACGAGCAGGAATTAAGCTTGGGGATGCTTGATACGTCTCCAACGTATCTATAATTTTTTATTGTTCCATGCTATTATATTATCCATCTTGAATGTTTTGTACGCATTAATATGTTATTTTATATCATTTTTTGGAACTAACCTATTAACCTAGTGCCCAGTGCCAATTGTTGTTTTTTTTCTTTTTTTTTCTTTTACAGAAAACCAATACCAAACGGAGTTTAAACGAAATGAAACTTTTGAGGATTTTTCTTGCACCAGAAGACAACCATGAAGCTTCGGGAGGAGGCCAGAAGAGCCACGAGAGGGCCACAAGCCCTAGGGGCACGCCCCAAGGCTTGTGGGCCCCTCAAGACTCCCCTAACCCTAATCGCAGCTCCATAAATACCCAAATGTTCCCCTTACATTAGAGGGCACACTAAAAGTACTTTTCTGCCGCCACAAGCTTTAGTTCTTCTGAGATCCCTGTTGGGGAACGACACAGTAATTTCAAAAAATTTCCTACGATCACGCAAGATCTATCTAGGTGATGCATAGCAACGAGAGGGGGAAGTGTGTCCATGTACCCTCGTAACCGAAAGCGGAAGGAGGCGGCCGGCCTAGGGGGCACGCCAAGCATAGGGAGTCCTAGTAGTAGGATTCCCTTTCCTATTCAGAGTAGGAGAGAAGGAAAGAGAGGGAGAGGGAGAAGGAAAGGGGGGCTGTGCCCCACCCCTTGTCCAATTCGGTTTGGGCAGGGGGAAGGCATGCGCCACCTCTTGGCCCTTCTGCCCTCTCTCCACTAAAGCCCAATAAGGCCCATTACTTCTCCCGGTGAATTCCCGTAACTCCCCGGTACTCCGAAATATACCCGAATCACTCGGAACCTTTCCGATGTCCGAATATAGCGTTCCAATATATCGATCGTTACGTCTTGACCATTTCGAGGCTCCTCGTCATGTCCGTGATCTCATCCAGGACTCTAAACAACCTTCGGTACATCAAATCACATAAACTCATAATACCAATCGTCATAGAACGTTAAGCATGCGGACCCTATGGGTTCGAGAACTATCTAGACATGACCGAGACACATCTTCGGTCAATAACGAATAGCGGAACCTGGATGCTCATATTGATTCCTACATATTCTATGAAGATCTTTATCGGTCAAACTGCATACAACATACGTTTTTCCCTTTGTCATCCATATACTTGCCCGAGATTCGGTCGTCGATGTCATCATACCTAGTTCAATCTCGTTAGCGGCAAGTCTCTTTACTCGTTCTGTGATGCTTCATCCCGCAACTAACTCATTAGTCACATTGATTGCAAGGCTTATAGTGATGAGCATTACTGTGAGGGCCCAGAGATACCTCTCGAAAACACGGAGTGACAAATCCTAATCTCAATCTATGCCAATCCAACAAACACTTTCGGAGACACCTGTAGAGCATCCTTATAATCACCCATTTACGTTGTGACGTTTGATAACACACAAGGTGTTCCTCCGGTATTCGGGAGTTGCATAATCTCATAGTCTGAGGAACATGTATAAGTCATGAAGAAAGCAGTAGCAATGAAACTGTAACGATCATAATGCTAAGCTAATGGATGGGTCATGTCCATCACATCATTCTCCTAATGATGTGATCCCATTCATCAAATGACAACACATGCCTATGGTTAGGAAACATAACCACCTTTGATTAAGGAGCTAGTCAAGTAGAGGCATACTAGGGACAATATGTTTTGTCTATGTATTCACACATGTACTAAGTTTCTGGTTAATACAATTCTAGAATGAATAATAAACATTTATCATAAAATAAGGAAATAAGTAATAACTTTATTATTTCCTCTAGGGCATATTTTCTTCAGTCTCCCACTTGCACTAGACTCAATAATCTAGTTCACATCGCCATGTGATTTAACATCAACAGTTCACATTTTTATGTGATTAACACCCACAGTTCACATCTCCATGTGACCAACAACCAAAGGGTTTACTAGAGTCAATAATCTAGTTCACGTTGTTATGTGATTAACACCCAAAGAGTACTAAGGTGTGATCAGGTTTTGCTTGTGAGAGAAATTTAGTCAATGGGTCTGTCACATTCAGAGCCCTATGTATTTTGCAAATATTCTATGTCTACAATGCTCTGCATAGAGCTACTCTAGCTAATTGCTCCCACTTTCAATATGTATCCAGATTGAGACTTAGAGTCATCTGGATCGGTATAGAAGCTTGCATCGACGTAACTCTTTACGATGAACTCTTTATCACCCCCATCACCGAGAAACGTTTCCTTAGTCCTCACTAAGGATATTTTGACTGTTGTCCAGTGATCTACTCTTAGATCTCTATTGTACCCCTTGCCAAACTCATGGCAAGGTACACAATAGGTCTGGTACACAGCACAGCGTACTTTATAGAACCTATGACGGTGGCATAGGGAATGACTTTCATTCTCTTTCTATCTTCTGCCATGGTCGGGCTTTGAGTCTTACTCAACTTTACAGACAAGAACTCCTTCTTTGACTGGTCCATTTTGAACTCTTTCAAAAACTTGTCAAGGTATTTACTCATTGAAAAATCTTATCAAGCGTCTTGATCTAACTCTATAGATCTTGATGCCCAATATGTAAGCATCTTCACAGAGGTCTTTCATTGAAAAACTCTTATTCAAGTATCCCTTTATGCTATCCAGAAATTCTATATCATTTCCAATCAACAATATGGCATCCACATATAATATTAGAAATGCTACAGAGCTCACACTCACTTTCTTGTAAATACAGGCTTCACCGCAAGTCTGTATAAAACCATATGCTTTGATTACACTATCAAAGCATTTATTCTAACTCCGAGAGGCTTGCACCAGTCCATAAATGGATTGCTGGAGCTTGCACACTTTGTTAGCACCCTTTGGATCGACAAAACCTTCTGGTTGCATCATATACAACTCTTCTTCCAGAAATCCATTGAGGAATGCAGTTTTGACATCCATCTGCCTGATTTCATAAAATATGGCAACTGCTAACGACGGATTTAAGCATTGCTACAGTTGACAAAATCTCATTGTAATCAACACCTTGAACTTGTCGAAAACCTTTTGTGACAAGTCAAGCTTTGTAGATAGTAACACTACTAGTGTCCGTCTTCCTTTTGAAGATCCATTTATTTTCTATGGCTGGCTGATCATCGAGCAAGTCCACCAAAGTCCACACTTTGTTCTCATACATGGATCCCATCTCAGATTTCATGGCCTTAAGCCATTTTGCGGAATCTGGGCTCATCATCGCTTCCTCATAGTTCGTAGGTTCATCATGGTCTAATAACATGACTTCTAGAATAGGATTACTGTACCACTCTGGTGCGGATTGTACTCTGGAAGACCTACGAGGTTCAGTAATAACTTGATCTAAAGTTTCATGATCATTATCATTAGCTTTCTCACTAATTGGTGTAGGAATTACTGGAACTGATTTCTATGATGAATTACTTTCCAATTTGGGAGAAGGTATAATTACCTCATCAAGTTCTACTTTCCTCTCACTCACTTCTTTCGAGAGAAACTCCTTCTCTAGAAAGGATCCATTCTTAGCAACGAGTATCTTGCCTTCGGATCTTATGATAGAAGGTTTACCCAACAGTTTCCTTTGGGTATTCTATGAAGACGCACTTCTCCGATTTGGGTTCGAGCTTATCAGGTTGAAGCTTTTTCACAGAAGCATCGCAGCCCCAAACTTTAAGAAACAAAAACTTTGGTTTCTTGCCAAACCACAATTCATAAGGCCTCCTCTCAACGGATTTTGATTGTGTCCTATTTAAAGTGAATGCAACTGTCTCAAATGCATAATCTCAAAATGATAGTGGTAAACCGGTAAGAGACATCATAGATTGCACCATATCCAATAAAGTGCGGTCACGATGTTCAGACACACCATCACGCTGTGGTGTTCCAGGTGGCATGAGCTGTGAAACTACCACATTGTTTTAAATGAAGGCCAAACTCGTAACTCAAATATTCTCCTCCACGATCAGATCGTAGAAACTTTTATTTTCTTGTTATGATGATTCTCCATCTCACTCTAAAATTCTTTGAACTTTTCAAATGTTTTAGACTTTTTTTCATTAAGTAGATATACACATATCTGCTCAAATCATCTGTGAAGGTCAGAAAATGACGATACCCGCCACGAGCATCAATACTCATTGGACCGCATACATTGATATGTAGTATTTTCAATAAGTCACTATCTCGTTCCATTGTTCCGGAGAACGGGTTTCTAGTCATCTTGTCCATAAGGCACAGTTCGCAAGTATCAAATGATTCATAATCAAGTGATTCCAAAAGTCCATCTTTATGGAGTTTCTTCATGCGCTTTACACCGATATGACCCAAATGGCAGTGCCACAAATAAGTTGCACTATCATTATCAACTTTGCATCTTTTAGTATCAATATTATGTGCATCATTACGATCGAGATTCAATAAACCATCAACATTGGGTGTATGACCATCGAAGGTTTATAAACAGAATAACAATTATCCTCGGTCTTAAATGAATAACCATATTGCAATAAACATGATCTAATCATATTCATGCTCAACGCAAACACCAAATAACATTTATTTAGGTTCAACACAAATCCTGAAAGTATAGGGGGTGTGTGATGATGATCATATCAATCTTAGAACTACTTCCAACACACATCGTCACTTCACCCTTAACTAGTCTCTGTTTATTCTGTAACTCCTATTTCGAGTTACTAATCTTAGCAACCGAACAAGTATCAAATACCCAGGGGTTACTATGAACACTAGTAAAGTACACATCAATAATCTGTATATCAAATATACCTTTGTTCACTTTGCCATCCTTCTTATCCACCAAGTATTTGGGGTAGTTCCGCCTCCACTGACCATTTCCTTTGCAGTAAAAGCACTTAGTTTCAGTCTTAGGTTTAGCTTTGGGCTTCTTCACGGGAGTGACAACTTGCTTGCCATTCTATTTGAAGTTCCCTTTCTTTCCCTTTACCCTTTTTCTTGAAACTAGTGGTCTTGTCAATCAACACTTGATACTTTTCTTAATTTCTAAATTCGTCGATTTCAGCATCACGAAGAGCTCGGGAATCGTTTTCGTCAACCCTTGCATACTATAGTTCATCATGAAGTTCCAGTAACTTAGTGATGGCGGCTAGAGAACTCTGTCAATCACTATCTTATCTGGAAGGTTAACTCCCACTGGATTCAAGTGATTGTAGTACCCAGACATTCTGAGCACATGCTCACTAGCTAAGCAATTCTCCTCCATCTTTTAGGTGAAGTACTTGCCAGAGGTCTCATACCACTTGACATGGGCATGAGCCTGAAATACCAATTTCAGCTCTTGGAACATCTCATATGCTCCGTGGCGTTCAAAACGGTTTTTGAAGTCCCGGTTCTAAGCTGTAAAGCATGATGCACTAAACTATCAAGTAGTCATCATATTGAGCTAGCCAAATGTTCACAACGTCCGCATCTGCTCCTGCAATAGGTCTGTCACTTAGGGGTGCATCAAGGACATAATTCTTATGTGCAGCAATGAGGATAAACCTCTGATTACGGACCCAGTCCGCATCATTGCTACTATCATATTTCAACTTAGTTTTCTCTAGGAACATATAAAAACATAGGGAAGCTACAACGCGAGCTAATTGTCTACAACATAATTTGCAAAATACTATCAAGACTAAGTTCATGATAAATTGAAGTTCAATTAATCATATTACTTGAGAACTCCAACTTAGATAGACATCCCTCCAATCATCTAAATGAACGTGATCCAAATCAACTAAACCATGTCCGATCATCACGTGAGATGGAGTAGTTTTCAATGGTGAACATCTCTATGTTGATCATATCTACTATATGATTCATGTTCGACCTTTCGGTCTCAGTGTTCCGAGGCCATATCTGCATATGCTAGGCTCGTCAAGTTTAACCCGAGTATTCTGCATGTGCAAAACTGGCTTGCACCTGTTGTATGTGAACGTAGAGCTTATCACACCCGATCATCACGTGGTGTCTCGGCACGATGAACAGTAGCAACGGTGCATACTCAGGGAGAACACTTGTACCTTGAAATTTAGTAAGGGATCATCTTATAATGCTACTGCCGTACTAAGCAAAATAAGATGCATAAAAGATAAACATCACATGCAATCAAAATATGTGACATGATATGGTCATCATCATCTTGTGCTCAAGATCTCCATCACCGAAGCATCGTCATGATCTCCATCGTCACTGGCGCGACACCTTGATCTCCATCATAGCATCATTGTCGTCTCGCCAACTATTGTTACTACGACTATCGCTACCGCTTAGTGATAAAGTAAAACAATTACATGGCAATTGCATTGCATACAATAAAGCAACAACCATATGGCTCCTGCCAGTTGCCGATAACTTTGTTACAAAACATGATCATCTCATACAACAATTTAGATCACGTCATGCCTTGACCATATCACATCCCAGCAAGCCCTGCAAAAACAAGTTAGACGTCCTCTACTTTGTTTGTTGCAAGTTTTATGTGGCTGCTATGGGCTTCTGGCAAGAACCGTTCTTACCTACACATCAAAACCACAATAATTCTTCATCCAGTGTGTTGTTTTAACCTTCAACAAGGACCGGCCGTAGTCAAACTCGACTCAACTAAAGTTGGAGAAACAGACACCCAGCCACCTTTGTGCAAAAATACGTCGGTAGAACCAGCCTCATGAACGCGGTCATGTAATGTCGGTCCGTGCCGCTTCATCCAACAATACCGCCGAATCAAAGTAAGACATTGGTGGTAAGCAGTATGACTATTATCGCCCACAACTCTTTGTGTTCTACTCGTGCATATAACATCTACGCATCGACCTGGCTCTGATGCCACTGTTGGGGAACGCAGTAATTTCAAAAAAAAAATCCTATGATCACGCAAGATCTATCTAGGTGATGCATAGCAACGAGAGGGGAGAGTGTGTCCACGTACCCTCGTAGACCGAAAGCGAAAGCATTAAGTAACGCGGTTGATGTAGTCGAACGTCTTCGCTATCCAACCGATCAAGTACCGAACACACAACACCTCCGCGATCTGCACACGTTCAGCTCGGTGACGTCCCTCGAACTCTAGATCCAGCTGAGGCCGAGGGAGAGTTCCGTTAGCACAACGGCGTGGTGATGGTGATGATGAAGTTACCGGCATAGGGCTTCGCCTAAACACTATGACGATATGACTAAGGTGGAAAACTGTGGAGGAGGGCACCGCACATGGCTAGAGATCAACTTGTGTGTCCTTGGGGTGCTCCCCTCCCCCGTATATAAAGGAGGGAGGGAGGAGGCGGCCGACCTAGGGAGCGCGCCAAGCATAGGGAGTCCTACTAGGACTCCCAAGTCCTAGTAGGATTCCCTTTGCTATTCGGAGTAGGAGAGAAGGAAAGAGAGGGAGAGAGAGAAGGAAAGGGGGGTTGTGCCCCCACCCCTTGTCCAATTCGGTTTGGGCAGGGGGGAGGCGCGCGCCACCTCTTGGCCCTTCTCCCCTCTCTCCACTAAAGCCCAATAAGGCCCATTACTTCTGCCGGCGAATTCTCGTAACTCCCCAGTACTCCGAAAAATACCTGAATCACTCGGAACCTTTCTGATGTCCGAATATAGCCTTCCAATATATCGATATTTATGTCTCGACCATTTCGAGACTTCTCGTCATGTCCGTGATCTCATCCGGGACTCTGAACAATCTTTGGTACATCAAATCACATAAACTCATAACACCAATCGTCATCGAACGTTAAGCATGCAGATCCTACGGGTTCGAGAACTATGTAGACATGACCAAGACACATCTCCGGTCAATAACCAATAGCGGAACCTGGATGCTCATATTGGTTCCTACATATTCTACGAAGATCTTTATCGGTCAAACCGCATAACAACATACGGTGTTCCCTTTGTCATCGGTATGTTACTTGCCCGAGATTCGATCGTCGGTATCATCATACCTAGTTCAATCTGGTTACCAGCAGGTCCCTTTACTTGTTCCGTAATTCTTCATCCCGCAACTAAATCATTAGTCACATTGCTTGCAAGGCTTATAGTGATGAGCATTACCGAGAGGGCCCAGAGATACCTCTCTGAAACACAGTGTGACAAATCCTAATCTCGATCTATGCCAACCCATCAAACACCTTCGGAGACACATGCAGAGCATCTTTATAATCACCCATTTACGTTGTGACGTTTGATAGAACACAAGGTGTTCCTCTGTTATTCGGGAGTTGCCTAATCTCATAGTCTGAGGAACATGTATAAGTCATGAAGAAAGCAGTAGCAATGAAACTGTAATGATCACAATGCTAAGCTAACAGATGGGTCATGTCCATCACATCATTCTCCTAATGATGTGATCCCGTTCATCAAATGGCAAAACATGTCTATGGTTAGGAAACGTAACCATCTTTGATTAACCATCTAGTCAAGTAGAGGTATACTAGGGACAATATGTTTTGTCTATGTACTCACACATGTACTAAGTTTCCGTTTAATACAATTCTAGCATGAATAATAAACATTTATCATGAAATAAGGAAATAAATAATAACTTTACTATTGCCTCCAGGGCATATTTCCTTCAATCCCATCTTGAAGACTTTTCCGGCACTCTGCCGGAGGGGGATTCGATCACGGAGGGCCTCTACACCAATCTTCCTGCCTTTTGATGATGTGTGAGTAGTTTACCACAGACCTACAGGTCCGTAGCTAGTAGCTAGATGGCTTCTTCTCTCTCTTTGATCTTCAATACAATGGTCTCCTCGATTTTCTTGGAGATCTATTTGATGTAATCTCCTTTTGCGGTGCGTTTGTTGAGATCCGGTGAATTGTGGGTTTATGATCAGATTATCTATGAATATTATTTGAGTCTTCTCTGAACTCTTTTATGCATGATTAACATAGCTTTGTATTTCTCTCCAATCTATTGATTTGGTTTGGCCAACTAGATTGGTTTTTCCTGCAATAGAGAGGTGCTTTGTGATGGATTCAATCTTGCGGTGTCCTCACCCAGTGACAGTAGGGGTAGTGAGGAACGTATTTGTATTGTTGCCACTAAGGATAAAAGATGGATTTTTTACCATATTGATTGGATCTATCGCTCTACATCATGTCATCTTGTTTAAGGCATTACTCCAATCTTGTTAACTTAATACACTAGATGCATGCTGGATAGTGGTCGATGTGTGGAGTAATAGTAGTAGATGCAGGCAGGAGTGGGTCTATTTGTCACGGACTTGATGCCTATATTCATGATCATTGTCTTAGATATTTATCGTCATAACTATGCGTTTTTCTATCAATTACTCAACAGTAATTTGTTCACCCACCTTATGCTTTCTTCAATAGAGAAGCCTTGAGTGAAATCTATGGCCCCCGGGTCTATTTCCTATCATATTATTTTCAGATCTATAAAACCAAAAACACAAAAATATCTTGCTGCAATTTATTTATATTTACTTTATTTTACACATTTATTTATCTTTTATACCTATTTCTATTAAATTCCACTCTTACTAGTGACCGTGAAGGGATTGACAACCCTTTTTTCGCATTGTGTGCAAGTGTTTGTTAGTTTGTGCAGGTGCATCTCTTGGGGAATTGTTTGTTCCACCTACTAGATTGATACCTTGGTTCTTAACTGAGGGAAATACTTATCTCTACTTTGTTGCAACACACTTTCCTCTTCAAAGGAAAAATCAACGCAAGCTCAAGAACTAGCACCGGACTCCATCTCCCTCTTCACCGGAAGCAGCAGCGCACCGGAAGAGCTCCCCGCGCCGGAGTGCCGCGCATGGTGGAGGTGGGACGGCGACGCCCAGAGCTCGTAGTTGGTGTGGTGTTTGGCCGAGCGATTGCGCGCCGCGTCAGTGATGATGCAGCGCGTGCGCTCTGGGTCTTCGCCGCCGCCACGCCGGCCAGAGCTCCACATCATCGTAGATCGGTGGGCAGGGCCGGCTGATTTCTCACCGGTGGCCAAAAATCGAAGAGGGGAATGGTGAATCACGGCGGGGGGGGGGGGGGGGGGGGGATAGGGTTTCGGCACATATACTCGCGGCAAACCCGTAGATATACCGCGTCGGGGTGGGGGTTGTGGGCCACGGTAAAATCATTTACGGGCCGGGCAACTATATGGTCTCGCCCAGAAAAGGGCCAATCACGTATAGTCACCAGAATTTCACAGTTCGCGCGAGTATAAAGGGTCTGTTAGAGATGCTCTTAGCCACCATCTTTGCATGGCATCGACGTCACTTAGTCTGCTATACAGTTCATGAATGCATGCAGCTTTGCATCGGTTTGGTAGCATGTGTGATGTGTGAGCCCTTGGGCCATGTCCATCTCAAACCTGCAGTTGAGTTGAGCCTGATCTGCCATCAACATTAGCACTTAGCTGCCTTCGACGTTAGCAGCCAGCAGTTTATTAATCAGCTGGAAACATGCTTGAACAGCATCAGTTTTCTGCATACGTATGTACACCACCATTTATCAATCATACGCGTAACGCTGCAAGGAAAGTTGCAATGCAAATTTGCTTCTTCATAAACACTTGTTTAACCTTGAGCAAGAAGGTATACTTATTTTCATGCACACATGAGAAGCACTACTATGGACTAACCTAATTAACTAGCTAGGAAGATTCAGCTAAAGGAAATCCTTAAGAAAAGCTAGATAGGAAAATTCAGGCCTCAAGATTCCATCGCTGAGTAAGTAACAATTCTACGCGCTTCCCCTTGAAGGTGGAATCACCAAGGCATCAATTCTTGTGTTAGAAAATATTAATTAGGGATGATTTGCGTTTGTCAACATTTATGTGCTCATCATAACCTCATCAAGCATTGCATAATTAAGGGGGATACTAGCTTTCTTTACTACTACACGCAACTACCTAGAGCAGGAGAAAGGATAACTACAAAAGTGTTGTTCTAAGCCCGAGCTCGGGTGAACATTAAAATAAAAATAATTTAAAAATATGATTTTTTTTTGTAAAACACTGACAAATGTTTTCATAGCTTGTGAATTTTCATCATGAAATAACATTAGCGGAAAATGCGTTTGAAAATAACATTTTGCAGCATTGATTTTTTTTGCCATGATTTCCACGAATGTGATATGATGATGAGCTTTATCAAGCAAACAAACATTTGTCACTGTTTCACACGAAAAAATCAGAACTTTTTGAATTTTTTTCCATTTTTTCTTATTTTACTGTTCAACCGAGCTCACATGAGCTCAGAAGTAGAACAGTTGTGTCCAAGATGACTACTACTACTACTGGTTTTGTATTTCAACTTGTAAGGCACCCGGTATCCAATTATTTATAGGAATCAGTGAAAAAATATTGCTTTTAGGGATAAACCAACGGTTTTATTTAAGAATAAGTTTTGACACTAAATAAATCATTGCTTCAGATCTCACCATGCGTCCACGCCTATAAAGTAAAAATTGTAAGTTATCTCACAAAAAGGAAATAGAGCAAGTCACAAAGTTTTCTTTAGAGACCTTCTCTCCACTTTAAATATATATGTAATAAAATAAAATAAGGTTAATTAAACTTATGATGACAAGAGTTCTTTAAAATTTTCTTACTCTGCTAATTCACGATGCCATCTCTAAACATTGTCTCTATGAAATGGTTTTAAAATAAGGCCTATATTCAAATTCATGTCCTCACAACGTACATACTAATCTTCAAAACTAGTACTGCCAATTAATTCATGAAGCTTCGACAAGATTATGTAACAATCCGTAGTTCTTGCTCTAACGATGAGCCATAAAGACATTCATTATTGTAGAACTATTTATATATAGAATGGAAAATCTAGTCATTTCTCTATTAGAATATCTAGTTGCATAATTGTGTGGGTAATTCGGTTTGGAACTAGAACATGTATTTAAGATAACCATGTTACCATGATAAGCATTCAGTGTAGAATTACTAGCAATGATGACTTCATAAAATATTTTGTTGTCAAAAGGAGGAGAACATCGATGCAAAGTGTTGATAATCTAAAACAATTTAATCTGTATTTTCTCTAAGTAAATACAGCCAACTACTCCCTCCTTTCCGGTTTAAATGACATATATCAAACTTTTTTTATTTTCCATTTTTTTAGTCATGTTTCTATTGCTCTTCACAATTCGTTGATATTTCCAGTTGCATTAAATCTCTGCACGCAAGGATTAAAAGTCCACGCCATTTAGTGGCCATGCAGGCATGTATTGCGGTTAATGCAAATTAAATGAGTGAGCCAATTTAATACTTTTGCAAACTACGGAATTTACTCCACCACTCAACATTTGCCTAGGTTGGGTGATTTTTGAATTGGGCCCTCTAAACTAGAAGGGGATGGGAGTAGCTAGCATTGACATTGTGCTAAAGTTATGTTTTAGTATGTATTTCATAACTAAATAAGTTTACCATAACCCTCAAATTAAGGTGTTTGGTCCAACTTGAACCTGGACTATGAAAAAATAAATATTACCCTCAACTTTCTAAAACCGTTAAGCTTGAACCTAACTTTGTGTTGGATAGTATTTTTTGGCATTTGGAGGTAATAAAAAATGTGAAAATAATTCATTTATTTTTAGAAATGCCACGATATTATATCCAGCAAATGTCTAACCAGAAATATGACCATTCGTGTCATGTGCAAGAACAACAAGAGAGACCTATTCCATTTTTATGGTATGGATGATGAGATAATTGTTACAATTTTTGATGATTTTTTGTAGGTTCCGAATCCATAGCCATATCTTGTTTTAGGGTTTTAATTCATGTTCTGGGAACTCCTAACTTGAAAAACAAATAGTACATACCGGGTTAAAATTTGGAGGGTGGCTTTGTCTACCAAAAATATTTCTAGTAAACCTAAGAAATGTGGGGCATAGAGAATTAAAAAAGATGGGGAAAAAACTAATATGATCCATTTGTGTTCCATGCAAACACCCAAGAGATAAATGAACTTTCTTGATTTGCACACATGACATAAAGTGTTATATTTTTATGAATTTGTGTGGATTACCGTCCTAGCGTTTCCTAAATATTTGAAATATTTCACGGTTTATTGGAAGGCCATAAATACAAATCACTCTTGGAAACCAGGTATGAGTTCATGTTAAATGGTTTTAGAATTTCCAAGTTTTTTTAGAATCAAATTTCCAGGGTTTAATGTAGATAGTTCCTTCATTATTTGACAGTTCAACTTGGACCTCACACGATAATTTTTGGTTCCAAGTGGAAATTATTCAAACATCAAATTTGTTTGGTAATAACGAGCACATACTAAAGGAGGTAAGATGACATGGGGCCGCCAACTTATAAATCACAAGCTCCATATATACTTTACTGCAATTGGTTAATTACATGTTGAGCCATTGTTTTCGCAGGAAAAAAAGAAGTGGACCAAAGTTTTTTTTTTGTCAGCAATAACCGGACAAATTATAACCGGAAAAGCTGAGTAAGCACTCCTGAGCCTCCAAAGCAACCAAATTAAGCACTAAATTAATCATCTCAAAGAGATGACTTATGTATGTCTTCCACTAGACACTCATCTACTGCTACAAAAATATGGATCTCTCCATGCATAAAAAACAAAAGGAAGAAGAAAAGGGGTACAAAAAGAAGTTACTGCCAAAGAGCACAAAGGAAAAATATTGTACTATTCGGCAAAAATATTGCACAAAGGAAAAGGAAGATGGGATATAGTTAGACGCAGCCCACGGCCATGGTGCTGATATCCAGGAACTGGTGGTACGTGTACCTGGCGGCAGTTGCATCATGGCAGCACTCGTCGTCGCCCTCGCAGCTGGCGCCGTACTCATCGCAAGGTGGGTGGTTCAGGTCGAGCCACAGCCCGCGTTTCATGCCGACAACAGCGCCGTCGCCGCCACCATGCTTCTCTATCGCTGCTGCCGGTGGTGTCATGGCCTTGACGCCACCGCCCCCGCCCGCGGCCATCGCGCGGTGGCGCCGCATGTGGCCGCCGAGCGCCTGGCCGATGGCGAACTCAAGGCCGCAGACAGAGCATCCGTGCAGCTTGGGCTTGAGATCGCCGCCATCATCCAGCCGCGGCTTCTTGTGGCTGGCCTGGTGTCCGCCCAGCGCCTGGAATGAAGGGAACACGCGGTCGCACGTCTTGCACACGAACACCCGCTCCGGGGCACGGTCACCGCGCACCGCCATCGGCATCGGCATGGGCATCGCCTGCTCCCGCGACACAAGCAGAAGCACGCGTGCCATCTCCTTCTCCTCGAAAGCAAACCTCTTCGTCATTGTTATGAACCCAATTGATCGATCTCTGAAACTCTAAAGATGATGATGATGAAGAAGAAGAAGAAGAAGAAGCTGATGAAGAAGAAACGCATCAAGCCGCAACTGTATTTATAGGCCATTTGCACCATAAAACAAAGAACCCGTTGTAGTCAGCCAGTAGTGACACTTATGCTAGTACGTATATATTTCTCCAGTTAAAGAAATGCACAACTTGGCCCTAGAGATAGATGAAGAGGGAAGCAACGGCGTCGAGTATCCCTGCTCGCCTCGGATGCAATGCAAGTGGTTCGAAATTGAGTCACTCTAGAACCACACGCAACGCGTCCCAAGCTCAGTGCATCCCTTGGATTAACGGAAAAATATATGTAGCATGATGATGCACGTACCTGTGCACGGCCGCTTCAGTAGTTCAGTTCAGATCAACCAAAGGGGCTTATTCAGGTTTGACCTGTGCACATTACTCATCAGGGCCTTTATATATTATCAAGGTCAAGTGTTTCTCCTCTAGAGTCCTGTCTTGTTTTGGAGGGACTGAAAATTTCAAGAGCAAAATCTTTGAAATGTTATAGGATAGGATATCAACAAGTGCACTTCATATCAGAAAGCAAAAAAGGATGAGTTGAGAACTGAGATTATGACATGGTACTTTGTGTCTACACTTTTTATTCTTTTCTTTTTTTGTAGATTATGATGGCATGGTACTATGTGTCAACGAAGATCCCATTTTCCTTTTCTTAGGATAAATTGTGGCCCACTGAATCCTGTAGAGTTTACTTGTGTCAGTACTCCCATCAGTTTTGGTCATGACTAGCTGGGCTGATTGGTAGGGCAACCTAGAATTACAATTAAATTAGTATCACACCCACTGATGATCGATGAAGATCACCCTCTTAATGATGATCTTATCAAACATCTTATGCCAGCTCCAAATGCCACATGAAACAGTCTCTCCGAATCTCTTTATTTTCCTTAATTTTTTCGTGAGGGGCATCTAATACCTTTTGCACTTACTTGCAATGCTGGTATAGTGTCATAGATGGCTCTTCTAGTCAAAAGTAGGCAGGCTAAGCTACCATCAAGTAGTGGCATCTGAGACTGGACATTAAACAAAGCCAACTCTTCATATTAAAATTAGCGGTTATCGCCGATGATTAGTTCTCGGGATTGCTTCTTGCATCTACACCACACTAGCTGATTGGACTGAAATGATCAATAATTGCTGCTTGATGTCAGTAAGAAAGTAGCTTGGCTTAGCTGTGCATCCTCTACTTTCTAGTTTTTAATTTGCAACTTGTGTTAAATAGTGCCTTCTGTTGCTACTTCAGGACTTGAGAGTTTGTGGCTTCTCGGTTTGTTCCACACAGTGGAAGTGCTTGATGTGGATCAAATGGTCTTACCCCTGTTCACATTTAAGACATAAGAAAGGAAATTTACTAAAATGAAGATTCTATGCCATGGATCGGATCAGAAACTTGATTATGTGATGTCTAACCTTCTACAAAGAGTAATTAGCACTGAGACTAAATTAAAGAGTCTCTGGGAAATCCATCATGTACCTGCTTCTCAGTACTTAAGATTCTTCAGATAAGTAGTAACACTACTAGTAGTACACAGATGACAACACACGTCTTTTCGAATCTGCTCGCTGTGTCTCATATTGCTGGATGCAATGCGAAAGAATTCGCAAAGGCCAGTTGGCAAGATAGTCCTTTGTGCACCCTGAAGCAACATGATCCCTCGGTGCCTGCGATACGCATAAGTCAGTATTATAAAAGGGGCAATTATTCGCTGCTCGCCAACTGTCCAGTTGATGTAGAAGATTCAGATAACTTCCTGAACACACATTGCCTGAGAAACAGAAATGGCCAATTTGCAGTTTGCTACAGGTAGAGCTATTATCTAGATGCTTCCAATGATTGGCGTTTCGAGGCTGGAGTTCTAGTCGTCTCGGCAACTTAAGCCCATTGGGTTAGTAATAATAATCACCCTGACAGCACATAACATGGTAACATAATTAAGTTACTTCTGTGTCCCTCTCAAGTCTGAATCTGAATTTGGAGCTTGCGCCGCATCTGCAGTTCCCCGCATAATTGAGCAAAGATACAACTTTGCTTCCCTCTCAGAGTAAACAACAAGAACAAACCCGCTATTTGCCGCATAAAATGGTCAAAACTAGAAGTTTGCTTCTTGGTTTACCTCAAGATTCAGCAACATCTGAGATTCTCAAACTCCTGTATCATCATGTCAAACCTCTGCAGATTGTTTAACTGGCACACAGCTTTAGCGCCCAATGCTCTGAATTGCTTGTGTTGACTTGCTTGCTATGCTTGTTATATCTGATTTCTTGGTACCGCGGGATCAAAGCAAATGTTTGGTACCTTTGTGGTAATTGTTTTCTCGCTCCATGAAGCATGCCGGGCACAACATACAACAATAAAATATAAATTGAAGAAGCAATGTCAACCATCATTTCTGAAGGAAAAAAAAACTAAAAAGGCTGGTATGAGCGATCGAGGCGTCGAGCGGTTCCAGTTTTCTGCATCTACTTTCTGAGTAAGCACTGTGCTGACCACCGAATGCATAAGAATCTTCCAGGAAAGGGTCATTACTTTAGATAATGCTGACTGATTCAAAAGGTTAGCCAGCACACAATATGATATTAGGCGTGCGTCACGGCTTGAGATTGCGGTTTGGGGTCGCGAAGGGGTGGTATATTCCTTGATGATTCAGGGGGCAGAATTAGTACCACTAATTGCAACCCCTTGCTACTTAAGAGCCAGCATCCTAATTTCATGAAGAAATGAGATATGAGGAATCAGGACAGCTATAGTTCTCATTGATTTTCTCCAAATCTTGAAAAAATGAATTGGACTGGCAAATCAGAAAACAATGACCTGCTATAGGCTAGGCAGTAGTGCCCTGTTCAGAACCCTAAGATACTGTTTTGTTGATTCAGTTAGCTTGCCACGTTCTATCCACTTCAATTATGTGGTGCAGCTCTAATCTGCGCCAACTACAATAAAATAAAATAAAGTAAACAAGGTGGAGTTCAAAAGCAACTCTGAATTGTATAGTTGAAGCTAGTAGTGCTGTGATGCAACTAAGCATCAGTGCAATTGTATTTATCCGTTGAAAGAGAAATGTCTGATTAGCACAGCACACGGGATAACAAAGATGCGTGAATTTTTTAGTAGAATCAGTCGTAAGCAAGGATCACTAGCTTACGCTCTGACCCGAGTAGCATGGGGCACGTGGAATCCCGTGTGAATCAGCAAGGACCACCTTGCAAGGCTAAATACTCCTGGGTGACCGATAGCGAAGTAGTACCGTGAGGGAAAGGTGAAAAGAACCCCCAGTGGGTAGTGAAATAGAACGTGAAACCGTGCTGAGCTCCCAAGCAGTGGGAGGGGAAAGTGATCTCTGACCGCGTGCCTGTTGCAGAATGAGCCGGCGACTCATAGGCAGTGGCTTGGTTAAGGGAACAGAACCCACCGGAGCCGTAGCGAAAGCGAGTCTTAATAGGGCGATTGTCACTGCTTATGGACCCGAACCTGGGTGATCTATCCATGACCTGGAGCTTATTGGATATTTATATCACGTAAATAAATTCCCCTTTATAGAATCGCATATTAATGATATACGTCCCTTGCTATATTTCAGGAAAGATACGGTCTAGTTCTATACGAATACTGATGGGGGATAGGGTCAAAATTGAAGTAAGTCGTTATGATTCAAGCAAGGGACGTATAATTTATAGACTTCCCCATAAGGATTCGAAGCATATCAAAGACTCGAAGGATAGCGAAGATTTGAAGGATAGCGAAGATTTGAAGGATACCAAAGATTCAAAGGATTAGGTTTTTCTTTTTTTTTTCTAGGGTAATAAATTCTAAGTTCTAAAATTCAAGCGAAGAGACTTATTTTTTCCAAAATATTAGATTCATAGTTTAAAAAAAGATACGGAAATATGAAAATAAGAGCTTCCGTTCGTAAAATTTGTACAAAATGTCGACTGATTCGTAGGCGTGGACGAATTAGAGTCATTTGCTCTAATCCGAAGCATAAACAAAGACAGGGGTAATCTTTCGAAAAAGAACTTTACTTTCTAAAAAGTAAAAGAAAGTACCCGCGGAAATGTTCCAATTCCAAATAAAATAATTTCATTTAAAATAATTAAAGTAAAGGGTTTATTTTACCCTGAAACGGATATCTTTGTATCTTTTTTTCTTTTTTTTATTTGTAACTCATATTTATGAGATAATAAAATATGGCAAAAGCTATACCAAAAATTGGTTCACGTAAGAAAGTGTGTATTGGTTTACGTAGGAATGCACGTTTTAGTTTACGGAAGAGTGCACGTAGAATAACAAAAGGGGTTATTCATGTTCAAGCTAGTTTCAACAATACCATTATAACTGTTACAGACCCACAAGGTCGGGTAGTTTTTTGGTCCTCGGCCGGTACTTGTGGATTCAAAAGCTCAAGAAAAGCATCACCCTATGCTGGTCAAACAACAGCAGTAGATGCTATTCGTACAGTAGGTTTGCAACGAGCAGAAGTTATGGTAAAGGGCGCTGGTAGTGGAAGAGATGCCGCATTACGAGCCATTGCTAAAAGTGGTGTGCGATTAAGTTGTATACGCGATGTAACACCTATGCCGCATAATGGATGTCGACCGCCTAAAAAAAGACGTCTGTAAAAGAATTAACCCGCTTTCAACTTTCATTTCAAGAGAAATAAACGATTCAATGATAAAATAATAATACTAGTCTATTATGGTTCGAGAGGAGGTAGCAGGATCCACTCAAACACTACAGTTGAAGTGTGTTGAATCAAGAGTAGATAGTAAGCGCCTTTATTATGGTCGTTTCATTCTGTCCCCGCTTAGAAAAGGTCAAGCGGACACCGTCGGTATTGCCTTGCGAAGAGCTTTACTTGGAGAAATAGAAGGAACATGTATCACACGTGCAAAATTTGGGAGCGTGCCGCACGAATATTCTACAATAGCAGGTATGGTATTGAAGAATCCGTACAAGAAATTTTACTAAATTTGAAAGAAATTGTATTGAGAAGTAATCTCTATGGAGTTAGAGACGCATCCATTTGCGTCAAAGGTCCTAGATACATAACTGCTCAAGATATCATCTTACCGCCTTCCGTAGAAATCGTTGATACGGCACAACCTATAGCTAACTTGACAGAGCCCATTGATTTCTGTATTGATTTACAGATCAGGAGAGATCGTGGATATCAGACAGAACTCAGAAAGAACTATCAAGATGGAAGTTATCCTATAGATGCTGTATCCATGCCTGTTCGAAATGTGAATTATAGTATTTTTTCTTGTGGGAATGGAAATGAAAAACACGAGATACTTTTTCTAGAAATATGGACTAATGGAAGTCTAACCCGTAAGGAAGCACTTTATGAGGCTTCTCGTAATTTGATTGATTTATTTCTTCCTTTTCTACACGCGGAGGAAGAGGGCGCTAGTTTCGAAGAAAATAAAAACAGGTTTACTCCACCCCTTTTTACTTTTCAAAAAAGATTAACTAATCTAAAGAAAAACAAAAAAGGAATTCCATTGAATTGTATTTTTATTGATCAATTAGAATTGACTTCTAGAACGTATAATTTCAAGCCCAGTCAATTTCAATAATTACAGGTTCTAGACCCAGAAAAAATAGAGATATTCCTCAATTAACGCAAAAGTACAATTCCAATCGAAACTTAAGAAACAACAACCAAAATTTAAGAAACAACAACCGGAACTTAAGTTCCGATTGTTGATGTTTTATTCGAATTCGAAAGGGCTAGACCTATATATATTATAAAGAAAGTAATCCAGCTCGTTGATTCCTACCACTTAATCTTAATTTATTGTATCTTCCCGGAGTTCCCTCTCCGGGAATTCATCTTTTTTTATTCCAGTATATGAATTTATTTATACTTTTAATTGATGATCTTTATTTTATTGGAAATCATGTAAAGATTATTTGGATTTGATACAGCTACTTGTGCAAGCATTTTACAATTAAGAATCAATTTCTTCTTGTACAGTTTGTGTATTAATTTACTATAACTATCGAATACTTTATATACCCGCGTTGCTGCGTTTATCCGAGTGATCCACAAACGACGAAAATCCCTCTTTTGCCTACCTCTATCTCGATGAGAGGAAACAAAAGCTCTTTTTACCTGTTGGGTAATCATTCGATTAAGTCTTAAATGAGCCCCTCTAAAGTTTGAGGCAAATGAACGCATTTTTGTTCGTCGTCTCCGGGCTATATATCCTCGCGGAACTCTGGTCATTGAATCAAATTAACCTTAATGAATAACTAATGATTTCTCTTCTTTTAGCCACCCTTTTGTCTCATTAATAACAAAACTAATTATTCCGATATATAAAATATTAATTCCAATGGCTTTTGCTATAGTAACCTTCCCAACCACGATTTTTTATTCCACTCCGTTCAGTTATTTCTATACGAAATAACAAATTCATTCTAATAATACTAAAAAAAATAGTGGGTTCCATCGTTTCTATGGTTCCCTTTTAAACGGTGAGGCCCTCTCTATACACCGGAGCCCTTTCTTTCATCAAAAGGTATTGCGAACTTGTATAGTCCACATTCTTTGGCTCTACCTATCCATTATAGAGTAAATAGCTCTTTTCACAATAAGAGTTATCCATACAGTGACGGTATTTAATTATGAAAGTTGGCTAAGTAGCTGACCCTGTTAGTCCGTTCTTTTAAGATAAAGGAGCATAAGCCTTTTTCTTTTTATTACTATTTCCTCCGCTTAATGGATAACCATTTGCTACCAATGGGAGAATTGCTTCTTATTTCCAATTTAGATAATTGGATTTGCACCAATGGAAACCATAAATTCCATATACCATAGAAATCTAGGATAGAGAAGCTATATCCTATTCATTGGTACTAATCATGGATACTTCAATTTTTTTATATTTGTTTGAAGTCATGATCTGAACGAGTCGCACATACACCCTAGCACATGTTCCTCGACGCTGAGGGCATCCTTTAAGCGCGGCCGTTTTTCGAGCATTTCGTATTGGTTGTCTTGCGTTTCTAATAAGTTGTTTAACCGTCGGCATGTTGTATGTATATAGAAAAAAATGGATTGGTTTAGATCCATCTTAACCTGATGATTGCTCATCATGAAGTCTTCCTATTTTATATT
Source organism: Triticum timopheevii (assembly GCA_963921465.1). Taxonomy (NCBI): domain Eukaryota; kingdom Viridiplantae; phylum Streptophyta; class Magnoliopsida; order Poales; family Poaceae; genus Triticum; species Triticum timopheevii. Next base: position 50,067,694 of record OY997271.1, read on the forward strand.
AAATCGAGGAAAACACAAATTTAGCTATGAAATAACTTTACAAGAAATCCGGACACTACCAATCCTTAAACATTTCTGGAAACCACACTGGATCAGTATCGCAGTGCTTGTCAATCATTTCATCCCCTACAATATCGACAAGTCCATAAGCTTTGGCTTCGTCTGCTGACATAAAAACATTCCTTTCCATGTCTTCGGATACAACCCAAAAAGGCTTGCCTGTTCTTGCTGCATAAACCCTTGTGATCATTTCGCGAACTTTGTGTAACTCTTCTACTTCTAGTAAAAATTCTGGTGTCCTTGCCCGATAATAAGCACTAGCAGGTTGGTGAAGCATAATCCTCGCGTGAGGGAATGCTATACGCTTGGTGGGTTCTCCTCCAAGCAGAATGAAGGATGCCATGGAGGCGGCTATTCCGAGGCATATTGTATATATATCTGGTGTCACCCTTTGCATCGTATCAAAAATAGCCATTCCTGAGATTAGCCACCCGCCGGGGGAGTTTATAAACAAAAAAATATCACTAATTCCATCTTCTATACTCAGATATACCATGAGACCTGTAATATGATTCGTGATCTCGCAACGAATCTCTTGACCTAAAAAAAGTGTCCTTTATCGATACATAACATTGTATAAGTCAACCCAAGTCGCTTCTTCATCTCCAGGAATCCGGTAAGGTACTTTTGGAACACCAATGGGCATATTAGATTAATATTATTAAATTTAAGTAAGAAAACCACACTTTAATATGGAAACGTAAGAATGGAACAGAAAGAAAGAATCCGCAGTTTATTGTCTTAATTTTTATTCTTATTCTATATGAATACTATAGATTCTATTAATACGTAGATTGAAAGGTTATACATATAAGGAATGTAAGACAGATTGAATAAAGAAAAAGGAATGGGTGATTCGAATGCTAAACAAAGAGGGGTAGCGATCTATTCTTCATTTTTTCCAAATTGGCCAAGTTACCCATTGCATATTGGCACTTATCGAGTATAGAATAGATCTGCTTCTCTTTCTTCTTATGAACAGAATTGGCTTCTTATTTTTAATGGAATGAAATAAATATTCGCGCTTTCTGACACAGAATCCCCTAGAAGGGTTAGGTACATAGGATATGGATAGTCTTTTTCAATGCGATAAAATAAAGCGACATCGTGTCTATTTTTCTTTGCTAAAGGGGTATTTCCATGGGTTTGCCTTGGTATCGTGTTCATACTATCGTATTGAATGATCCGGGTCGATTGCTTGCGGTGCATATAATGCACACAGCTCTAGTTTCTGGTTCGGCTGGCTCAATGGCTTTATACGAATTAGCAGTTTTTGATCCCTCTGATCCTGTTCTGGATCCAATGTGGAGACAAGGTATGTTCGTATTTCCCTTCATGACTCGTTTAGGAATAACGGATTCGTGGGGTGGTTGGAGTATTTCAGGAGGAACTGTAACAAATCCGGGTATTTGGAGTTATGAAGGTGTGGCAGGTACGCATATTGTGTTTTCTGGCTTGTGTTTCTTGGCAGGGATCTGGCATTGGGTATATTGGGACCTAGAAATATTCTCTGATGAGTGGACGGGAAAACCCTCTTTGGATTTGCCCAAGATCTTTGGAATTCATTTATTTCTTGCAGGGGTGGCTTGCTTTGGCTTTGGGGCATTTCATGTAACGGGTTTGTATGGTCCTGGGATATGGGTATCCGATCCTTATGGACTAACTGGAAAAGTACGAGCTGTAAATCCAGCGTGGGGTGCAGAAGGTTTTGATCCTTTTGTTCCGGGGGGAATAGCTTCTCATCATATTGCTACGGGTACATTGGGTATATTAGCGGGCTTATTCCATCTTAGTGTCCGTCCGCCTCAACGTCTATATAAAGGATTACGTATGGGCAATATTGAAACTGTACTTTCCAGTAGTATCGTTGCTGTTTTTTTTGCAGCTTTCGTAGTTGCTGGAACTATGTGGTATGGGTCAGCAACGACCCCAATCGAATTATTTGGGCCTACTCGTTATCAGTGGGATCAGGGATACTTTCAGCAAGAAATATATCGAAAAGTTAGCAATGGTTTAGCCGAAAATCTTAGTTTATCAGAAGCTTGGTCTAAAATTCCCGAAAAATTAGCCTTTTATGATTATATTGGTAATAATCCGGCAAAAGGGGGATTATTCAGAGCAGGCTCAATGGACAATGGGGATGGAATAGCTGTTGGATGGTTAGGACATCCCGTCTTTAGAGATAAAGAAGGACGTGAGCTTTTTGTACGCCGTATGCCTACTTTTTTTGAAACATTTCCGGTTGTTTTGGTAGATGAGGAGGGAATTGTTAGAGCAGACGTTCCTTTTAGAAGAGCAGAATCCAAATATGGTGTTGAACAAGTAGGCGTAACGGTGGAGTTCTATGGTGGCGAACTTAATGGAGTAAGTTATTCTGATCCTGCTACTGTAAAAAAATATGCGAGGCGTTCTCAATTAGGGGAAATTTTTGAATTAGACCGGGCTACTTTGAAATCTGATGGTGTTTTTCGCAGCAGTCCAAGGGGTTGGTTCACTTTTGGTCATGCTACCTTTGCTTTGCTCTTCTTTTTCGGACACATTTGGCATGGCGCTAGAACATTGTTCCGAGATGTTTTTGCTGGTATTGATCCAGATTTGGATGCTCAAGTGGAATTTG
>OY997271.1:50707870-50956410 GCA_963921465.1 Triticum timopheevii
TAATACTTCAAGCATACTAACTAAGCAATCATGTCTTCTCAAAATAACATGGCTAAAGTTATCCCTACAAAATCATATAGTCTGGCTGTTGCTCTATCTTCGTCACACAAAGTATTTAATCATGCACAACCCCGATGACAAGCCAAGCAATTGTTTCATACTTTAGTAATCTCAAACTTTTTCAACTTTCACGCAATACATGAGCGTGAGCCATGGACATAGCACTATATGTGGAATAGAATGGTGGTTGTGGAGAAGACAAAAAAGGAGAAGATAGTCTCACATCAACTAGGCGTATCAACGGGCTATGGAGATGCCCATTAATAGATATCAATGTGAGTGAGTAGGGATTGTTATGCAACGGATGCACTAGAGCTATAAATGTATGAAAGCTCAACAAAAGAAACTAAGTGGGGGTGCATCCAACTCGCTTTCTCACGAAGACCTAGGGCATTTTGAGGAAGCCCATCATTGGAATATACAAGCCAGGTTCTATAATGAAAACTTCCCAATAGTATGTGAAAGTGAAAACATAGGAGACTCTCTATCATGAAGATCATGGTGTTACTTTGAAGCACAAGTGTGGTAAAAATGATAGTAGCATTGTCCCTTCTCTCTTTTTATCTCATTTTTTTATTTGGCATTTCTTTTTTTATTTGGCCTCCCTTTTTTTGGTGGGCTCTTTGGCCTCTTTTTTTATAAAGTCCGAAGTCTCATCCCGACTTGTGGGGGAATCATAGCCTCCATCATCCTTTCCTCACTGGGATGATGCTCTAATAATGAAGATCATCACACTTTTATTTACTTACAACTCAAGATTACAACTCGATACTTAGAACAAGATATGACTCTATATGAATGCCTCTGGCGGTGTACCGGGATATGCAATGAATCAAGAGTGACATGTATGAAAATTATGAAAGTGGCCTTGCCACAAATACGATGTCAGCTACATGATCATGCAAAGAGCAATATGACAATGATTATGCGTGTCATATAAACGGAATGGTGGAAAGTTGCATGGCAATATATCTCAGAATGGCTATGGAAATGCCATAATAGGTAGGTATGGTGGATTTTTGAGGAAGGGCGTATCAACGGGCTATGGAGATGCCCATTAATAGATATCAATGTGAGAGAGTAGGGATTGCCATGGAACGGATGCACTAGAGCTATAAATGTATGAAAGCTCAACAAAAGAAACTAAGTGGGTGTGCATCCAACTTGCTTTCTCACAAAGACCTAGGGCGTTTTGAGGAAGCCCATCATTGGAATATACAAGCCAAGTTCTATAATGAAAAATCCCAGTAGTATATGAAAGTGACAACATAGGAGACTCTCTATCATGAAGATCATGGTGCTACTTTGAAGCACAAGTGTGGTAAAAGGATAGTAGCATTGTCCCTTCTCTCTTTTTATCCCATTCATTTTTTTCTTTTCTTTTTTTATTTGGTCTTTTTTTGGCCTTTCTCCTTTTTTTATAAAGTCTGAAGTCTCATCCCGACTTGTGGGGGAATCATAGTCTCCATCATCCTTTCCTCACTTGGGACAATGCCCTAATAATGAAGATCATCACACTTTTATTTACTTATAACTCAAGATTACAACTCGATACTTAGAACAAAATATGACTCTATATGAATGCCTCCGGAGGTGTACCGGGATATGCTATGAATCAAGAGTGACATGTATGGAAGAATTATGAAGGTGGCTTTGCCACAAATACGATGTCAACTACATGATCACGCAAAAGCAATATGACAATGATGATGCATGTCATAGTAAACAGAACGGTGGAAAGTTGCATGGAAATATATCTGAGAATGGCTATGGAAATGCCATAATGATAACCCACAAGTATAGGGGATCGCAACAGTTTTTGAGGATAGAGTATTCAACCCAAATTTATTGATTCGACACAAGGGGAGCCAAAGAATATTCTCAAGTATTAGCAGTTGAGTTGTCAATTCAACCACACCTGGATAACTTAATATCCGTAGCAAAGTATTTAGTAGCAAAGTAGTATATAAGTAACGGTAACAATGGCAAAAGTAGCAGTAGAAGTTTTGTAGTAATTGTATCAGTAGCAACGGTAAAGTAAATAAGCAAAGCACAATATGTGAAAACATCATAGGCATTGGATCAATGATGGATAATTATGTCGGATGCGATTCCTCATGTAATAGTTATAACATAGGGTGACACAGAACTAGCTCCAATTCATCAATGTAATGTAGGCATGTATGTCGGTAGGAAACGACACCTATGGGATCACTGGAATCCCTACTACGGTTGCGGGGCGCGGGGATCGTGAGAAGAGCGGGACTAGCAGAGAGCACAAAGGGGATTTACCCAGGTTCGGGCCGCAAAGATACATAAAACCCTACGATCCTGCTTTGGTGGATGTATTTAGTGTTCTTGAGCTCTTGAACTAGCTCTGGGCGCTACCAGGTTTGAAAGAGCCGAATCCTTTTCCAGTGCGCCATGGGCCTCCTTTTAAAGGTGAAAGGGGCTGCCACAGTGGCACACAGGAGGTGGAAAGTGCTACAGTGCTGCGAGCTTATCGCTGGTATTACAGGACAAAGTGCATTCAATGCAAGGCTTAGGTGTGTCTTCACTTTATCGGGGACGGGAGCGAGGCCGGTCCCGTCCGTCACCGCACCTCCTTGCTTTGACATGCGCCCTGGCCAGCGATGCACGCGGTGCCATGTAGGCAGGCAGGCAGCTGAGGTGGCACGGCGGTGGAGCCTTCACGAAGGGCTGCATGTTGCCACGCAGGTGCCTGCCCAGCTGGTTGGGTCGGCAGTTGCATGCGAACGGCGGTGGAGACTTGGCTGGCCTGGGCCTGGCGGTGGCCCTGCTGGCGCGCTTGGCGAGGGACTTGTCGGGTGGCCCGGCAAGGGTCTTGCCGCGGCACACCGTCATCCCCAGCAAAGACCTTGCCGGGGGTCTCGTGGGCTTCCTCGGTAAGAACCCTGCCGAGGATTGTTGCCTTCCTATCCTAATTTGATCTTGAGCATTCTATGTCTTCACAAAGATCTGCATGCCACCACGGAGGTGCCTCCCGAGCCCTGTCCCAATGCGTGGTTGTTGACATTGGAGACCGTGGGTTCAATGGTGGCTTGCTATACCGGTGTGGGCGAGTTGCCCCGGCAAGGGGCTTGCCGGGGCTGCGGAGGCTGTCCCTGGCAAGGGTCTTGCCGGGGAAACCTGCTTCGCCCATCTGTACTTTGTGGCCTTGGTCCTTGTCATTGCTTTCTTGGTCTTGTGCCTTTGGCTTCTCTCCGGCTTCCCTTTCCTGCCCTGTTATGCGTGGCCGTGGCGGGAGGCTCTGACTACCCGTGCACAAGTAAAGGGGTCAAAAGCAGAGCCCCTACTTTTGTACACCGACAATGTATTCCGAATATAGTCATACGTGCTTATGGAAAAGAACTTGCATGACATCTTTTGTCCTACCCTCCCGTGGCAGTGGGGTCCTAGTGGAAACTAAGGGATATTAAGGCCTCCTTTTAATAGAGTACCGGACCAAAGCATTAACACATTGTGAATACATGAACTCCTCAAACTACGGTCATCACCGAGAAGTATCCCGATTATTGTCACTTCGGGGTTGTCGGATCGTAACACATAATAGGTGACTATGGACTTGCAAGATAGGATCAAGAACTCACATATATTCATGAAAACATAATAGGTTCAAATCTGAAATCATGGAACTCGGGCCCTAGCGACAAGCATTAAGCATAGCAAAGTCATAGCAACATCAATCTCACAACATAGTGGATACTAGGGATCAAACCCTAACAAAACTAACTTGATTACATGGTAAATCTCATCCAACCCATCACCGTGCAGCAAGCCTACGATGGAATTACTCACGCACGGCGGTGAGTGCTACGTCTTGAGCTTGCGTTGGTTTTCCTTGAAGAGGAAAGGGTGATGCAGCAAAGTAGCGTAAGTATTTCCCTCAGTTTTTGAGAACCAAAGTATCAATCCAGTAGGAGGCTCTTCAAAAGTCCCACGCACCTACACAAACAAACAAGAACCTCGCAACCAACGCAATAAAGGGGTTGTCAATCCCTTCACGGCCACTTGCGAAAGTGAGATCAGATAGAGATAATATGATAAGATAAATATTTTTGGTGTTTTTATGATATAGATTGGAAAAGTAAATTTGCAAATAAAAGTAGATTGAAAGCTTATATGATAAGAGATAGAACCGGCGGCCACAGGTTTCACTAGTGGCTTCTATCAAGATAGCATAAGTATTACGGTGGGTGAACAAATTACTGTCAAGCAATTGATAGAAAAGCGAATAATTATGAGATTATCTAGGCATGATCATGTATATAGGCATCACGTCCGTGACAAGTAGACCGACTCCTGCCTGTATCTACTACTATTACTCCACACAACGACCGCTATCCACCATGCATCTAGAGTATTAAGTTCATAAGAACAGAGTAACGCATTAAGAAAGATGACATGATGTAGAGGGATAAACTCATGCAATATGATATAAACCCCATCTTTTTATCCTCGATGGCAACAATACAATACGTGCCTTGCTGCCTGATGACCCACGAGTATAGGGGATCTATCGTAGTCCTTTCGATAAGTAAGCGTGTCGAACCCAACGAGGAGCAGAAGGAAATGATAAGCAGTTTTCAGTACGGTTTTATCGACAAGCACTGAAATAGTAGGTGATAGATAGTTTTGTGATAAGATAAATAGTAATGAGCAAAAAGTAAATAAAGTAAATAAAGTGCAGCAAGGTGGCCCAATCTTTTATGTAGCAAAGGATAAGCTTGGAAAAATTCTAATAATGAAGAAGGAGATCCCGAGGACACATTGGGAATTATTGTCAAGGTAGTTTTCATCACGTTCATAAAACTTGCGTTCGGTACTTTGATAATTTGATATGTGGGTGGACCGGTACTTGGGTACTGCCCTAACTTGGACAAGCATCCCACTTATGATTAACCCCTATTGCAAGGGTCTGCAACTACAAAAGAAGGTATTAAGGTAAACCTAACCACAACATTAAGCATATGGATCCATATCAACCCCTAACGAAGCAACGCATAAACTAGGTTTTAAGCTTCTGTCACTCTAGCAACCCATCATCTACTTATTACTTCCCCATGCCTTCCTCTAGGCGCAAATAATGGTGAAGTGTCATGTAGTCGAAGTTCACATAACTCCACTAGAGGAAAAGACAACATACATCTCATCAAAATATCGAACGAATACCAAATTCACATGACTACTAATAGCAAGACTTTACCCATGTCCTCAGGAACAAAGGTAACGACTCACAAAACATATTCATGTTCATAGTCAGAGGAGTAATAATATGCATAAAGGATCTGAACATATGATCTTCCACCAAGTAAGCCAACTAGCATCAACTACAAGGAGTAATCAACACTGCTAGCAACCCACATGTACCAATTTGTGGTTTTGATACAAGATTGGATACAAGAGATGAACTAGGGTTTTGAGAGGAGATGGTGCTGGTGAAGATGTTGATGGAGATTGACCCCCTCTCGATGAGAGGATCGTTGGTGATGACGTTGGTGATGATTTCCCCCTCCCGGAGGGAAGTGTCCCCGGCAGAACAGCTCCGCTAGAGCCCTAGATTGATTCCGCCAAGGTTCCGCCTCGTGGCGGCAGAGTTTCGTCCCGTAAGCTTGCCCAAGATTTTTTCCAGGACAAAACCCTTCATATAGCAGAAGATGGATGCCAGAGGCCCACCAGGGGGCCCAGGAGATAGGGGGCCGCTCCCTACAGGGGGGCGTACCCCCTGTCTCCTGGACAGGGTGTGGGCCCCCTGGCCTATTTCTTTCGCTCATAAATTCTTATTAAATCCAAAAGGTTGTTTTGTGGAGTTTCAGGACTTTTGGAGTTGTGCAGAATATGTTTCCAACGTTTGCTCCTTTTCCAGCCAGAATTCCAGCTGCTGGCATTCCCCCTCTTCATGGTAAACCTTGTAAAATAAGAGAGAATAGCCATAAGTATTGAGATATAATGTGTAATAACAGCCATAATGAAATAAATATTAATATAAAAGCATGATGCAAAATGGACGTATCAACTCCCCCAAGCTTAGACCTCGCTTGTCCTCAAGCGGAAGCCGAAATCGAAAAATATGTCCACATGTTTAGAGATAGAGGTGTCGATAAAAAATAAAATATGGACATGAGGGCATCATGATCATTCTAATAACAGCAACATATATAGATTTTGTCATATGATTTCCTAAGCTCAAGTAATAAGCAATTCACAATGTCAAGTATGGTTCAAAAACTTCATTGGGAACTAACAAACTATAATCTCAGTCATTGAAGCAATTGCAATTTATCGTAACATCAGAAAGAGTCAATAATAGGGCTTTTCAACAAACTCACATACTCAACTATGTCTTAGTCTCCTATAATTGTTACCACTCACGCAATACTTGTGGTTATAGAGTTTCAGCCGGACACTGAGAAAGATAGGGGCTTATTGTGTTGCCTCCCAACGTATTCACCTTTAGGTGATGTCAACAATAATAGCCTATGCCAACTTACATCCAATTGGATATATATATCATGATCTTTCAAACACGAGGAGCTTGCCAAAGGATAAAAATAAAAAGGGAAAGGTGAGCATCACCTTGACTCAAGCATAAAGTAAAAAACATAAAGTAAAAGATAGGCCCTTCGCAAAGGGAAGCAGAGGCTGTCATGCGCGTTTAGGGTTGATGCATAAAGTCTTAGTGCAAAAGAATGTCACTTTATATTGCCCCTTGTATGTGGACCTTTATTATGCAGTCTGTCGCTTTTATTACTTTCACAACAAGTTCGTACAAAGCTTATTTTCTCCGCACTAATAAGTCATACATATTTAGAGAGCAATTTTTTATTGCTTGCACCAATGACAACTTACTTGAAGGATCTTACTCAATCCATAGGTAGGTATGGTGGACTCTCGTGGCAAAACTGGGTTTAAGGATAATTGGAAGCATAAGTAGTATCTCTACTTGGTGCAAGCAATTTGGCTAGCATGAGGGGGAAAGGCAAGCTCAACATGTTTGGAAGGTCAACGGCAATATACTTTAACTGAGATGTCGGAAAACATAAACCATTATGTTGTCTTCGTTGTCCAACGTCAACTCTTTTAGCATGTCATACTTAATGAGTGCTCCCAATTATAAAAGATGTCCAAGATAATATATTTATATGTGAACCCCTCTTTCCTTATCACTTCCTATTAATTGCAACGATGACCAAGGCTACGTTCATCAACTCTCAACATTTTTTATGCCTCATACTTTCTATGTGTGAAGTTATCACTATCCATAAGATCAATATGAACTCTTTTGTTCTTTCTACTTTCTCAATTGACTCAACACTAATCTTTATTATAGATAGCACACAGACTCGATTACATTAAGAGATCACAATGCAAAACTCAAAACTACTTGAGATCAAAAACTTCGAACTACTAGATCAAGATACTACTAAAAGGATTGAACTAAATAAAGCAGTAAAGATAGGAGTGTGATGGTGATACGATACCGGGGCACCTCCCCCAAGCTTGGCAGTTGCCAAGGGGAGTGCCCATACCCATGTGATTATTTCTTTGGAGGTGGCGAAGTAGGAGTTGTTGATGATGCAGGCTTGTCGTCCGTCTTCCAAGGCATAGGCTCTCCATCATAAAAGGATGATCAAGTCTCCGGGATCCTTAAATATGCAACCAAACTCATCCTTTTGAATCTGTATTCATACTCACAGTTCTGGTTTTGCAGGTCATAAATCTGGGCTTGGAGGTGCTCGATTTGCTCTTGAAGCTTGAAGATGGTCTCCTCAATGACTTTGGCATCTAGCTTGTGGTTGTTGGTGAACTCCGTGATCATCATCTGGTTGGCGTTGAGTCCACGCTCCACCATCCCTTGACACTTGAAAACTTCTTGCTCCATGGCTTCGAGCTTTATCTCCACGCTCCCGGTACGCCTTGGTCCCTCCACATCGCGGATGTGCAGCACCCCCTCAGGCATCTCAATGGTTTGAGGGTGATGCAGCACCTCCGCAAGATAGGGGTTGATAACCCTCTCGAAAAACTTGTCCTTGGGAGCGCTTGGAGACGACATGATGCTCTAGACGTGAAACAGAAACAGCTCGAAACAAAAACAGAAGATATTTGCGTGATACGTTGGTCAAAACCTTCGGGAGTATATATAATGAATTTTTACCGACCAAAATATGTGACATACAAGAAAATGGAGTCCGGGAGGCACACGAGGTGCCCACGAGACAGGGGGGCGCGCCCTACAGGGGGGGGGGGGCTCCTCTCTCGTGGGAGCCTCGTGTCCCTTTCAGACTACTTCTTTCTTCCTAAAATTCTTAAATAATCCAAAACTGATAAAAAATGCCATTAGAGTTGTTTTGGAGTCGGTTTACTTACCGTACCACGTACCTATGCCTTTTCGAAGTCTGGAACATTCTGGAAAGTGTCTCTTATGTATTCCTCGGGGGTTATGGTTTCAATAATATTAGTTTCAACATTGATAGGATTACCTAAAATATAATGTTTAATTCTTTGACTGTTTACCATCCTCGGAATTGTGCCTTCGAAGTTGTTGATTTTTATAGCACCAGAACGATAGACCTCCTCGATAACGTAGGGACCTTCCCATTTTGAAAGAAGTTTTCCTGCAAAAAATCTTAAACGAGAGTTGAATAATAACACATAATCTCCTACGTTAAACTCACGCTTTTGTATCCTCTTATCATGCAAGCGTTTGACTATTTCTTTGAAAAGCTTGGCATTCTCATATGCTTGGGTTCTCCATTCATCAAGTGAGCTAATATCAAACAACCTCTTCTCACCGGCAAGTTTGAAATCATAATTGAGCTCTTTAATAGCCCAATAAGCCTTATGTTCAAGTTCAAGAGGTAAATGACATGCTTTTCCATAGACCATCTTATAATGAGACATACCCATAGAATTTTTATGCAGTTCTATAGGCCCATAATGCGTCATCAAGTTTTTTGGACCAATTCTTTCTAGATCTATTCACAGTCTGTTGCAAAATTAATTTGAGCTCTCTATTTCTCAACTCTACTTGACCACTAGACTGCAGGTGATAAGGAGATGCGATTCTATGATTGACATCATACTTAGCAAGCATCTTACGGAAAGCACCATGAATAAAGTGGGAAGCACCATGAGTCATAAGATATCTAGGGACTCCAAACCTCAGAAAAATAACTTCTTTAAGCATTTTAATAGAAGTGTTATGATCAGCACTACTAGTTGGAATAGCTTCTACCCACTTAGTAACGTAATCAACAGCAACTAAAATATGTGTATAACCATTGGATTCAGGAAAAGGTCCCATATAATCAAAGCCCCAAACATCAAACGGTTCAATAACAAGAGAATAATTCATAGGCATTTCTTGACGTCTACTAATGTTACCTATTATTTGACATTCATCACAAGATAAGACAAACTTACGAGCATCTTTGAAGAGAGTAGGCCAATAAAAACCAGATTGTAGTACCTTGTGTGCAGTTCTATCTCCAGCATGATGTCCTCCATAAGATTCAGAGTGACACTTGCGTAGGATTTGTTCCTGTTCATGCTCAGGCACACAACGTCTAATAATACCATCTACTCCTTCTTTGCAAAGGTGTGGATCATCCCAGAAGTAATGTCTTAAATCATAAAAGAACTTTTTCTTTTGCTGGTATGTGAAATTAGGCGGTATATATTTAGCAACAATGTAATTAGCATAGTCAGCATACCAAGGAGCACTACGAGAAGCATTGACAACTGCTAATTGTTCATCAGGAAAACTATCATTAATAGGCAGTGGGTCATCAAGAACATTCTCTAACCTAGACAAGTTGTCTACAACTGGGTTCTCAGCTCCCTTTCTATCAATGATATCCAAGTCAAATTCTTGGAGCAAGAGAACCCATCTAATGAGTCTAGGCTTAGCATCTTTCTTTTCCATAAGATATTTAATAGCAGCATGATCAGTGTGAATATTAACTTTGGAATCAACAATATAAGGTCTAAACTTATCACATGCAAACACAACTGCTAAGAACTCTTTTTCAGTAGTAGCATAATTTCTCTGGGCGGTGTCAAGAGTCTTACTAGCATACTGGATAACATTCAATTTCTTATCGACTCTTTGCCCTAAAACAGCACCTACAGCATAATCACTAGCATTGCACATAATTTCAAAAGGTAAATTCCAATCAGGTGGCTGAATAATAGGTGCAGTGATCAAAGCTTTCTTAAGTGTTTCAAATGCTTCTACACAATCATCATCAAAGACAAAAGGAATATCTTTTTGCAATAAATTAGTCAGAGGCCTGGAGATTTTAGAAAAGTCCTTAATGAACCTCCTATAAAAACCGGCATGACCAAGGAAACTTCTTATACCTTTTATGTCCTTGGGATATGGCATATTTTCAATAGCATCAACTTTGGCTTTATCAACTTCAATACCTCTCTCGGAGATCTTCTGCCCCAAGACAATGCCTTCATTAACATAAAGTGACACTTTTCCCAATTTAGGACGAGACTAGTGTCTTCGCATCTCTGCTAAACTCGATCAAGGTTGCTCAAACAATCATCAAAATAGGATCCATAGAAGAAGAAATCATCCATGAATACCTCACAAATCTTTTCACAAAAATCAGAAAATATAGCCATCATGCATCTTTGAAAGGTAGCAGGTGCATTACATAAACCAAAAGGCATACATCTATAAGCAAAAGTACCAAAAGGGCAAGTAAAAGTAGTTTTAGATTGATCTTGCGCGGACACAGGTATTTGAGAGAAGCCAGAATAACCATCTAGAAAGCAAAAATGTGTGTGTTTGGATAGCCTTTCTAGCATTTGATCAATAAAAGGTAAAGGGTAATGATCTTTCTTAGTAGCTTTATTTAACTTATGAAAATCAATTACCATCCTATAGCCTGTAATAATTCTTTGTGGGATCAATTCATCTTTATCATTAGGGACAACGGTAATACCTTCCTTTTTAGGGACACAATGGACAGGGCTTACCCATTCACTATCAGCAACGGGATAAATAATACCTGCCTCAAGGAGCTTTAGTATCTCCTTTCTTACCACTTCTTTCATTTTGGGATTTAATCATCTTTGAGGATCTCTAACTGGTTTGGCATCTTTCTCTACTGAAATTTTGTGTTGACATAATGTGGGACTAATGCCCTTAAGATCATCCAGAGTATATCCAATAGCAGCTCGGTGCTTCTTCAGAGTTTTCAATAATCTTTCTTCTTCTTTCTCTGAAAGGTTAGCACTAATAATAACAGGATATATTTCTTTTTCATCAAGATAAGCATACTTCAGATTATCAGGTAAAGGTTTGAGTTCAAACATGGGATCACCCTTGGGTGGAGGGGGATCCCCGAGAATTTCAACGAGAAGGTTATGTTTCAGCATAGGTTCTTGTTTAAGGAACACTTCATCTATTTCTTTCCTTTCCTTCATAAACATATCGTTTTCATGGTCTAAAAAATATTGTTCTAACGGATCAGTTGGAGGAACAACAATGGAAGCAAGACCAATAATTTCATCCTTACTAGTTGGTTCCCTTTCACGAGGTTGTCTACTAAACTTAGCAAAATTGAACTCATGAGACATACCATCTATGCCAACAGTGACGATATTCTTTTCACAATTAATCTTAGCACTAGCAGTATTCAAGAAGGGTCTACCAAAAATAATGGGACAAAAATCATCTTGTGGGGAACCAAGAACAAGAAAATCAGCAGGGTATTTAATCTTCCCACACAAGACTTCAACATCTCTAACAATCCCAATAGGTTTAATGGTGTCCCTATTAGCAAGCTTAATAGTAACATCAATGTCTTCTAATTCAACAGGTGCAATATCGTGCATAATTTCTTTATAAAGATCATAAGGTATCACTAGCACTAGCACCCATATCACATAAGCCATGATAACAATGATCTCCTATTTTAATAGAAATAACAGGCGTGCCTATAACAGGTCTACGTGTCTTAGTATCGGGTCTAGCAATATTAGCAGTTTCACCCAAGAAAGAAATAACATGCCCATCTAAGTCCTCATCCAAGAGATCTTTAATCATAGCAATACCAGGTTCAACATTAATTTTCTCAGGAGGTGTATAGGTCCTAGTATTACTCTTACGAGCAACAGTCGAAGCTTTAGCAAGATCTTTTATCCTAACAGGAAAAGGAGGTTTTTTAACATAAGCAGTAGGAATAATAGGATCACTATATGTAATGGTCTTCTCTTCGACTGTAATAGGTGTAACTACTTTCACTTCAATAGGAGGATTATATTTAAACCACTTCTCTTTAGGGAGATCTACGTGAGTTGCAAAAGTTTCACAAAAAGTAGCTACTATCTCAGAGTCAAGTCCATACTTAGAGCTAAATCCATGGAAAGCATCGGTATCCATAAAAGATTTGACACAATCGAACTTAGGTGTCATACCTGACTCCTTACCATCGTCGGAACCCCAACCTTCAGAGTTGCGTTTAATTATTTCCAATAAGTCCCATTTGAAATCAATAGTCTTCATCATATAGGAACCAGCACAAGAAGTATCGAGCAGGTTGCCATTATCAAGAGAAAGCCGAGCATAAAAATTCTGAATAATCATTTCCCGAGAGAGCTCATGATTGGGGCATGAATATAACATTGACTTAAGCCTCCCCCAAGATTGAGAGATGCTTTCTCCTTCGCGAGGCCAGAAATTATATATGTAATTACGATCAAGATGAACAAGATGCTTAGGATAGAACTTCTGGTGAAATTCCAACTTCAATCGCTTATAATTCCAAGATCTCGTATCATCACATAGCGTATACCATGTCATTGCATCTCCCTTCAAAGATAAAGGAAAGACCTTCCTTTTAACAACATCATCGGGGATACCTGCAAGCTTAAATAATCCACAAACTTCATCCACAAAGATAAGGTGTAAGTCGGGATGCAATGTTCCGTCTCCTGCAAAAGGATTAGCTAGCAGTTTTTCTATCATACCTGAAGGAATCCCAAAGTGACTATTTTCATAAAGTTCAGTAGGTTGAGGAGCATCTCTTTGCTCTTCTGGTTGGGGTGAAGATACCCCAAACAAGCCCCTCAAAGGATTAGTTTCCATAGTGACAAGTAACAGAAAATTTAAGCACAATATATAAATGTATCCTTACCAAGTTCCACTCACCAAAAGCGCTACACTCCCCGGCAACGGCGCCAGAAAAGAGTCTTGATGACCCACAAGTATAGGGGATCTATCGTAGTCCTTTTGATAAGTAAGAGTGTCAAACCCAACGAGGAGCAGAAGGAAATGATAAGCGGTTTTCAGTAAAGTTTTCTCTGCAAGCACTGAAATAGTAGGTGATAGATAGTTTTGTGATAAGATAAATAGTAACGAGCAAAAAGGTAAATAAAGTAAATAAAGTGCAGCAAGGTGGCCCAATCCTTTACGTAGCAAAGGATAAGCCTGGACAAATTCTAATAATGAAGCAGGAGCTCCCAAGGACACATTGGGAATTATCGTCAAGCTAGTTTTCATCACATTCATAAGATTCACGTTCGGTACTTTGATAATTTGATATGTGGGTGGACCGGTACTTGGGTACTGCCCTAACTTGGACAAGCATCCCACTTATGATTAACCCCTATTGCAAGCGTCCGCAACTACAAAAGAAGGTATTAAGGTAAACCTAAACACAACATTAAGCATATGGATCCATATCAACCCCTAACGAAGCAACGCATAAACTAGGGTTTAAGCTTCTGTCACTCTAGCAACCCATCATCTACTTATTACTTCCCCATGCCTTCCTCTAGGCCCAAATAATGGTGAAGTCTCATGTAGCCGACGTTCACATAACACCACTAGAGGAAAAGACAACATAAATCTCATTAAAATATCGAACGAATACCAAATTCACATGACTACTAATAGCAAGACTTTACCCATGTCCTCAGGAACAAACGTAACTACTCACAAAGCATATTCATGTTCATAATCAGAGGAGTAATAATATGCATAAAGGATCTGAACATATGATCTTCCACCAAGTAAACCAACTAGCATCAACTACAAGGAGTAATCAACACTACTAGCAACCCACAGGTACCAATTTGCGGTTTTGATACAAGATAGGATACAAGAGATGAACTAGGGTTTTGAGAGGAGATGGTGCTGGTGAAGATGTTAATGGAGATTGAGCCCCTCTCGATGAGAGGATCGTTGGTGATGATTTCCCCCTCCCGGAGGGAAGTGTCCCCGGCAGAACAGCTCCGCTAGAGCCCTAGATTGATTCCGCCAAGGTTCCGCCTCGTGGCGGCGGAGTTTCGTCCCGTAAGCTTGCCCATGACTTTTTTTTAGGACAAAACCCTTCATATAGCAGAAGATGGATGCCGGAGGCCCACCAGGGGGCCCAGGAGATAGGGGGCCACGCCCTATAGGTGGGGGCGCGCCCCCTGTCTCCTGGACAGGGTGTGGGCCCCCTGGCCTTTTTCTTTCGCTCATAAATTCTTATTCAATCCAAAAAGTTGTTTCTTGGAGTTTCAGGACTTTTGGAGTTGTGCAGAATAGGTTTCCAACGTTTGCTCCTTTTCCAGCCAGAATTCCAGCTGCTGGCATTCCCCCTCTTCATGGTAAACCTTATAAAATAAGAGAGAATAGCCATAAGTAATGAGATATAATGTGTAATAACAGCCCATAGTGCAATAAATATTAATATAAAAGCATGATGCAAAATGGACGTATCACTGCCCCTGCTGTCACTGGGAAAGGACACCGCAAGATTGAACCCAAAGCTAAGCACTTCTCCCATTGCAAGAAAGATCAATCTAGTAGGCCAAACCAAACTGATAATTCGAAGAGACATGCAAAGATAACTTAATCACACATAAAATAATTCAGAAGAGATTCAAATATTTCTCATAGATAAACTTGATCATAAACCCACAATTCATCGGATCTCAACAAACACACCACAAAAAGAGTTACATCGAATAGATCTCCAAGAAGATCGAGGAGAACTTTGTATTGAGATTCAAAGAGAGAGAAGAAGTCATCTTGCTAATAACTATGGACCCGAAGGTCTGTGGTGAACTACTCACAACTCATCGGAGAGGCCTTGGAGATGATTTAGAGGCCCTTCTTGGTCGATTCCCCCTCCGACAGAGCGCTGGCGAAGGCTCCAAAATGGGATCTCGCAGATATAGAAGGTTACGGCGGTGGAAATAGTTTTTCGTGGTCTATTTTGCTGTTCTCGGGGTACGTGGGTATATATAGGAGGAAGAATTAGGTCAGTGGACGCTCGAGGGGCCCACGAAGGTGGGGGCGCGTCGGGCACTCTCGTGGCCGCCTTGCTTGTTGCTTGACTTCCACTCCAAGTCTCCAGGTTCACGTTTGTTCCAAAAAGATCGCTCCCGAAATGTTCATTCCGTTTGGACTCCGTTTGATATTCCTTTTCTTCGAAACACTGAAATAGGCAAAAAAACAGTAATTCGGGTTAGGCCTCCGGTTAGTAGGTTAGTCCCAAAAATGATATAAAAGTCCAAAGTAAAGCCCATAAACATCCAAAACGGGTAATATAATAGCATGGAACAATCAAAAATTATGGATACGTTGGAGACGTATCAGTGAGCATCATGAAATTGGTGATGGAGGATGGTTGATGATGACGACGGTGATGAATCCCCCTCTCCGGAGCCCCGAACGAACTCCAGATCAGCCCTCTTGAGAGAGATTAGGGCTTGGCGGCGGCTCCGTATCGTAAAACGTGATGAAACTTTCTCTCTGGGTTTTTCTCCGCGAAAGCAAATATATGGAGTTGGAGTTGAGGTCGGTGGACGTCCAGGGGGCCCACGAGGCAGGGGAGCACCCTAGGGGAGGGGGCGCGCCCCCACCCTCGTGGACAAGGTGTGGGCCCCTGACGCTGATTCTTTCGCCAATATTTTTTATTAATTCTGAAAAGTTGCTTCGTGGATTTTCAAGTCATTCCAAGAACTTTTATTTCTGCACAAAAATAACACCATGGCAGTTCTGCTAAAAAGAGCGTCAGTCGGGGTTAGTTCCACTCAGATCATGCAAGTTAGAGTCCAAAACAAGGGCAAAAGTGGAAAAGTAGATACGACGGATGACAACACTTTCTCAAAACAATCATGATATGATATAACAAGATGGTATCTCGCTAGCCCTTTCTGAGACTGAAAGTGCGTTATATCAACTAGAGGGGGGGGGGGTGAATAGGCGATTTTTATGAATTCTTCACTGAGGAATTTGCTGGTGAGGAAATTCCTTAGCGAAGAACTACTTGCAGTGGAATAAGTACTCAGAAGTAAACATAACAGGATACAAACATAGTCATCATGATGAAATGAAGACTAGCACAGAGTACAGAAAGCGTAAACACAGGATAACAAGATGAAGACAAACAGACTGAAGAAATTGAACTAAGGAATTTGTGAAAGTCTTCAGTCAAAGTCTTCAAGCACAGATATGAACAACATACAACACAGTCATGAGGAAATGAAAGAGTTGAGGAAATAGAACCAGTTAGTTGGTGAAGACAATGATTTGGTAAACCAGTTCCAACTGCTGTCTCAGTTGTACGTCTGGTTGGAGCGGCTGAGTATTTAAACTCGAGGACACGCAGTCCCAGACACCCAGTCTCTGAGCCGCAACTCAGGACACCCAGTCCTCACCATATTCTCCTTGAACTAAGACCACGCAGGTCTCGTCCAATCACTCGTGGTAAGTCTTCAGGTGACTTCCAAACCTTCACAGACTTGGTCACTCGGCGATCCACAATTCCTCTTGGATGCTCTAGACCTTGACGCCTAACCGTCTGGAAGAAGCACAGTCTTCAAAGGTAACAAGCGTCGGATCCACGCAGGATCAATTTCTTCAGTGATGCTCAATCACTTGGGTTTGTGGGGGTTTGGTTTTGGGATTTTCCTCACTTGATGATTTTCGCTCAAAGTCCTCGGAGGATGGGTTGCTCTCAAATGACAAGTGTCAAGTTCTCTCGGAGCAGCCAACCAACTAGTGGTTGTAGGGGGCGGCTATTTATAGCCTAGGGAGCAGCCCAACATGATAAGACATAAATGCCCTTCAATGATATGACCGTTAGGTGGATAGGATATTTTGGAACAGCTGGCGCGCAGCACAGCAACAGTCGGAAATTTGACTCTCAAATTCCTCAGGGCTATCATGTTCCTCACTGTGTAGGCAATTCGCATTGGCGAATTCCTAACTCCTCAGTCAGAGCAAAGTCCTCAGTGACCAGAAGAACTGCATCTCTGTCACTGAAGAAATTGACTGAACTGTATGAGATTTCCAATGGCTTCACTCGAAGGGATTGGTAGGTGTAGGATTTTGAGTTGAGCATCACATGGAAATTTTCCTTAGTATTTCCTCGACCGCCTTTAACAGTACGGTGTTTCCTATGACTCAAGAAAGAGAAAATGAAACTACGAAAACAAAAGTCTTCACGCTTCATATTCCTCGAATGAATACCAAGTCTTCAAGGTCACACCAATTTCTTCACTTTCAAAGTCTTCAGAAAGTCTTCAGAATATCAAAGTCTTCAGTCGAAGAACTTCATTTTTAGGGGTCGACTTTTTCTGTAAATATCAAACTCCTCATAGACTTATAGACCTGTGTACACTCACAAACGCATCAGTCACTTAACCTATAAGTCTTCAATACACCAAAATCACTAAGGGGCACTAGATGCACTTACAATCTCCCCCTTTTCGGTGATTGATGACAACATAGGTTAAGTTTTCTACGGGGATAAACATATGAAGTGTAAATACTGATATTGAGGAATTTGATTGCAAGATATAGAAGAACTCCCCCTGAATATGTGCATATTGAGGAATTTGCTTTTGAGGCAATGCATATTTGAAGAATTGAATCATGGAGATCTCCCCCTATATCTTGTAATTCATACACGCATTTGATATATAATATGAAGAATTTGAAATGCATGATGAATTATGGTGCCTGATGAGATTCAGCATGCGTGCAATAATATTAACGAGGAATAGGCATGCAGAATAACACATCAAAAGTATCAAAGCACAGTGCATCAAAGTCAGAGCACCATGCACCATCCAAAAGTATCAGGGCACCATCGGATTTAAGATTACAACTCGATCCAATAAAAAGTTTCGGCAGAACGAGAGTTGTAACTTAACAAAACGCCCATAATATAAACCCGCTTGAAGACTAACTCAGATTTCTCCCCCTTTGTCATCAAATGACCAAAAGGATCGAAACTGAGGACTAACGCCCCTGAAGAATTTCAAGTTGATGGAGGAGCGCCAGCATTATCGGGGTTGTTCGTTGAAGTAGGGCCTGCCGCAGTGTCATCCAAATCTTCATGTTTATCAGTTTCACGCGATGAAGAATAAGAGCTGGCCACCAGATCAGGAACTTTGACTCTCTTGAATTTCTTCGGAGGTGGTGCAGACCAGTCAAATGCTTCCTGGAGACCCATAGTCTTCAGTTCTTCCGCGGAATATACATGAGTGAGAACAGCCCAGGTGCGGTTGAGGGTTTCATGAAGGTGATACTGATTTTTCTTCACTGCATTATGAGTTGAGGTCATGTTGTGAAGAATTGCAGCAAACTGACGCTTCACCCATTTGTGATTGCGATCAACCTTCTGATGAAGACTGAGGAGTAACTCACGGTCAGTCATCACCCTGGGTGCTGTTGCTTGAGGCTTTTGCTTGGCTGATGTATTTGCGGCAGTGTCATGTGTTGCAGAATCGTCATTGGTGGAGTAAGATGTAGCGATACGGAATTGACCATCCAATGGACGAGTGCCTTCATCGATCACAGCAGCTGCCTTGCCCTTATCATCGGATGATGAAACTGGTCGCTTGAGGACTTCAATGGGCGGCAAGTAGCTACCATGGTTCAGAGTGTCAGCCTTGTAATTCAGTGAAGATCTTGCCCTTATGAATCTCATAATCCAAGGCGCATAGGGCTTCAGCTCAAAAGGTGACATAGCAACATTTGCCAGAGTCCTCATGAAGAAATCATGGAAGTTGACGGGAACGCCATGAATGATGTTGAAAAGCATGTTCTTCATGATGCCAACGACATCTTCATCATTTGAGTCGTGGCCTTTGATAGGACTCATTGTCTTCGTCAGGATGCGATAGACAGTCCGAGGCACATATAGCAATTCCTTGACGAGGAATTTGGTTCGTGGGGCCTGCCCTGGCTTCAAAGGCTTCATGAGCACTTGCATATAATGATCTTTCAGTTCGCGGTCATTGTAGATGTAACGTGCGCTGGCATGAGGAGGATCAAGAGGAAGGACACGAAGCAATTCAGTTGCTGGTGCCTTATAGTGAGTGTTTTCAGTCATCCAATCCAGCACCCATGAATTGACATCTTCAGCATCTCCGGTGATATGCAAAGTGGCATAGAACTGAAGAATGAGTTCTTCATTCCAATCACAGATATCAGTGCAGAAATTCAGTAGTCCTGCATCGTGAATAACTCAGAGAACTGGCTCGAAGCACGGCAGAGATTCCATATCCACATGAGGAATATGTTCATGATCGAAGATTTTGTCCTTCTCAAAGAGGACTGAGGAATAGAAGTTGGCTTGTGTAGCAGTCCAGAAACGTCTCTTCCTTATGCGAGCAGAGTCATATGGATTGTAATCAGTGAAGAACACATGCTCAGAAAAGAAGTCTTCAGCCTTGAATTTTTGCTTGCTAGAGAACGGATTCTTCGGTTTGGGCAGAGGAGTGTCAGTGATTTGCAGCACAACCTCAGGAATCGCGATCTCAGGTGCTTCAGGCTGAGGAATTTCTGGTTCCTCTGCTTGTGCAGTTTGGGGATCAGCAGTAGGTTCTTCAACACTAGCGGCTGGAATTTCTTCATGAACAGACGATGTGGGATGAGTTTCTTCAGAGCCCATTTGTAAAGTTGTAGCCGGGGACTGAGGAATTTGTTGAATAGGAGTGAAGAGAGGATTATTGGGATGCTGACTTTCCCAAAAGTCATCGTTCATCACTGGTGTAGTGCATCCAATATCCACATCTTCATCTTCTTTTTCAATTTCCTCAACACCAGCCTCTTCAGCTGTGAACTGAGGCATAGGTGAGGAAACGACTGGCGTTGAAGGGAATGTTTCCACTTCAATTTCTTCATCAAACTGCTCTGAGGTAGCAACAGAATGATTTTATTCATCAGATCCACTTGGGATCTTGTAGTCTTCTTCATAAGGAACAATTTTGTTAGACGACATGGAGGAAATGGGAATGGCATCAATGGGATTTTCAAGCGAGCTAGTCATTGGATTCATTTTCTTCGCGGCCGAAGAATTTGACGCAGCTGATGCCTTCCTTTTCTTCACTGCAGCTCGCTCTGCAGCCTTGGTCTTCTTCACTTCATAAGCAGAAGGAAGAATTGGAGTCGGTGTTGGCGCAGGAGGAGCTGAGGACTGTGGTTCAGTTTCTTCAGGCGCAACAGGTGTACTTGCCCTGATCTCTTCAGTTTCTTCAGGCGCACCACTAGTGGATGCCCTGGGAATTTCTTCAGCGGCTGGAATGGGGTCATCAGCCCTGGAACTTGTATTCTCATCAGCAGGCTGAAAGTCATCAGCAGTGCTGGCATGTTCTTCAGCAGGCTGAGCAGAGTCTGCAGCCTGAGGATTTTCTTGTTGCGATGGGGCTGCAACAGTTGTCATTTTCTTCGTCAAATTGACGAATCTCACTTTGGCTCCTTGCCAATCAACATTGTATGCATCAAAGTCCTTGCTGAGGGTTAGGATCTCAGACTGAGCCTTGAGAAGTTCTTCAGGAGTTAGTCTGACAACGTTCTTCTTCAGAAGCTTCTCCTTTCTAGCTTGAGCTCTTTTTATCTCACGGGCCTTTTCAAACTTCCATTTCTCTTGAGAGATGAAATGGGTCAGCATATGACTTTGACCAGGAGTCAGAGGCAGATCAGGCATAGGAGTGTTTGGATCCTGATGCCATAAGTCAATGTAGTCGAGGATCTTCTTTGGATCCAGAAGCAGAGGCACAGGTGTTCCTTTGGCTCTGGCGGCCTTTGCTTGTCTATCTTTGATGATTTCTGCAAGTTCTTCATCAGAAGACTCGTCATCAGAGGGCACTTGGAAAGCAACCTATTTCTTTCTTGGACTTGGCCGAGGACCGTGTCCAGCTGTTGCTTTTGTCTTCAGCAGAGTGGGGCCTGATGAGGACATTGGTGCAGCTGAGGAACTTGCTGAGACACCAGAAGCAATTGAGAAACCCTGAGTCCTTTGACATGTAGCCAGATGCATAGGAGTTGAGGACTTGGAGGGAGCTGCTGAGGACTTTGGTGGAGCAGCTGTAGTCTGAGGAATTTGCCGTGAGGGCGCGCCTGAGGAACTTGGCTGTGAGGGCGCTGATGGTGAAGCACTTGGCTTGCGAGCAGGCTTCTTCGGCATTGATTTCCTCGGCTTGGCCGAGGTCTCAGCGGCGGCAGCAGCAGCAGAATCCTCATTAAATTTCCTCACTGCCTCCTTGGCTTGTCTTGCCAATTTTGCTTGGCGCCTAGCCCATTCTTCAGGAAAGTCTTCACCACTTTTGATGCTAGTGGGATCAGCGACTTGGCCAGGTGCCAATGGAGCTCTTGGGCATGGAGGATTTAAGGCGAATTTCTTCATGTACTTAGGAGTAACATATCGATATTCCCTCCATTCTTGTGCCCATCTTCGTTCAATCCTCTGAATGCGCATTTTGCGCTGATTCTTGTTTTCTTTGCCAAACTTGGCTTCATCAGGTGTGCAATAGTCCTTGTATATTTCATCAGGGATCTCGAAAGCAGTCATGACCTCCGGTTTCTTTCCTCCTTTCTGCGGCCTCTTGCCTTCAGCCATTTTCTTCAGATGAGGAATTTGAACAATTGAACACTCTGAAGAAGTATGCAGTTTTTCTTCGAGGAACGCTGGAAATGAGTTAAGTTGATGAGAACCTAGTGATTCAGCAGCGGACATGAGTACCTGTGAACAGAGTGTAGGTGCGAGGAATTTGGAGAGGTCATATGCGTTCTCAGAAGATTTTTCGAAAAAAGACAAGTTTTGAGGAATTTGACCAGTTGAGCCTTGAGGAATTTCACTAAGCGTTCTTGTCTTAGGTTCCAGAGTTGTACAAATCGAAAATCCGCACAATTGAGGAATCTTGAAGAAATGAGTGCTTAGAGAGATGGATCAAGAGCATACAGTGTGTGAGGTGTTCATATGTGAAGATTTGAAGAATAAAACACCTTTGAAGATTTTCAGAAAAGTTTGAGAATCAAAGCGAGTAATAAAAGTGACTTTTAATTACCCGAACTGAAGAACACAACGAACAGAGATGAACCATGGTGAAGTTCGTCAAGTTAGATCTCCCACGCCCTAACTTGGCAGAGGGAGATAGCTACGGCAGCGGCGGAGTGAAGATTTCCGCAGCCGGCGCGAGTACGACGACGACGAGGTTGAGGCAGTGAAGCTCTTCCTCACCGGCGACGATGGAGTAGCAGCGGCGCTAGGGTTTGAGGAGAGCTCGAGCGAGAGATAGCGACCGAGCGGAGTAAATGAAGTAAGGAAGGGAGGAGGGGTATTTATAGCCACGGTAAAAACTGTTCGCCCGAAGATTTTGGGACGAACATGCCCCTGCCCTTTCTTCTTCACGCGACATGTGTCACCCACGTACTGTGCAGATGAGATCGTGTAAGATCGTGGGTGAATAAAATAATGCATCGTGGGATGCGGAACGGTTTGAGCGGTAAAATTGAAAATCTGGATAAGATTTGTTTTAAAGTTTCGTTCGCAATTTCTTCAGCTGACAAGGACACAGTGAAGACTTTGAACGAGTTTCAAATAGAACGCACATGAAGAATTTGTGAATAGATTGGGTTGAGTGTAGCATAGAGGGGGAAGGGTCCGATCACATTCACTTAGCAGAAATCACAACTTGAAGAAATAGCAATAAGTGAATGCTGTAGAGGACATAAACTCATATATATATATATATATATATATATATATATATATATATATATATCCAATAAAGACAAACATCGGAAACAGTGAAGATTTTGCAAAGTTGAAGAATTTGAAAAACTGAAGAATTTCAAAAATGAGGAAAAACTCAAATTGAAGATTTTCAACTTTTTGTGGTGGCGTGACTCACCGTATAAGAATGATGATTTCAGACACCGCGTACAATTGTCGTAGGGTTCTGAGAATCAAATTCTTCATTAATTTCTTCACACTTAGAGTGTTATTCTTCTTTGATTGAAGAAAAACGTTTCTTCATGTGTTGCACATCTACGTCATCAATTCTGCATAAGGGTTAGGATGTGTGTCCTTTTCAAAGAACATTCGAAGATTCTAAAATATTTAGCTCACACCGCAACTTGCTAAATTTCTTCTCGTCCAAGGGCTTAGTGAAGATATCAGCTAGCTGTTCTTCAGTCTTCACATGCTCGATGGAGATGTCGCCCTTCAACACATGATCATGAAGAAAATGATGACGAATCTGGATCTGCTTTGTCTTCGAGTGTTGAACTGGGTTGTGAGCAATCTTGATTGCACTCTCATTGTCGCAGAGGAGAGGCACATTCTTCTCGTTGACGCCATAGTCCTTGAGGGTTTGCTTCATCCAAAGCAGTTGAGCACAGCATGAGCCAGCAGCAATGTATTCAGCTTCAGCAGTAGACAGTGATACGCAGTTCTGTTTCTTCGAGGACCAATAGACCAAAGATCGTCCGAGGAAATGACAAGTGCCAGATGTTGACTTGCGGTCCACACGATCACCAGCATAGTCAGAGTTAGAATATCCGATGAGATCAAAAGCAGAGCCCTTGGGGTACCATAATCCTAGTGTTGGTGTGTGAGCTAGATATCGAAGAATATGCTTCACAGCCTTATGGTGTGATTCCTTCGGTGCAGCTTGAAATCGGGCACACATGCAAACACTAAGCATTATATCTGGCCTAGATGCACATAAGTACAATAAGGAACCAATCATGGAGCGGTATACCTTGTGATCGAAGTCAATACCATTTTCATCAGTGCATAGATGGCCATTTGTGGGCATAGGAATTTTGACGCCTTTGCACTCTTGCATGCCGAATTTCCTCAGTACATCTTTGAGGTATTTCTCCTGAGATATGAATATGCCATTGCGCTGCTGACGAATTTGAAGACCTAAGAAGAATTTCAACTCTCCCATCATAGACATTTGATATTCTTCACTCATCATATAGGCAAATTCATCACTATAACGTTGGTCAGTACAGCCAAAGATAATATCATCAACATATATTTGGCACACAAACAGTTCACCATCATATGATTTAGTAAAGAGAGTAGGGTCGAGTGAACCGGGTGTGAAGCCATTCCTCACGAAGAATTCCTTCAATGTGTCATACCACGCCCGAGGGGCTTGCTTGAGGCCATAGAGAGCCTTATTGAGTCTGAAGACTTTGTCAGGATTCTTGGGATCTTCAAAACCTGGGGGTTGAGCAACATATACTTCTTCCTCAAGCTTACCATTGAGGAATGCACTTTTCGCATCCATTTGATATAAGATGATATCATGATGGTTAGCGTAAGCAAGTAATATGCGAATAGCCTCAAGTCTAGAAACAGGTGCAAAAGTTTCATCGAAATCAATTCCTTCAACCTGTGTATAGCCTTGAGCTACTAGTCGTGCCTTATTCCTCACCACAAGGCCATTTTCATCTTGCTTGTTGCGGTAGACCCACTTTGTGCCAATGATATTATGCTTGTGAGGATCTGGGCGATTGACCAATTCCCACACATTGTTCATCTCGAACTGATGTAATTCTTCTTGCATAGCCTGAATCCACTCCAGCTCCAGAAATGCTTCATCTACCTTAGTGGGCTCTGTGATAGAGACAAAAACATAGTGCCCACAAAAGTAAGATAAATGTGAAGCTTTTGAGTGTGTGAGAGGACCTGGTGCGCTAATGTCATCGATGATCTTCTCCACTTGCACTTCTTTTGCAACGCGTGGATGAGTTGGCTGTCGCTGAGGATTTTGATCAGCATTTTCTTCAGCACCATTTTCCTCATCATGTTCTTCAGGTGCATCAGCTCGACGTTCTTCATGAATAGGAATGAATTCTTCAGTAGATTCTTCAGTCGGAATGACATCCTCAGTTGCCTTGAGCTTGATAGCATCTTCAGGTGCTGGTTCATCTAACACAGAAGGTAGGTGCTCTCTTTGCGAGCCATTAGTTTCATCGAACCGCACATCTACAGTGTCAACAATCTTGTGAAGAACAATGTTGAAGACTCTGTAGGTGTGCAAGTCCTTTCCGTAACCAAGCATAAAACCTTCATGTGCTTTCGGTGCAAATTTGGAGTTGTGGTGAGGATCTCTAATCCAACATTTAGCACCGACGACTTTGAAATAACTCACATTGGGTTTTTTGTCAGTGAGGAGTTCATATGTAGTCTTCTTGCAGAATTTGTGAAGATATACTCTGTTGATGATGTGGCACGCAGTATCAATTGCATCAATCCAAAAACGCTGAGGCGTTTTGTATTCATCAAGCATAGTGCGAGCCATCTCAACAAGAGTTCTGTTCTTGCGCTCCACGACGCCATTCTGCTGAGGAGTATAGGGATCAGATAACTCATCAGTAATACCAAGTTCATCAAGATAGGCATCAAGACTGGAATTCTTGAACTCAGTTCCATTGTCACTTCCGATATGCTTGATCTTCACACCAAAGTTGGTTGAAGCCCTCGAGGAAAATCGTTTGAAGACTTCCTGCACTTCATGTTTGTAAGTAACAATGTGTACCCATGTATATCGAGAATAATCATCAACAATGACAAAACCATATAGAGATGCATCATTAGTGACTGCTGAGTAATGATTAGGTCCGAAGAGGTCCATGTGAAGCAATTCGAATGGACGGGTAGTGCTCATGATAGTCTTCGCTGGATGCTTGGCCTTGGTCATTTTTCCAGCTTCACAGGCTCCGCATAAGTGATCCTTGAGGAATTTGACATTCTCAATGCCAATGACATGCTTCTTCTTCGCAAGCGTGTTCAAATTCCTCATGCCTGCGTGACCAAGTCGTCGATGCCATAGCTAGCCTTCTGAAGCTTTTGCAAGTAGGCACACGGCTGGTTGTGGTCCTGTAGAGAAATCAACAATATACAGATCTCCTCTCCTAAAGCCTTCGAAGACTTTGGAATTGTCAGCTTCCATAATCACAACACAGCGATATTTGCCGAAGACAACAACCATATCAAGATCACAAAGCATTGAGACTGACATGAGATTGTATCCTAAGGACTCAACAAGAATGACTTTGTCCATGTGCTTATCCTTAGAGATAGCAACCTTACCAAGACCCAATACCTGACTTTTGCCTTTGTCAGCATAGATGATATGCTTCAGAGGTGACGGTGATAAGGGAGCATCCATCAATAGATTCTTGTCACCAGTCATGTGATTTGTACATCCACTATCGAGGACCCACTCAGTGGTTTTGGGTTGATCATCCTGCAGATGAATTAGTGTAACTTACAATCTCATATGCTTCATCAGTGAAGAATATGATATCAAGTTCATCAGATGAATTTCATCAGGCAGAAAACATATATATAGCAGTATGAGGACGTGTGAAATGAAAGTTCATTTCATCATGATTTGCCTGCATCCTTTCAGGCATTTTTGTCAGGTCCCCAGCAAATTCTTCAGACGTTAAAGCACGTCTGGAGACCTGACCCTGCAGAAGAGATTAGTTCTTTTTCTTCACCACCCACATCTGGAGGGGTGGCAAAGAGTTCATCATTCTGCGAGCACCATATGAGAAAGGTGGCAAAGATGCCAAACCATTTCGTTTCACATAAGAGGGGTTAGGGTAAGCATATGAATAAGCAGAGTAATTCTTCGAGGACTTATGAACATAATGGTTTGAAGAATAATGCACATATTCATAGCCCTTAGATCTACCCTGCGAGACAGAGTTGTTAGCACGATGATAATCATATGAGGACTTTGATCCATGTGAAGAATTTGGTCCATAAGAGGACTTGGATCCATATGAAGAATTTGGTCCATATGAAGAATTTGATCTGGGGTTCCTGTTCTTCACAGGTGGTGTCATGAGGACATTCACCTGAAGACTTTCAACACAACTTTTGGGAACCCAGATTTTCTTCATGGGGGAACCGTTCCTGCAGTTAGTGCCAACATATCTAGCAAATACTTCACCATTCTGATTTTTGAACAGTTTATAGTTGGATTCAAAAGACTCATCAGAAGAATGAGGAGATTCACATGTAAACCCAGACAAGTTAGATGGATCAACTGGAGGTCCCTTTGCAGCCACCCATGAGGTTTTGGGGTACTGCTCAGGCTTCCAATATCTTCCATCAGCATTGAGTTTCCTCTCAAAGGCAATACCCTCTTTCCTAGGGTTTCTGTTGAGGATCTGCTTTTTGAGCACATCACAAAGTGTCTGATGCCCTTTGAGGCTTTTGTACATGCCTGTCATGTACAGTTCCTTCAGCCCTGCATTGTCAGTGATACTAGCAATGTCCTCAGACAAGGAATTAGTGATAGCAGGGATAGATGAAGAATTTGTAACAGTTGAAGCATTTGAACATTCAGGTGAAGAATTAGCAGATTCACGTTCAATGCACTTTAAGCATGGGGGAACAAATTCTTCCTGAGAAGTGCTGATTTGTTGAGCTAGTAATGAATCGCGCTCCTTCTGAAGATCTTCATAACACACTCTTAGCTTTTCAAGATCTTCCTTTATTTGAAGAGATTCAAGAGAAAGCTTCTCGTGATCTTGCTTTTCTTGAAGAAATTCATAAGAAAGTTTCTCATGATTGGACAAGAGAGAGTTATGATGACCTTGAAGGTTATCAAACCTAGACTGAAGTCTCTGAAGATTTTCAGTCAAGGCTTTAGTGCGATCCATTTCTTCACCCAACATATCGTCACTTTTATCTAGCATGTTTTGAACCTTTTCAAGAGCCCGTTGTTGTTTCACAGCAATCTTAGCAAGTTTAGAGTAGCTGGGCTTGAGATCCTCATCAGATTCATTTTCACTAGATTCAGAGGAGTTGTATTTGATTACCTTAGCACCTTTCGCCATGAAGCAATAGGTGGGAGCATAGCCATCATTATCTTCATCAGGTTTGTTGGTGGAGTGAGTTTCTTCAGTGTTGAAGATGGACTTGCTGACGAAGGCAGTAGCAACGTCCAGACTCGCCACACCAGACTCAGATTCTTCAGACGCCTCCTCTTCATCATTTTCCTCAGATTCAGCTTCAGAGTCCATCTCTTTGCCAATGAATGCCCGAGCCTTCTTGGAGCTGCTCTTCTTGTGAGATGAAGACTTCGAGGATTTTGATGACAAAGATTTTGACGATTTCTTCTTCTTCTTCGCATCATCAGAACTGTAATCCTTGTATTTCTTCTTCTTCATTTCCTTTTCCCACTGAGGACAATCTTGAATGTAGTGACCAGGCTTCTTGCATTTGTGGCAAAGCCTTCTCTTATAGTCACTGGATGAGGAATCATTGCCTCTTGAGGATTTTCCAAAGCGACCACGTCTTGTGAACTTCTGGAATTTCTTCACAAGCAGTGCAAGATCCTGGCTCAGTTCTTCAGGGTCACCAAGGCTACTACCAGAATCCTCATATTCAGAGCCAGACATAGCCTTGGCCTTCAGGGCACGTGGTTTGCCATAGTTTGAACCATAGAGATCTCTCTTTTCAGCAAGCTGGAACTCGTGAGTGTTTAGCCTTTCGAGGATATCAGCAGGATCAAGCGACTTGTAGTCAGCACGTTCTTGTATCATCAGTCCCAGAGTATCAAATGAGGAATCAAGCAATCTCAACAGTTTCTTCACAACTTCATGATCAGTGATGTCAGTGGCACCGAGGGCTTGAAGCTCATTTGAGATGTCAGTGAGGCGATCAAAGGTTTGTTGGACATTCTCATTGTCGAGTCTTTTGAAGCGGTTGAAGAGATTCCGAAGAACATCGACTCGAGAGTCACGCTGAGTTGAAACTCCTTCATTTACTTTGGACAGCCTATCCCAGATAAGCTTAGCAGTTTCCAAAGCACTCACTCTTCCATACTGTCCTTTGCTCAGATGACCACATATGATATTCTTCGCTTGAGAATTGAGTTGTTTGAATCTTTTCACATCGGTAGCGTTCAGTGAGGGAGTGACAGAGGGGATACCATTTTCCATAACATACCAGAGATCGTTATCAATTGCCTCAAGATGCATTCGCATCTTGTTCTTCCAGTAGGGGTAGTCCGTTCCATCAAAGGTAGGACACCCAGCCGAGACCTTGATCATACCTGCGGTCGACATAACTAAAACTTCAGGCGGTTAAACCAAAATCACACAGAACAAGGGAGTACCTTGCTCTGATACCAATTGAAAGTGCGTTATATCGACTAGGGGGGGGGGTGAATAGGCGATTTTTATGAATTCTTCACTGAGGAATTTGCTGGTGAGGAAATTCCTTAGCGAAGAACTACTTGCAGTGGAATAAGTACTCAGAAGTAAACATAACAGGATACAAACATAGTCATCATGATGAAATGAAGACTAGCACAGAGTACAGAAAGCATAAACACAGGATAACAAGATGAAGACAAACAGACTGAAGAAATTGAACTGAGGAATTTGTGAAAGTCTTCAGTCAAAGTCTTCAAGCACAGATATGAACAACATACAACACAGTCATGAGGAAATGAAAGAGTTGAGGAAATAGAACCAGTTAGTTGGTGAAGACAATGATTTGGTAAACCAGTTCCAACTGCTGTCTCAGTTGTACGTCTGGTTGGAGCGGCTAAGTATTTAAACTCGAGGACACGCAGTCCCGGACACCCAGTCTCTGAGACGCAACTTAGGACACCCAGTCCTCACCGTATTCTCCTTGAACTAAGACCACGCAGGTCTCGTCCAATCACTCGTGGTAAGTCTTCAGGTGACTTCCAAACCTTCACAGACTTGGTCACTCGGCGATCCACAATTCCTCTTGGATGCTCTAGACCTTGACGCCTAACCGTCTGGAAGAAGCACAATCTTCAAAGGTAACAAGCGTCGGATCCACGCAGGATCAATTTCTTCAGTGATGCTCAATCACTTGGGTTTGTGGGGGTTTGGTTTTGGGATTTTCCTCACTTGATGATTTTCGCTCAAAGTCCTCGGAGGATGGGTTGCTCTCAAATGACAAGTGTCAAGTTCTCTCGGAGCAGCCAACCAACTAGTGGTTGTAGGGGGCGGCTATTTATAGCCTAGGGAGCAGCCCGACATGATAAGACATAAATGCCCTTCAATGATATGACCGTTAGGTGGATAGGATATTTTGGAACAGCTGGCGCGCAGCACAGCAACGGTCGGAAATTTGACTCTCAAATTCCTCAGGGCTATCATGTTCCTCACTGTGTAGGCAATTCGCACTGGCGAATACCTAACTCCTCAGCCAGAGCAAAGTCCTCAGTGACCAGAAGAACCGCGTCTCTGTCACTGAAGAAATTGACTGAACTGTATGAGATTTCCAATGGCTTGACTCGAAGGGATTGGTAGGTGTAGGATTTTGAGTTGAGCATCACATGGAAATTTTCCTTAGTATTTCCTCGACCCCCTTTAACAGTACGGTGTTTCCTATGACTCAAGAAAGAGAAAATGAAACTACGAAAACAAAAGTCTTCACGCTTCATATTCCTCGAATGAATACCAAGTCTTCAAGGTCACACCAATTTCTTCACTTTCACAGTCTTCGGAAAGTCTTCGGAATATCAAAGTCTTCAGTCGAAGAACTTCATTTTTAGGGGTTGACTTTCTCTGTAAATATCAAACTCCTCATAGACTTATAGACCTGTGTACACTCACAAACACATCAGTTACTTAACCTATAAGTCTTCAATACACCAAAATCACTAAGGGGCACTAGATGCACTTATAGAGACCGTAAAACATAAATGTAGAGCACCTTTAAAGATCAAGGATTGACTAAACATTGTAATTCATGGTAAAAGAGATCTAGTCATAGTCATACCCAACATAAAATAATAGTAATGCATGCAAATGACAGCGGTGCTCTCCAGCGGGTGCTTTTTAATAAGAGGGTGATGACTCAACATAAAAGTAAATCGATAGGCCCTTCGCAGAGGGAAGTAGGGATTTGTAGAGGTGTCAGAGCTCGATTTTGAAATAGATATGAATAACATTTTGAGCATTATACTTTCACTGTCAACATAACAACTATGAGATCTCACTTCCATGCTACACACATTATAGGCGGTTCCCAAACAAAATTGTAAAGTTTATACTCCCCCACCACCAACAAGCATCAATCCATGGCTTGCCCGAAACAATGGGTGCCTCCAACTACCAACAATCCCGGGGGAGTTTTGTTTGCAATTATTTTGATTTGATTTTAGCATTGGACTGGGCATCCCGGTGACCAGCCATTTTCTCGTGAATGAGGAGCGGAGTCCACTTCTCTTGAGAATAACCCACCTAACATGGAAGATACAGACAACCCTAATTGATACATGAGCTGTTCGAGCATACAAAATATAATTTCATTTGAAGGTTTGGAGGTTGGTACATACAAATTTACTTGGAATGGCGGGTAGATACCGCATATAGGTAGGTATGGTGGACTCATATGGAATATCTTTGGGGTTTATGGAGTTTGGATGCACAAGCAGTATTCCCGCTTAGTACAAGTGAAGGCTAGCAAAAGACTGGGAAGCGACCAACTGAGAGAGCGACAACAGTCATGAACATGCATTAAAATTAATCAACACCGAGTGCAAGCATGAGTAGGATATAATCGATCATGAACATAAATATCGTGAAGGCTATGTTGATTTTGTTTCAACTACACACGTGAATATATGCCAAGTCAAGTCACTCGAATAATTCAAAGGAGGATACCACCCTATCATACCACATCACAACCATTTTAATAGCATGTTGGCACGCAAGGTGAACCATCATAAGCTCCTAGCTAATTAAGCATGGCATAAGCAACTATAATCTCTAATTGTCTTTGCAAACATGTTTATTCATAATAGGCTGAATCAGGAACGATGAACTAATCATATTTACAAAAACAAGATAGGTCAAGTTCATACCAGCTTCTCTTATCTCAATCAGTCCATCATATATCGCCATTATTGCCTTTCACTTGCACGACTGAACAGTGCGTATAATAATAATAGTGCACGTGCATTGGACTAAGATGGAATCTGCAAACATTCAACTCAAGGGAGAAGACACGGTAATATGGGCTCTTGGTTAGAACAACAATCATGCATATGAGAGCCCCTAAACATTTTCATTATGGTCTTCTCCTCTTGACCCCCAAAGGAAAGAAAAGAAATAAAACTATTTACAAGGGAAAGCTTCCAACAAGCAAAAGAAGAATGAGAAATCTTTTTGGGTTTTCTTTTATTTATTACTACTACAGCATGTAAAGTAAACAAACTATTTTTTTTTTTGGTTTTTCTTAAGGTTTATCAAACACACAAGAAGAAAGCTAGAAAAAGAAATTAAATTAGCATGGATAGTACAATGAAAAAGTATGAGCACCGACAACTAGAATGAGTGTGTGAACATGAAAGTAATGTCGGTGAGAAATACGTACTCCCCCAAGCTTAGGCTTTTGGCCTAAGTTGGTCTATGCCCATGGATCATGGCTACTCTCTTTGGTGTACTGAGGAGTGTCATCATATTTCCACTGGCTGGCGATCTCCTCCGGATCCCACTAATAACAGGATGGTCGATAAGGGTCAAGTGATGGTTCCGACTCAGGCTCTGGAGCAGATGTCTGGCCACGAAGCGCATAGATGGCCTCCGGCAAGACGAGGTAAGGGCCTGTAGTTAAATCAAACAAAGAGGCCGCTGGCAAGATAATAGTCTCACTGTGTTTCTTATGAAATCTCAAATTATACAAAAGCATCTTATCATCATTTTTAACAATAAACTCATGTGCTACCATGCTCTTATAATCTAGAAAATGGAGGCAGTAGTTTTTCCTCTTTCTCAAAATGCCTAATAGGTATCCTCAAATGTTTAGCAAGGCATGCAGCATAGAAACCTCCAATGATGGGGCCCTTTGTACGGTTCAGGCTTAATCGTTTAGCAATAATAGCGCCCATACTAGCAGAGTTATCATGAAATAAAGCATGGAACAAAATAATAATATCAGGAACACTAAGGTTTCCACAGTTTCCACGACCAATTAAGCATCGACTAGCAAATATTGCAAAATAGCGTAAAACAGGAAACTGTATGCTAGTAATTATTGCATCGGAAACCTTCCTCGTTTCCCCTACAATAATAGTATCAATAAATCCATTCACATCTTTACGATGTGGTTCCTCCAAGCTGCCCCCGAAAGGTATCTTGCAAACCGTGCAAAATTCATATAGCGACATCTCCCTAGCCACATCATATAAATGAAACTCTACTGAAGGAGGTGATTTCTTAGGATAAACGTAGAAATTTTGCATCAAAGTATTGGTGAGTAAGAGATACTGTTCGATCTGGTCGTGGAGGAAGTCAGTGAGGCCCGCATTATCAACCAACGAATAAAAATCATCATGAATCCCGGCTGCTCTCAAGAAATCATCAGAAGGCCTTTCACACGGCCGTACTTCCGCCACACAAGCGAGATTATACTTGGGCTTTTCATTCTCCTTGGCTTGTTTATCCTTAGAGCCTTGGCTAGAAGAGCCCCTCAAGAAAAATCTCTTCATCTTTTTCTGAAAATTTCTGAAATTTTTAGTAACTCAAAATAGAAGTGAATAAAACTCAACAAAATTGATAGCAACTACTCTCACAAGTGCCTAGAGACTATATCATGCATTAGAATTACTTGGGACCATATAAATTTGACATGCAAGCTCAAGAACAGGGTCAGCTAGGCAGCAAAAATTTGCAATGAATAAAGCACTAGAACAAAAACTAATTGGACCATTGGAGGAGTCACATACCAAAGAACAATCCCCCAAAGTAGTTTTGTGAATGGAGCTTTGAGCAAGGAGATCGAAAATGGCAGCAAAGTGAGCTAGAACCCATGCTTGAGCTGGATGGTGATTTTTTGGGAGGAAGAAGAAGTGTGTGGGAGCAGGAATAAGTGGAGGGGGCCACCGTGGGCCCACGAGGCAGGGGGCGCGCCCTGGACCCTCGTGGCCAGGTGCTTGCTCCCCCTGCTGTGTTCTTAGTGCCAGATATTCTCAAATATTCCAGAAAAAATCATATTAAATTTGCAGGGCATTTGGAGAACTTTTATTTTTGAGGTATTTTTTTATTGCTTGGATTATTCAGAAAACAGAAAGAAAATACTATTTTTACTTTATTTATTCTAAATAACAGAAAGTAAAAGGAGGTACTGAAGGTTGTGCCTTCTAACTTCATCCATCTCATGCTCATCAAAAGGAATCCACTAACAAGGTTGATCAAGTATTGTTAACAAACTCATTCCGAATCGCATGGAACCGGAGAAATTTCGAATAACACTAGGTTAACTCAACGGGGATATGCACATCCCCAATAATAAGAATATCATATTTCTTCTTGACAGTAGGAAGAGGAAATTCAAAACCTCCAATAATAATCGATGGAATTTTTCCAATAGAATTGATGCTATGAACTTGAGGTTGTTTCCTCGGAAAGTGTACCGTATGCTCATTACCATTAACATGAAAAGTGACATTGCCTTTGTTGCAATAAATAAAAGCCCCTGTAGTATTCAAAAAGGGTCTACCAAGGATAATCGACATGCTATCGTCCTCGGGAATATCAAGAATAACAAAGTCCGTTAAAACAGTAACGTTTGCCACCACAACAGGCACATCCTCACAAATACCGACAGGTATAGCAGTTGATTTATCAGCCATTTCCAGAGATATTTCAGTAGGTGTCAACTTATTCAATTCAAGTCTACGATATAAAGAGAGAGGCATAACACTAACACCGGCTCCAAGATCACATAAGGCAGTTTTTAACATAGTTTCTTTTAATGGAGCATGGTATAGTCGGTACTCCTGGATCTTCAAGTTTCTTAGGTATTCCACCCTTAAAAGTATATTTAGCAAGCATGGTGGAAATTTCATCTTCCGGTATCTTTCTTTTATTAGTAATAATATCTTTCATGTATTTAGCATAAGGATTTACTTTAAGCATATCAGTTAAGTGCATACGTAAGAAGATAGGTCTAATCATTTCAGCAAAGCGCTCAAAATCCTCATCATCCTTTTTCTTGGATGGCTTAAGAGGAAAAGTCATGGGTTTCTGAACCCATGGTTCTCTTTCTTTACTGTGCTTCCTAGCAAAAAAATCTCTCTTGTCATAATGTTGATTCTTTGATTGTGGGTTATCAAGATCAACAACAGATTCAATCTCTAGGTTCATCTTCATCACCAGATTGTGTTTCAGCATCAGAAATAGAAATATCATTGGGATTCTCAGGTGTGTCAACAACAGGTTCACTAGAAGCATGCAAAGTCCTATCATTTTTCTTTTTCTTCTTTTTAGAAGGACTAGGTGCATCTACATTTTTTCTCTGAGAATCTTGCTCAATTCTCTTAGGGTGTCCTTCAGGATACAAAGGTTCCTGAGTCATTTTACCCGTTCTAGTATCCACTCTAACAGCAAAATCATGTTTATTATTTAATTCATCGAGCAAATCACTTTGCGCTTTAAGTACTTGTTCTGCTTGAGTGGTAACCATAAAAGCATATTTACTAATGAGCTTAAGTTCACCTTTAACTCTAGCCATATAATCACTCAAGCGTCCAATCATGTAAGAATTACTATTTAATTCTCTACCAACATAAGCATTGAAGTTTTCTTGTCTAGCCATAAAGTCGTAAATTCATCCAAACATTTGATAGCAAACTTAGTAGACGGGATTTCAACCTTATCATATCTATAGAGAGAATTTACCTTTACTACCTGTGTCGGGTTATCAAGACCATGTATTTCTTCAATAGGTGGTATATTAAGACCATGTATTTCTTCAACAGGAGGTAAATTCTTAACATCTTCAGCTTTAATACCTTTTTCTTTCATAGATTTCTTTGCCTCCTACATATCTTCAGGACTGAGAAATGGAACTCCCCTCTTCTTCGGAGTTGATTTAGGAGTTGGCTCAGGAATTAGCTCAGGAGTTGGTTCAGGAAGTGTCCAATTATTTTCATTAGTCAACATATTTTTCAATAGCAATTCAGCTTGGTCGACAGTCCTTTCCCTGAAAACACAACCAGCACAACTATCCAAGTGGTCCTTGGAAGGATCAGTTAGTCCATTATAAAAGATATCAAGTATTTCATTTTTCTAAAGAGGATGACCAGGCAAAGCATTAAGTAACCAAAGAAGCCTCCCCCAAGCTTGTGGGAGACTCTCTCCTTCAATTTGCACAAAATTATATATTTCCCTCAAGGCAGCTTGTTTCTTATGAGCAGGGAAATATTTAGCAGAGAAGTAATAAATCATATCCTGGGAACTACACACACAACCAGGATCAAGAGAATTAAACCAAGTTTTAGCAGCAGCCTTTAATGAGAACAGAAATATCTTAAGGATATAGTAGTAGCGAGATTTCTCACCATTAGTGAACAGGGTGGCTATATCATTTAACTTAGTAAGATGTGCCACAACAGTTTCAGATTCATAGCCATAAAAAGGATCAGATTCAACCAAAGTAATTATCTCAGGATCGACAGAGAAATCATAATCCTTATCAGTAACAAAGATAGGTGAAGTAGCAAAAGCAGGGTCATATTTCATTCTAGCATTCAGAGTTTTCTGTTTCGGTTTAGCTAATAACTTCTTAAGATCAGATCTATCATTGCAAGCAAGAAAATCTCTAGCAGTTTCTTCATCCATAACATAACCCTCAGGAATAACAGGTAATTATTATTTAGGGGGAGAACCTTCATCATCACTATCTTCAATAATTTCATTTTCTCTAACCCTAGCAAGTTGTTCATCAAGATATTCACCTAATGGCACAGTAGTATCATGCATAGAAGTAGTTTCATCATAAGTATCATGCATAGTAGAAGTGGCATCATCAATAACATGTGACATATCAGAATTAATAGCAGAAGCAGGTTTAGGTGTCGCAAGCTTACTCGTTACAGAAGGAGAATCTAGTGCAGAGCTAGATGTCAGTTCCTTACCTCCCCTCGTAGTTGAGGGATAAATCTTAGTTCTTTCGTCTTTCAAGTTCCTCATAGTGACCAGCAGATATAAACCCCAAGTGACTCAAAGAATAGAGCTATGCTCCCCGGCGACGTCGCTAGAAAATAGTCTTGATAACCCACAAGTATAGGGGGTCACAACAGTTTTCGAGAGTAGAGTATTCAACCCAAATTTATTGATTCGACACAAGGGGAGCCAAAAAATATTCTCAAGTATTAGCAGTTGAGTTGTCAATTCAACCACACCTGGATAACTTAGTATCTGTAACAAAGTATTTAGTACCAAAGTAGTATGGAAGTAACGGTAACAATGTCAAAAGTAGCAGTAGAAGTTTTGTAGTAATTGTAATAGTAGCAACGGTAAAGTAAATAAGCAAAGCACAATATGTGAAAAGCTCGTGGGCATTGGATCAGTGATGGATAATTATGTCGGATGCGATTCCTCATGTAATAATTATAACATAGGGTGACACAGAACTAGCTCCAATTCATCAATGTAATGTAGGCATGTATTTCGAATATAGTCATACGTGCTTATGGAAAAGAACTTGCATGACATCTTTTGTCCTACCCTCCCGTGGCAGCGGGGTCCTAGTGGAAACTAAGGGATATTAAGGCCTCCTTTTAATAGAGTACCAGACCAAAGCATTAACACATAGTAAATACATGAACTCCTCAAACTACGGTCATCACCGAGAAGTATCCCGATTCTTGTCACTTCGGGGTTGTCAGATCATAACACATAATAGGTGACTACAGACTTGCAAGATAGGATCCAGAACTCACATATATTCATGAAAATATAATAGGTTCAGATTCGAAATCATGGCACTCGGCCCTAGTGACAAGCATTAAGCATAGCAAAGTTATAGCAACATCAATCTCAGAACATAGTGGATACTAGGGATCAAACCCTAACAAAACTAACTTGATTACATGGTAAATCTCATCCAACCCATCACCGTCTAGCAAGCCTATGATGGAATTACTCACGCACGGCGGTGAGCATCATGAAATTGGTGATGGAGGATGGTTGATGATGACGACGGCGACGAATCCCCCTCTCCGGAGCCCCGAACGAACTCCAGATCAGCCCTCCCGAGAGAGATTAGGGCTTGGCGGCGGCTTCGTATCGTAAAATGCGATGAAACTTTCTCTCTGGTTTTTTCTCCGTGAAAGCAAATATATGGAGTTGGAGTTGAAGTCGGTGGATGTCCAGGGGGCCCACGAGGCAGGGGGGGCGCGCCCTAGGGGAGGGGGCGCCCCCCACCCTCATGGACAGGGTGTGGGCCCCCTGACGCTGATTCTTTCGCCAGTATTTCTTATTAATTCTGAAAAGTTGCTCCGTGGATTTTCATGTCATTCTGAGAACTTTTATTTATGCACAAAAATAACACCATGGCAGTTCTGCTGAAAACCGCGTCAGTTCGAGTTAGTTCCACTCAAATCATGCAAGTTAGAGTCCAAAACAAGGGCAAAAGTATTTGGATAAGTAGATACGATGGAGACGTATCACATAATTGGTAGGTATGGTTGCTGTTTTGAGGAAGGTATATGGTGGGTGTATGGTACCGACGAAAGTTGCGCGACACAAGAGAGGCTAGCAATGGTGGAAGGGTGAGAATGTGTATAATCCATGGACTCAACATTAGTCATAAAGAACTCATATACTTATTGCAAAAATCTACAAGTCATTGAAACAAAGTACTACGCGCATGCTCCTAGGGGGATAGATTGGTAGGAAAAGACCATCGCTCATCCCCGACCACCACTCATAAGGAAGACAATCAATAAATAAATTATGCTCCAACTTCATCACAAAGCGGTTCACCATACGTGCATGCTACGGGAATCACAAACTTCAACACAAGTATTCCTCAAATTCACAACTACTTTAACTAGCATGACTCTAATATCACCATCCTCATATCTCAAAACAATTATCAAGCATCAAATTGATCATAGCATCTAATTCACTTTCTATGATAGTTTTTATTATACCCAACTTGGATGCC
Source organism: Triticum timopheevii (assembly GCA_963921465.1). Lineage (NCBI taxonomy): Eukaryota > Viridiplantae > Streptophyta > Magnoliopsida > Poales > Poaceae > Triticum > Triticum timopheevii. The sequence goes on from OY997271.1 coordinate 50,747,179, forward strand.
CATCATTCTAGGACCAATTTTATCACCATAGCAAATACCATGCTGTTCTATAAGACTCTCAAAATAATATAAGTGAAGCATGAGAGGTCAAAAATTTCTACAAAATAAAGCCACCTCCGTGCTCTAAAAGATATAAGTGAAGCACTAGAGCAAAAATTATCTAGCTCAAAAGATATAAGTGAAGCACATAAAGTATTCTAATAAATTCCAAATCAAGTGTGTCTCTCTCAAAAGGTGTGTACAGCAAGGAGGATTGTGGTAAACTAAAAAGCAAAGACTCATATCACACAAGACGCTCCAAGCAAAGCACATATCATGTGGTGAATAAAAATATAGCTCCAAGTAAAGTTACCGATAAGCGAAGAAGAAAGAGGGGATGCCTTCCGGGGCATCCCCAAGCTTAGGATTTTGGTTGTCCTTGAATATCTTGGGGCGCCATGGGCATCCCCAAGCTTAGGCTCTTGCCACTCCTTATTCCATAGTCCATCAAATCTTTACCCAAAACTTGAAAACTTCACAACACAAAACTCAACAGGTAATCTCATAAGCTCCGTTAGTGCAAGAAAGAAAAACCACCACAAAGGGTACTGTAATTAACTCATTATTTATTTATATTGGTGTTAGACCTACTTTATTCCAACTTCTCTATGGTTCATACCCCCGATACTAGCCATAGATGCATCAAAATAAGCAAACAACACACGAAAAACAGAATCTGTCAAAAACAGAACAGTCTGTAGCAATCTGTAACTTTCGACTACTTATGGAACTCTACAAATCCTACCAAAATTTGAAGTCCTAGGCAATTTGTCTTTGATCTACTGAAAAAAGAATCAACGCAAAAGCACGTTTCTGTGATTTATTAAAATTATTCTCGTGCGCGCAAAAGTTTCTGTTTTTCAGCAGAATCAAATTAACTATCACAGTAGGTTATCCTATTGGTTCTACTTGGCAAACACTAATTAAAACATAATACCACATCTAAACAGAAGCTAGATGAAATATTTTTTACTAAACAGAAGCAAAAAAGCAAGAAACAAAAATAAAATTGGGTTGCGTCCCAACAAGCTATCGTTTAACACCCCTTGTTAGGCATAAAAGCGAGAATAGATCTATGTATTGCCATCTTTGGCATTCAATTCATAAGTGGCTCGCATGATAGATTCATAAGGTAATTTGACTTTCTTTCTTGGAAAGTGTTCCATTCCTTTCCTTAATGGAAACTGGAATCTAGTATTCCCTTCCTTCATATCAATAATTGCACCAATCGTTCTAAGGAAAGGTCTACCGAAAATAATATGACATGAAAGATTGCAATCTATATCAAGAACGATAAAATCTACGGGCACATAATTCCTATTTGCAACAATAAGAATATCATTGATCCTTCCCATAGGTTTCTGGTGGAATCCGCAAGGTGCAAGTTTAAAGAGCAATCATCAAAATCATGGAAACCTAGCACATCACATAAAGTTTTCGGAATCGTGGAAACACTAGCACCCAAATCACACAAATCATAGCATTCATGATCTTTAATTTAATTTTTATAGTAGGTTCCCACTCATCATAAAGTTTTCTAGGTATAGAAACTTCCAATTCAAGTTTTTCTTCATAAGATTGCATCAAAGCATCAACGACATGTTTGGTAAAAGCTTTATTTTGACTATAAGCATGTGGAGAATTCAACACGGATTGCAACAAGGAAATATAATCTATTAAAGAGCAATTATCATAATTAAATTCCTTGAAATCCATAATAGTGGGTTCATTGCTATGTAAAGTTTTGATCTCTCCAATCCCACTTTTACCAAATTTAGCATCTAGATCTAAAAACTCCGAATCATTGGAACGCCTTTTAACTAAAGTTGACTCATCTCCAGCCCCGTCATTATCAAGATTCATATTGCAAAACAAAGATTTAATAGGGGACACATCAATAACTTTTAGATGTTCATCATTATTTTCATGGAAACTAGAAGAACACGCTTTTACAAAGCAATCTTTCTTAGCACGCATCCTAGCGGTTCTTTCTTTGCACTCATCAATGGAAATTATCATGGCTTTGAGAGACTCATTGATATCATGCTTAGGTGGAATATATCTAAGTTTCAAAGAATCAACATCAAGCGAAAGTCTATCAATGTTCCTAGCCAATTCATCAACTTTAAGCAATTTTTCTTCAAGCAAAGCATTGAAATTCTTTTGAGAGATCATAAATTCTTTAACACTATTCTCAAAATCAGAGGGCATCTTATTAAAATTTCCATAAGAATTGTTGTAGGAATTACCATAATTATTAGAGGAATTACTAGGAAACGGCCTATGATTAAAGTTTCCTCTATACGCGTTGTTACCAAAATTATTCTTACCAACAAAATTCACATCCATAGAAAAAGGCATATCATTAGGATCAACAGGAGCACTCTTAGTAGCAAACAATTTCATAAGTTCATCCATCTTTCCACTGAAAACATTAATATCTTCTATCGCATGAACTTTTTTACTAGTAGATCTTTCGGTGTGCCATTGAGAATAATTAACCGTAATATTATCAAGGAGTTTAGTAGCTTATCCTAAGGTGATTTCCACAAAAGTGCCTCCCGCGTGGAATCTAAAAGATTTCTAGAAGCAAAATTCAATCCGGCATAAAAAAATTGTATGATCATCCATAAATTCAATCCATGAGTAGGGCAATTGCGAATCATTAATTTCATTCTTTCCCTAGATTGGGCAACATGCTCATGATCAAGTTGTTTTAAATTCATAATATCGTTTCTAAGAGAGATGATCTTAGTGGAAGGAAAATACTTAGAGATAAAAGCATCTTTGCACTTATTCCATGAATCAATACTATTTTTAGGCAAAGACGAAAACCAAGTTTTAGCACGATCTCTAAGTGAAAATGGAAATAACTTCAATTTAACAATATCATTATCCGTATCTTTCTTCTTTTGCATATCACACAAATCCACAAAGTTGTTTAGATGAGTAGCAGCATCTTCACTAGGAAGGCCGGCGAATTGATCTTTCATAACAAGATTCAACAAAGCAGCATTGATTTCACAAGATTCAGCATCATTAAGAGGAGCAATCAGAGTGCTAAGGAAATCATTATTATTGGTATTGGAAAAGTCACACAATTTGGTATTATCTTGAGCCATCGTGACAAGCAATCCAACACATAAGCACACAAGAGGCAGGCGAAAAAGAAAGAGGAGAACAGGAAAGAGAGGGCGAATAAAACGGCAAGGGTGAAGTGGGGGAGAGGAAAACGAGAGGCAAATGGAAAATAATATAATGCGAGGGAGATAAGTTTGTGATGGGTACTTGGTATGTCTTGACTTGAGCGAAGACCTCCCCGGCAACAGCGCCAGAAATCCTTCTTGCTACCTCTTGAGCACCGTGCAGGTTTTCCTTGAAGAGGAAAGGGTGATACAACAAAGTAGCGTAAGTATTTCCCTTAGTTTTTGAGAACCAAGGTATCAATCTAGTAGGAGGCTCCTCAAAAGTCCCTCGTACCTACACAAACAAACAAGAACCTCGCAACCAACGCGATAAAGGGGTTGTCAACCCCTTCACGGTAACTTGCGAAAGTGAGATCTGATAGAGATAATAAGATAAGATAAATATTTTTGGTATTTTTATGATATAGATTGGAAAGTAAAGATTGCTAATAAAGATAGATGGAAAACTTATATGATAAAAGATAGGCCCGGGGGCCATAGGTTTCACTAGTGGCTTCTCTCAAGATAGCATAAGTATTACGGTGGGTGAACAAATTACTATCGAGCAATTGATAGAAAAGTGCATAGTTATGAGAATATCTAGGCATGATGATGTATATAGGCATCACGTCCGCAACAAGTAGATCGAAACGATTCTGCATCTACTACTATTACTCCACACATCGACCGACTCCTGCCTGCATCTAGAGTATTAAGTTCATAAGAACAGAGTAACGCATTATGAAAGATGACATGATGTAGAGGGATAAACTCAAGCAATATGATATAAACCCCACCTTTTTATCCTCGATGGTAACAATACAATACGTGCCTTGCTACCCCTGCTGTCACTGGGAAAGGACACCGCAAGATTGAACCCAAATCTAAGCACTTCTCCCTTTGCAAGAAAGATCAATCTAGTAGGCCAAACCAAACTGATAATTCGAAGAGACTTGCAAAGATAACCAATCACACATAAAAGAATTCAGAGAAGATTCAATTATTTCTCATAGATAAACTTGATCATAAACCCACAATTCATCGAATCTCGATAAACACACCGCAAAAAGAGTTACATCGAATAGATCTCCAAGAAGATCGAGGAGAACTTGGTATTGAGATTCAAAGAGAGAGAAGAAGCCATCTAGATAATAACTATGGACCCGAAGGTCTGTGGTAAACTACTCACAACTCATCGGAGAGGCCTTGGAGATGATGTAGAGGCTCTCCGTGGCCAATTCTCCCTCCGGCGGAGCGCCGGCGAAGGTTCCAAGATGGGATCTCACGGATATAGAAGGTTGCGGCGGTGTAATTAGGTTTTTGTGGTGCCCCTGGATGTTCTCGGGGTACGTGGATATATATAGGAGGAAGAAGTAGGTCGGTTGAGCCAAGATGGGCCCACGAGGGTGGGGGCGCTCAAATTCCCTAGGGCGCGCCGGCCACCCTCGTGGCCGCCTCGTTTGTTACTTGACGTCCACTCCAACTCTCCTGGTTTGCGCTTGTTCCAAAAAGATAGCTCCCGAAGGTTTCGTCCCATTTGGACTCCATTTGATATTCCTTTTCTTCGAAACACTGAAATAGGCAAAAAAAAACAGGAATTCGGGCTGGGCCTCCGGTTAGTAGGTTAGTCCCAAAAATGATATAAAAGTGTAAAGTAAAGCCCATAAACATCCAAAACGGGTAATATAATAGCATGTAACAATAAAAAAATTATAGATACGTTGGAGACGTATCAGCCACACGCACGCTTTAGTCACACACTCGGGCTACGCGTACCCCGTGGTGCCAGTCAGGCACTCGACCTACCCTGCACACTCGGCTTACTTAGGTGCCACGTGGCACCGCCGTTACCATCGTCCAGCCATCATACCTCGTTTTTAGTCGAGAACCACAGTTTTATTCTGGGCTCATATATAAACCGAGTACGACACGCGGCTGACGAGGCCTGTCTCGGTCCAAACAAAGCCAGGGTCATAAGCCGAGTGCAAGTCTCCTCTAGTGCACAGAGTTTGGGTACTACTTATTTCTATTTTTTAATCCTTTCCTAATAATAAAGCAGCTATTGCTTCTGCCCGCTCACCGTTGCGGCATTTTTGCAAAAACAAAAACCCTGTGTTTTTAAGTAATTGAACCCGCACTCCATAAATATACATACCGTATGTAGACCAACGATATCCGCCGCAAAGAAAAGGACAAAATGTCAACCTTACCTCCACAAACATGTTTCATATTTTATCTTTGAATCTATAGAACCTGGGAAAACAATACCTATGATGGTACCGCCTCCGCACGATTGCCCTCACTGGAAAGTGTGTGTTGCCGACATCGACATTTTCCCTTTCTCCTCGATGTTGTGCCTCTTCGGGATGAACCCGACAGATCGATAAATCATATAGTGATACACAAAGAGGCAAAAAGCCGAGAAGAACTTCGACGTTTACCGTGACACAAATGAAAGCATTTCTTGCAATGCACCCATACCAACACACGGGTCCGTGTTCTACACACGGATCGGTGTTTAAATGGCGGTGGTCCTAACATGATATCCATGGGCATTTGGTGTGGGGGCCGGGGGAGGGAGGACAACAAGGTTGTAGAGGAGCCTCTGGAAAGACGAAGACGTGAGTTGACTTGTGAGCGTGCACAATACAGATGTGTGTGCGTCTCTCTGCCATGGCCGGGCACAATTCGGATGTTGTTGGGTTGGGTTGATGGATATTTTAATGGACATGTCAATTATCTCTTCCCTTGCAACGCATGGGCATATGTGTTAGTAACAAACTAATGGAAAAATAAAGAGAGACATACGTATTGTAACAGTATATACGTAGGACACATGGAAGTGAAAAACATCATTTCTTTTATAAGGCGAAGAAACAACAATCGGCTACCCTAGAGAACAACTCTAGGGTAGATTACTTTTATTTATTTATATAATATGTAGCACACGTTACAAGCTTGACATAGCACGTTTACCAAAGGTAATGATTGCCTGGCAGACATATATAGTACTCGTACCAGATAAATAGGGTTCCCTGTTTTATTGCTGCAACGCACGCACTAGAAGCCTTCACCAAGTACTCCTTTCAGCGGGAGTAATCTGATCCAGGATATGGACGGATCATGCAGGAAGCACATAGACGCCAATGGCGTCAATATAATTCCCGGTGCGTCCCAAGAAGCCAGTGATCTTGGCGTTAATCAGCGGGACATCAAAAGAATATGCACTGGTGGCATTGCCGTATTCAAAAACCTGACCCGTGTTAGTAACGAATTTGAGAGACCTTAGAGCTTCATCGTAAGTTCCTGAAATTTCCTTCAGATATTCTAAGTCTCCAAGGACAAACTGCACAAAATAAAAATCACGCATTTCGGTAATTCATAATTAGGACTTTGTACAGTGAAGAAGAGTACTTTTATATATGACCTACATATCCCCTCAAAAAAATAATATATATGACCTACATATATTAGTAATTTTTTCTATTGTTTAGCTGATTAACACGCACCTCATGTGTCTTCCCACCAGAGCCTCCCCATTCCTCAACGTGCAGATTCCCACTGGTATCCACGCAAGTAAAGCTGATAGCGTCGACGTAATCTCCGCTACGAACTTTCACACGGGTTAGTGCGTGAGGAGTGTATTTGATGTCGCAAGGCTTGCCTCCGGCTCCACCCCATTGCCCAATCTTGACAGGCATGCTCTGCACAATCACAAACGAAATAACTAGAAGAATGACATGTATCTATGGATTTTTGTAAACTGAAATTAAGAACTGCTGTTTGTGCGTGGGTGCATTGCATACCATCTTGAGGCTAGCTGAACACTAATGAAGCGCCGGTAGTTGTGGTAGTATGCTATATGGAATATGAGGAAGTTCGCTCGCCTCCTTGAATAGCCGAGCACCCCTATATATAGTCAAGCGCACGAAAAAAATCCACTCCATAGCCTGCTTAAGCGTTGCATGCATGCCACTTTACCTAGCTACGTTCCAAGTATATCGAAAATGACGGGATAATGCATGTGTGAATGCCAATGACGGGACAATGTGTGAATGCCAATGACCACAGACGCCTAACTCCGTAATGAAAGAATTAGTTGGCAAGGTCACTCCCTAGCCTACTTAAGCGTTGCATACTATATATCTACCTACGTTCCAAGTATATCGAAAATTACTGGAGCCGATTTTCTACTCCCGCGTTTAACTAGACCCTGGATGAACAGGAAATTTGAAAAAATTAAATATAGAACAATATTTAAAAAATCTAAAATTTCGGGACATCAAACACAACAATTCACTACTGCAGTACAGTACCTAAGCGTGGACATGCTATGAGCATAGACTTGGTGACATTAAACCCATTAAGCGTCAGGACAAGGGCAGCCAACCAGCTATGCCACATGGTGCAAGTTGGTTGGTGCTTTTGAAATATATTTTTTAGATGGAGGTGCGGATTTTTTTTTTTGAAAAGTTTTTTATCTTTTTTAGATGGAGGTGAGGGCCTCACATATTTTTTAAAATGGAGGGCTACCCATTAAGCGTTGGGAGAAGGACAGCCAACCAGCTATGCCACATGGCGCAAGCTGGTTGGCCGCGGTGAGAAATCTTTTGGAATATATTTTTTATATGGAGGTGAGGAGATTTTTTTGAAATGTTTGCACTCGTAATTTTGTTTTACTTCTTTCTCTAGTTGGAGGCGAGGATTTTTTCCTGAGATGTTCTTATAGATGGAGGCGAGGATATTTTTCTGAGATGTTTTTTTAGATGGAGGCTAGGATCCCGTGTACTTTTTTTTAATGAAAACGTGCACACAACTTCCTCTCAATCGGCGCCACAGGGTGACGCCCCCACCACTAGTTAAGAAATGCACATCACACTATTTTACTACTACCAAAAAGGGAAGCGAGGGAGTTTGTTGGCCTCCATGAATAGCCGACGTCTCCTATATATATTTTCTACTCCAGGGTGTACCTACTCCCAGGATGAACAGTAAATTCTAAAAAATAAATAGAAACGATATGAAAGAAAGTCAATTTTTGTACATCAAACACAACAAATTAACTACTGCAATATAGCTGTATAGTACCTACGGACTTGATGAAATTAAGAAATGCACATCGCACTATTTTACTACGACAAAAAGGTCATCGTGGACAGATCAAAATCATTATTATGCACAGATTTCTGCGGAGTATGTGATTATTGCTATGGGATGACACATGTCATCATAGACAGATTTCGAACCATCTATGATGATTTTTACCACAATAGACATCATCCTGGATCAGGATCACATGCAGGTATTTGACGGCGCCACTGCTGATTAGATATATGTCAGTGATGGGCACAAAAACATAACCATGATGGTTTCTTCACCACGTGGCCGGAGGTCGTGCACCCTAGACGTCATCAGTGACGTGCCAGATAGGCTCCCATCACTGTGACTTTTTAGTCCGAGTTCGTATGCAAAAGTTATGGCCGTTTTACAAATTTCCAGAGAGATTTTGCAAATAAAGTCGAAATTCATATTTGTAAATTTTCCCAACAACTAGACCACATATTACATGGGAAACTTATTTTCTTTTATTTTTTTGACATTTCCATCATTTTCTTTTATTTTTTATAAAACTGAAAAGGCGGTCCACCGGGGGGGGGGGGGGGGGTGCATCGGTGTTGGGCCAAGTTAGTAATGGCGCACCGTGGGGTGGTGCACCATTATTAGTTAAACTAGTAATGGCGCACCACCCCACGATGCGCCATTACTAGTTTTGAAAAAAAATTGAATTTTTTTTAATTTCTTTTGGAAAAAAACTTACTAATGGCGCACTGGTGGACAGTGCGCCATTATTAGTTAAAACTAGTAATGGCGCACTGTCCACAGGTGCGCCATTACTAACATTTTTTTACTTTTTTTTTTGAAAACTACTAATGGCGCACCGTGGGTGTGGTGCGCCATTACTATGCCAACTAGTAATGGTGCACCACCCGAACGGTGCGCCATTAGTAGTTTTCAAAAAAAAATTACTAATGGCGCACCGTGGGATGTGGTGCGCCATTAGTATTTAGTAATGGCGCACCACATGTACAGTGCGCCATTAGTGTCCATCCTATCCATAGCCCTTTTCCTAGTAGTGGTTAGAACACCACCCTCATCTGCATGTGGGCCAAATCTATGTATTAAAGGGTGGTGTGATGTTTAACTATCCAAATGCATGACTTTGATGTGGCACCTGTCTCGTAGACCGGACAGTCTGGTAGGAAGGTTCAGGACATAGAGTGCCGGACCGCACCTTCGGTCCGGCAGAAGGGAATCTTGTGAATGCATACGCTAAAAGTTGGTCTGGCATGTCAACATGACCTACCTAACACGAACCAAGAGGAATTCACCAAGGTCTAACTCCGTAAGCCGGGTTTTTTACGTTGGTTCTCATCTTAAGTTCTACATGTGGCAGGCCATCGAAACTTCAGGGGGAAGGAAGTACGCCAACCACCCCCTTGACTTACGGCCAACACTCCATTTATAAGAGACAGTCAGCTTACAGTAGACACTCATCGTACGCGTAAAACGGGGTGCAGGCTTGGCAAGCAGCTTACAGCGGGCCCTCAGCATACTCATACACCACGATGGCAGCCACACGCACGGTTTAGTCACACACTCGGGCTACGCGTACCCCGGGGTGCCAGTCGGGCACTCGACCTACGCTGCACACTCGGCTTACTTAGGTGCCACGTGGCACCGCCGTTACCCCTGTGTTTTTAAGTAACTGGACCCGCACTCCATAAATATACATACCGTACGTAGACCAACGATATCCCCCGCAAAGAAAAGGACAACGATGTCAACCTTACCTCCACAAACGTGTTTCATATTTTCTCTTTGAATCTATAGAACCTCGGAAAAAAAATACCTATGGTGGCACCGCCTCCGCACGATTGCCCTCACTGGAAGGTGTGTGTTGCCGACATCGACATTTTCCCTTGCTCCTCGATGTTGTGCCTCTTCGGGATGAACCCGACAGATCGATAAATCATATAGTGGTACACAAAGAGGCAAAAGGCGGAGAAGAACTTCGACGTTTGCCATGACACAAATGAAAGCATTTCTTGCAATGCACCCATACCAGCACATGGGTCCTTGTTCTCCGTTGTCGAGTGTCCGTCTCAATGCTAAGTATTGGCGTTGGTGTGGAAATGGCGGTGCTCCTACCAGGGGGACAACCGGGGGACAACCAGGTTGTAGAGGAGCCTCCGGAAAGACGAAGATGTGACTTGAGTTCTGAGTGAGAACAATTCGGATGTGTGTGCGTCTCTCTGCCATGGCCGGGCACAACTCTGATAGTGTTGGGTTGTGCTGATGGATATTTCAGTGGACATGTCAATTATCTCTCCCCTTGCAACGCACGGGCATATGTGCTAGTAACAAACTAATAGGAAAAATAAAGAGAGACATACGTATTGTAACAGTATATACGTAGGACACATGGAAGTGAAAAACATCATTTCTTTTATGAGTCGAAGAAACAACAACCGGCTACCCTAGAGAACAACTCTAGGGTAGATTATTTTTATTTATTTATATAATATATAGCACACGTTACAAGCTTGACATAGCACGTTTACCAAAGGTAATGATGGCCTAGCAGACATATATAGTACTCGTACCAGATAAATAGGGTTCCCTGTTTTATTGCTGCAACGCACGCACTAGAAGCCTTCACCAAGTACTCCTTTCAGCGGGAGTAATCTGATCCAGGATATGGACGGATCATGCAGGAAGCACATAGACGCCAATGGCGTCAATATAATTCCCGGTGCATCCCAAGAAGCCAGTGATCTTGGCGTTATTCAGCGGGACATCAAAAGAATATGCACCGGTGGCATTGCCGTATTCAAAAACCTGACCCGTGTTAGTAATGAATTTGAGAGACCTTAGAGCTTCATCGTAAGTTACTGAAATTTCCTTCAGATATTCTGAGTCTCCAAGGACAAACTGCACAAAATAAAAATCACGCATTTCGGTAATTCATAATTAGGACTTCATACAGTGAAGAAGAGTACTTTTATATATGACCTACATATCCCCTAAAAATATATATATATATATATATATATGACCTACATATATTAGTAATTTTTTCTATGGTTTAGCTGATTAACACGCACCTCATGTGTCTTCCCACCAGAGCCTCCCCATTCCTCAACGTGCAGATTCCCACTGGTATCCACGCAAGTAAAGCCGATAGCGTCGACATAATCTCCGCTACGAACTTTCACACGGGTTAGTGCGTGAGGAGTGTATTTGATGTCGCAAGGCTTGCCTCCGACTCCACCCCATTGCCCAATCTTGACAGGCATACTCTGCACGATCACAAACGAAATAACTAGAAGAATGGCATGTATCTATGGATTTGTGAACCGAAATTAAGAACTGCTGTTTGTGCGTGGGTACATTGCATACCATCTTGAGGCTAGCTGAACACAAATGAAGCACCAGCAGTTGTGGTAGTATGCTATACGGAATATGAGGGAGTTCGCTGGCCTCCTTGAATAGCCGAGCACCCCTATATATTGTCAAGCGCATGAAAAAATTCCACTCCATAGCCTGCTTAAGCGTTGCATGCTACTGTACCTAGCTACGTTCCAAGTATATCGAAAATGACGGGATAATGCATGTGTGAATGCCAATGACGGGACAATGTGTGAATGCCAATGACCACAGACGCCTAACTCCGTAATGAAAGAATTAGTTGGCAAGGTCACTCCCTAGCCTACTTAAGCGTTGCATACTATATATCTACCTACGTTCCAAGTATATCGAAAATTAGTGGAGCCGATTTTCTACTCCCGCGTTTAACTAGACCCTGAATGAACAGGAAATTTGAAAAAAATTAAATATAGAACAATATTTAAAAAATCTAAAATTTCGGGACATCAAACACAACAATTCACTACTGCAGTACAGTACCTAAGCGTGGACATGCTATGAGCATAGTCTTGATGACATTAAACCCATTAAGCGTCAGGACAAGGGCAGCCAACCAGCTATGCCACATGGTGCAAGTTGGTTGGTGCTTTTGAAATATATTTTTTAGATGGAGGTGCGGATTGTTTTTTGAGAAGTTTTTTATCCTTTTTAGATGGAGGTGAGGGCCTCAGATATTTTTTAAAATGGAGGGCTACCCATTAAGCGTTGGGAGAAGGACAGCCAACCAGCTATGCCACATGGCGCAAGCTGGTTGGCCGCGGTGAGGAGATTTTTTTGAAATGTTTGCACTCGTAATTTTGTTTTACTTCTTTCTCTAGTTGGAGGCGAGGATTTTTTCCTGAGATGTTCTTATAGATGGAGGCGAGGATATTTTTGTGAGATGTTTTTTTAGATGGAGGCTAGGATCCCGTGTACTTTTTTTTAATGAAAACGTGCACACAACTTCCTCTCAATCGGCGCCACAGGGTGACGCCCCCACCACTAGTTAAGAAATGCACATCACACTATTTTACTACTACCAAAAAGGGAAACGAGGGAGTTTGTTGGCCTCCATGAATAGCCGACATCTCCTATATATATTTTCTACTCCAGGGTGTACCTACTCCCAGGATGAACAGTAAATTCTAAAAAATAAATAGAAACGATATGAAAGAAAGTCAATTTTTGTACATCAAACACAACAAATTAACTACTGCAATATAGCTGTATAGTACCTACGGACTTGATGAAATTAAGAAATGCACATCGCACTATTTTACTACGACAAAAAGGTCATCGTGGAAAGATCAAAATCATTATTATGCACAGATTTCTGCGGAGTATGTGATTATTGCTATGTGATGACACATGTCATCATAGACAGATTTCGAACCATCTATGATGATTTTTACCACAATAGACATCATCCTGGATCAGGATCACATGCAGGTATTTGACGGCGCCACTGCTGATTAGATATATGTCAGTGATGGGCACAAAAACATAACCATGATGGTTTCTTCACCACGTGGCCGGAGGTCGTGCACCCTAGACGTCATCAGTGACGTGCCAGATAGGCTCCCATCACTGTGACTTTTTAGTCTGAGTTCGTATGCAAAAGTTATGGCCGTTTTACAAATTTCCAGAGAGATTTTGCAAATAAAGTCGAAATTCATATTTGTAAATTTTCCCAACAACTAGACCACATATTACATGAGAAACTTATTTTCTTTTATTTTTTTGACATTTCCATCATTTTCTTTTATTTTTTATAAAACTGAAAAGGCGGTCCAACAGGGGGGGGGGTGCATCGGTGTTGGGCCAAGTTAGTAATGGCGCACCGTGGGGTGGTGCACCATTATTAGTTAAACTAGTAATGGCGCACCACCCCACGATGCACCATTACTAGTTTTGAAAAAAAATTGAATTTTTTTTAATTTCTTTTGAAAAAAACTTACTAATGGCGCACCGGTGGACAGTGCGCCATTACTAGTTAAAACTAGTAATGGCGCACTGTCCACAGGTGCGCCATTACTAACATTTTTTTTACTTTTTTTTGAAAACTACTAATGGCGCACCGTGGGTGTGGTGCGCCATTACTATGCCAACTAGTAATGGCGCACCACCCGAACGGTGCGCCATTAGTAGTTTTCAAAAAAAAAAATTTTACTAATGGCGCACCGTGGGATGTGGTGCGCCATTAGTATTTAGTAATGGCGCACCACATGTACAGTGCGCCATTAGTGTCCATCCTATCCATAGCCCTTTTCCTAGTAGTGGTTAGAACACCACCCTCATCTGCATGTGGGCCAAATCTATGTATTAAAGGGTGGTGTGATGTTTAACTATCCAAATGCATGACTTTGATGTGGCACCTGTCTCGTAGACCGGACAGTCTGGTAGGAAGGTTCAGGACATAGAGTGCCGGACCGCACCTTCGGTCCGGCAGAAGGGAATCTTGTGAATGCATACGCTAAAAGTTGGTCTGGCATGTCAACATGACCTACCTAACACGAACCAAGAGGAATTCACCAAGGTCTAACTCCGTAAGCCGGGTTTTTTACGTTGGTTCTCATCTTAAGTTCTACATGTGGCAGGCCATCGAAACTTCAGGGGGAAGGAAGTACGCCAACCACCCCCTTGACTTACGGCCAACACTCCATTTATAAGAGACAGTCAGCTTACAGTAGACACTCATCGTACGCGTAAAACGGGGTGCAGGCCTGGCAAGCAGCTTACAGCGGGCCCTCAGCATACTCATACACCACGATGGCAGCCACACGCACGGTTTAGTCACACACTCGGGCTACGCGTACCCCGGGGTGCCAGTCGGGCACTCGACCTACGCTGCACACTCGGCTTACTTAGGTGCCACGTGGCACCGCCGTTACCCCTGTGTTTTTAAGTAACTGGACCCGCACTCCATAAATATACATACCGTACGTAGACCAACGATATCCCCCGCAAAGAAAAGGACAACGATGTCAACCTTACCTCCACAAACGTGTTTCATATTTTCTCTTTGAATCTATAGAACCTCGGAAAAAAAATACCTATGGTGGCACCGCCTCCGCACGATTGCCCTCACTGGAAGGTGTGTGTTGCCGACATCGACATTTTCCCTTGCTCCTCGATGTTGTGCCTCTTCGGGATGAACCCGACAGATCGATAAATCATATAGTGGTACACAAAGAGGCAAAAGGCGGAGAAGAACTTCGACGTTTGCCATGACACAAATGAAAGCATTTCTTGCAATGCACCCATACCAGCACATGGGTCCTTGTTCTCCGTTGTCGAGTGTCCGTCTCAATGCTAAGTATTGGCGTTGGTGTGGAAATGGCGGTGCTCCTACCAGGGGGACAACCGGGGGACAACCAGGTTGTAGAGGAGCCTCCGGAAAGACGGAGATGTGACTTGAGTTCTGAGTGAGCACAATTCGGATGTGTGTGCGTCTCTCTGCCATGGCCGGGCACAACTCTGATGGTGTTGGGTTGTGCTGATGGATATTTCAGTGGACATGTCAATTATCTCTCCCCTTGCAACGCACGGGCATATGTGCTAGTAACAAACTAATAGGAAAAATAAAGAGAGACATACGTATTGTAACAGTATATACGTAGGACACATGGAAGTGAAAAACATCATTTCTTTTATGAGTCGAAGAAACAACAACCGGCTACCCTAGAGAACAACTCTAGGGTAGATTATTTTTATTTATTTATATAATATATAGCACACGTTACAAGCTTGACATAGCACGTTTTCCAAAGGTAATGATGGCCTGGCAGACATATATAGTACTCGTACCAGATAAATAGGGTTCCCTGTTTTATTGCTGCAACGCACGCACTAGAAGCCTTCACCAAGTACTCCTTTCAGCCGGAGTAATCCGATCCAGGATATGGACGGATCATGCAGGAAGCACATAGACGCCAATGGCGTCAATATAATTCCCGGTGCGTCCCAAGAAGCCAGTGATCTTGGCGTTAATCAGCGGGACATCAAAAGAATATGCACCGGTGGCATTGCCGTATTCAAAAACCTGACCCGTGTTAGTAACGAATTTGAGAGACCTTAGAGCTTCATCGTAAGTTCCTGAAATTTCCTTCAGATATTCTGAGTCTCCAAGGACAAACTGCACAAAATAAAAATCACGCATTTCGGTAATTCATAATTAGGACTTCATACAGTGAAGAAGAGTACTTTTATATATGACCTACATATCCCCTAAAAATATATATATGACCTAAATATATTAGTAATTTTTTCTATGGTTTAGCTGATTAACACGCACCTCATGTGTCTTCCCACCAGAGCCTCCCCATTCCTCAACGTGCAGATTCCCACTGGTATCCACGCAAGTAAAGCCGATAGCGTCGACATAATCTCCGCTACGAACTTTCACACGGGTTAGTGCGTGAGGAGTGTATTTGATGTCGCAAGGCTTGCCTCCGACTCCACCCCATTGCCCAATCTTGACAGGCATACTCTGCACGATCACAAACGAAATAACTAGAAGAATGGCATGTATCTATGGATTTGTGAACCGAAATTAAGAACTGCTGTTTGTGCGTGGGTACATTGCATACCATCTTGAGGCTAGCTGAACACAAATGAAGCACCAGCAGTTGTGGTAGTATGCTATACGGAATATGAGGGAGTTCGCTGGCCTCCTTGAATAGCCGAGCACCCCTATATATTGTCAAGCGCATGAAAAAATTCCACTCCATAGCCTGCTTAAGCGTTGCATGCTACTGTACCTAGCTACGTTCCAAGTATATCGAAAATGACGGGATAATGCATGTGTGAATGCCAATGACGGGACAATGTGTGAATGCCAATGACCACAGACGCCTAACTCCGTAATGAAAGAATTAGTTGGCAAGGTCACTCCCTAGCCTACTTAAGCGTTGCATACTATATATCTACCTACGTTCCAAGTATATCGAAAATTACTGGAGCCGATTTTCTACTCCCGCGTTTAACTAGACCCTGGATGAACAGGAAATTTGAAAAAAATTAAATATAGAACAATATTTAAAAGATCTAAAATTTCGGGACATCAAACACAACAATTCACTACTGCAGTACAGTACCTAAGCGTGGACATGCTATGAGCATAGTCTTGATGACATTAAAACCATTAAGCGTCAGGACAAGGGCAGCCAACCAGCTATGCCACATGGTGCAAGTTGGTTGGTGCTTTTGAAATATATTTTTTAGATGGAGGTGCGGATTGTTTTTTGAGAAGTTTTTTATCCTTTTTAGATGGAGGTGAGGGCCTCAGATATTTTTTAAAATGGAGGGCTACCCATTAAGCGTTGGGAGAAGGACAGCCGACCAGCTATGCCACATGGCGCAAGCTGGTTGGCCGCGGTGAGGAGATTTTTTTGAAATGTTTGCACTAGTAATTTTGTTTTACTTCTTTCTCTAGTTGGAGGCGAGGATTTTTTCCTGAGATGTTCTTATAGATGGAGGCGAGGATATTTTTCTGAGATGTTTTTTTAGATGGAGGCTAGGATCCCGTGTACTTTTTTTTAATAAAAACGTGCACACAACTTTCTCTCAATCGGCGCCACAGGGTGACGCCCCCACCACTAGTTAAGAAATGCACATCACACTATTTTACTACTACCAAAAAGGGAAACGAGGGAGTTTGTTGGCCTCCATGAATAGCCGACATCTCCTATATATATTTTCTACTCCAGGGTGTACCTACTCCCAGGATGAACAGTAAATTCTAAAAAATAAATAGAAACGATATGAAAGAAAGTCAATTTTTGTACATCAAACACAACAAATTAACTACTGCAATATAGTTGTATAGTACCTACGGACTTGATGAAATTAAGAAATGCACATCGCACTATTTTACTACGACAAAAAGGTCATCGTGGACAGATCAAAATCATTATTATGCATAGATTTCTGCGGAGTATGTGATTATTGCTATGTGATGACACATGTCATCATAGACAGATTTTGAACCATCTATGATGATTTTTACCACAATAGACATCATCCTGGATCAGGATCACATGCAGGTATTTGACGGCGCCACTGCTGATTAGATATATGTCAGTGATGGGCACAAAAACATAACCATGATGGTTTCTTCACCACGTGGCCGGAGGTCGTGCACCCTAGACGTCATCAGTGACGTGCCAGATAGGCTCCCATCACTGTGACTTTTTAGTCCGAGTTCGTATGCAAAAGTTATGGCCGTTTTACAAATTTCCAGAGAGATTTTGCAAATAAAGTCGAAATTTATATTTGTAAATTTTCCCAACAACTAGACCACATATTACATGAGAAACTTATTTTCTTTTAATTTTTTGGCATTTCCATCATTTTCTTTTATTTTTTATAAAACTGAAAAGGCGGTCCACCGGGGGGGGGGGGGTGCATCGGTGTTGGGCCAAGTTAGTAATGGTGCACCGTGGGGTGGTGCACCATTATTAGTTAAACTAGTAATGGCGCACCACCCCACGATGCGCCATTACTAGTTTTGAAAAAAAAATTGATTTTTTTTTAATTTCTTTTGAAAAAAAACTTACTAATGGCGCACCAGTGGACAGTGCGCCATTACTAGTTAAAACTAGTAATGGCGCACTGTCCACAGGTGCGCCATTACTAACATTTTTTTTATTTTTTTTACTTTTTTTTTTCAAAACTACTAATGGCGCACCGTGGGTGTGGTGCGCCATTACTATGCCAACTAGTAATGGCGCACCACCCGAACGGTGCGCCATTAGTAGTTTTCAAAAAAAAAAATTACTAATGGCGCACCGTGGGATGTGGTGCGCCATTAGTATTTAGTAATGGCGCACCACATGTACAGTGCGCCATTAGTGTCCATCCTATCCATAGCCCTTTTCCTAGTAGTGGTTAGAACACCACCCTCATCTGCATGTGGGCCAAATCTATGTATTAAAGGGTGGTGTGATGTTTAACTATGCAAATGCATGACTTTGATGTGGCACCTGTCTCGTAGACCGGATAGTCTGGTAGGAAGGTTCAGGACATAGAGTGCCGGACCGCACCTTCGGTCCGGCAGAAGGGAATCTTGTGAATGCATACGCTAAAACTTGGTCTGGCATGTCAACATGACCTACCTAACACGAACAAAGAGGAATTCACCAAGGTCTAACTCCGTAAGCCGGGTTTTTTACGTTGGTTCTCATCTTAAGTTCTACATGTGGCAGGCCATCGAAACTTCAGGGGGAAGGAAGTACGCCAACCGCCCCCTTGACTTACGGCCAACACTCCATTTATAAGAGACACTCAGCTTACAGTAGACACTCATCGTACGCGTAAACCGGGGTGCAGGCCTGGCAAGCAGCTTACAGCGGGCCCTCAACGTACTCATACACCACGATGGCAGCCACACGCACGGTTTAGTCACACACTCGGGCTACGCGTACCCCGGGGTGCCAGTCGGGCACTCGACCTACGCTGCACACTCGGCTTACTTAGGTGCCACGTGGCACCGCCGTTACCCCTGTGTTTTTAAGTAACTGGACCCGCACTCCATAAATATACATGCCGTACGTAGACCAACAATATCCCCCGCAAAGAAAAGGACAACGATGTCAACCTTACCTCCACAAACGTGTTTCATATTTTCTCTTTGAATCTATAGAACCTCGAAAAAAAATACCTATGGTGGCACCGCCTCCGCACGATTGCCCTCACTGGAAGGTGTGTGTTGCCGACATCGACATTTTCCCTTGCTCCTCGATGTTGTGCCTCTTTGGGATGAACCCGACAGATCGATAAATCATATAGTGATACACAAAGAGGCAAAAGGCGGAGAAGAACTTCGACGTTTGCCATGACACAAATGAAAGCATTTCTTGCAATGCACCCATACCAGCACATGGGTCCTTCTTCTCCGTTGTCGAGTGGCCGTCTCAATGCTAAGTATTGGCGTTGTTGTGGAAATGGCGGTGCTCCTAACAGGGGGACAACCGGGGGACAACCAGGTTGTAGAGGAGCCTCCGGAAAGACGAAGATGTGACTTGAGTTCTGAGCGAGCACAATTCGGATGTGTGTGCATCTCTCTGCCATGGCCAGGCACAATTCGGATGGTGTTGGGTTGTGCTGATGGATATTTCAGTGGACATGTCAATTATCTCTCCCCTTGCAACGCACGGGCATATGTGCTAGTAACAAACTAATAGGAAAAATAAAGAGAGACATACGTATTGTAACAGTATATACGTAGGACACATGGAAGTGAAAAACATCATTTCTTTTATGAGTCGAAGAAACAACAACCGGCTACCCTAGAGAACAACTCTAGGGTAGATTATTTTTATTTATTTATATAATATATAGCACACGTTACAAGCTTGACATAGCACGTTTTCCAAAGGTAATGATGGCCTGGCAGACATATATAGTACTCGTACCAGATAAATAGGGTTCCCTGTTTTATTGCTGCAACGCACGCACTAGAAGCCTTCACCAAGTACTCCTTTCAGCCGGAGTAATCCGATCCAGGATATGGACGGATCATGCAGGAAGCACATAGACGCCAATGGCGTCAATATAATTCCCGGTGCGTCCCAAGAAGCCAGTGATCTTGGCGTTAATCAGCGGGACATCAAAAGAATATGCACCGGTGGCATTGCCGTATTCAAAAACCTGACCCGTGTTAGTAACGAATTTGAGAGACCTTAGAGCTTCATCGTAAGTTCCTGAAATTTCCTTCAGATATTCTGAGTCTCCAAGGACAAACTGCACAAAATAAAAATCACGCATTTCGGTAATTCATAATTAGGACTTCATACAGTGAAGAAGAGTACTTTTATATATGACCTACATATCCCCTAAAAAAATATATATATATGACCTACATATATTAGTAATTTTTTCTATGGTTTAGCTGATTAACACGCACCTCATGTGTCTTCCCACCAGAGCCTCCCCATTCCTCAACGTGCAGATTCCACGCAAGTAAAGCCGATAGCGTCGACATAATCTCCGCTACGAACTTTCACACGGGTTAGTGCGTGAGGAGTGTATTTGATGTCGCAAGGCTTGCCTCCGACTCCACCCCATTGCCCAATCTTGACAGGCATACTCTGCACGATCACAAACGAAATAACTAGAAGAATGGCATGTATCTATGGATTTGTGAACCGAAATTAAGAACTGCTGTTTGTGCGTGGGTACATTGCATACCATCTTGAGGCTAGCTGAACACAAATGAAGCACCAGCAGTTGTGGTAGTATGCTATACGGAATATGAGGGAGTTCGCTGGCCTCCTTGAATAGCCGAGCACCCATATATATTGTCAAGCGCATGAAAAAATTCCACTCCATAGCCTGCTTAAGCGTTGCATGCTACTGTACCTAGCTACGTTCCAAGTATATCGAAAATGACGGGATAATGCATGTGTGAATGCCAATGACGGGACAATGTGTGAATGCCAATGACCACGGACGCCTAACTCCGTAATGAAAGAATTAGTTGGCAAGGTCACTCCCTAGCCTACTTAAGCGTTGCATACTATATATCTACCTACGTTCCAAGTATATCGAAAATTACTGGAGCCAATTTTCTACTCCCGCGTTTAACTAGACCCTGGATGAACAGGAAATTTGAAAAAAATTAAATATAGAACAATATTTAAAAAATCTAAAATTTCGGGACATCAAACACAACAATTCACTACTGCAGTACAGTACCTAAGCGTGGACATGCTATGAGCATAGTCTTGATGACATTAAACCCATTAAGCGTCAGGACAAGGGCAGCCAACCAGCTATGCCACATGGTGCAAGTTGGTTGGTGATTTTGAAATATATTTTTTAGATGGAGGTGCGGATTTTTTTTTGAGAAGTTTTTTATCTTTTTTAGATGGAGGTGAGGGCCTCACATATTTTTTAAAATGGAGGGCTACCCATTAAGCGTTGCGAGAAGGACAGCCAACCAGCTATGCCACATGGCGCAAGCTGGTTGGCCGCGGTGAGAAATCTTTTGGAATATATTTTTTATATGGAGGTGAGGAGATTTTTTTGAAATGTTTGCACTCGTAATTTTGTTTTACTTCTTTCTCTAGTTGGAGGCGAGGATTTTTTCCTGAGATGTTCTTATAGATGGAGGCGAGGATATTTTTCTGAGATGTTTTTTTAGATGGAGGCTAGGATCCCGTGTACTTTTTTTAATGAAAACGTGCACACAACTTCCTCTCAATCGGCGCCACAGGGTGACGCCCCCACCACTAGTTAAGAAATGCACATCACACTATTTTACTACTACCAAAAAGGGAAACGAGGGAGTTTGTTGGCCTCCATGAATAGCCGACGTCTCCTATATATATTTTCTACTCCAGGGTGTACCTACTCCCAGGATGAACAGTAAATTCTAAAAAATAAATAGAAACGATATGAAAGAAAGTCAATTTTTGTACATCAAACACAACAAATTAACTACTGCAATATAGTTGTATAGTACCTACGGACTTGATGAAATTAAGAAATGCACATCGCACTATTTTACTACGACAAAAAGGTCATCGTGGACAGATCAAAATCATTATTATGCATAGATTTCTGCGGAGTATGTGATTATTGCTATGTGATGACACATGTCATCATAGACAGATTTCGAACCATCTATGATGATTTTTACCACAATAGACATCATCCTGGATCAGGATCACATGCAGGTATTTGACGGCGCCACTGCTGATTAGATATATGTCAGTGATGGGCACAAAAACATAACCATGATGGTTTCTTCACCACGTGGCCGGAGGTCGTGCACCCTAGACGTCATCAGTGACGTGCCAGATAGGCTCCCATCACTGTGACTTTTTAGTCCGAGTTCGTATGCAAAAGTTATGGCCGTTTTACAAATTTCCAGAGAGATTTTGCAAATAAAGTCGAAATTTATATTTGTAAATTTTCCCAACAACTAGACCACATATTACATGAGAAACTTATTTTCTTTTATTTTTTTGACATTTCCATCATTTTCTTTTATTTTTTATAAAACTGAAAAGGCGGTCCACCGGGGGGGGGGGTGCATCGGTGTTGGGCCAAGTTAGTAATGGTGCACCGTGGGGTGGTGCACCATTATTAGTTAAACTAGTAATGGCGCACCACCCCACGATGCGCCATTACTAGTTTTGAAAAAAAATTGAATTTTTTTTTAATTTCTTTTGAAAAAAAACTTACTAATGGCGCACCAGTGGACAGTGCGCCATTACTAGTTAAAACTAGTAATGGCGCACTGTCCACAGGTGCGCCATTACTAACATTTTTTTTATTTTTTTTACTTTTTTTTTTCAAAACTACTAATGGCGCACCGTGGGTGTGGTGCGCCATTACTATGCCAACTAGTAATGGCGCGCCACCCGAACGGTGCGCCATTACTATGCCAACTAGTAATGGCGCACCACCCGAACGGTGCGCCATTAGTAGTTTTCAAAAAAAAATTACTAATGGCGCACCGTGGGATGTGGTGCGCCATTAGTATTTAGTAATGGCGCACCACATGTACAGTGCGCCATTAGTGTCCATCCTATCCATAGCCCTTTTCCTAGTAGTGGTTAGAACACCACCCTCATCTGCATGTGGGCCAAATCTATGTATTAAAGGGTGGTGTGATGTTTAACTATGCAAATGCATGACTTTGATGTGGCACCTGTCTCGTAGACCGGATAGTCTGGTAGGAAGGTTCAGGACATAGAGTGCCGGACCGCACCTTCGGTCCGGCAGAAGGGAATCTTGTGAATGCATACGCTAAAACTTGGTCTGGCATGTCAACATGACCTACCTAACACGAACAAAGAGGAATTCACCAAGGTCTAACTCCGTAAGCCGGGTTTTTTACGTTGGTTCTCATCTTAAGTTCTACATGTGGCAGGCCATCGAAACTTCAGGGGGAAGGAAGTACGCCAACCGCCCCCTTGACTTACGGCCAACACTCCATTTATAAGAGACACTCAGCTTACCGTAGACACTCATCGTACGCGTAAACCGGGGTGCAGGCCTGGCAAGCAGCTTACAGCGGGCCCTCAACGTACTCATACACCACGATGGCAGCCACACGCACGGTTTAGTCACACACTCGGGCTACGCGTACCCCGGGGTGCCAGTCGGGCACTCGACCTACGCTGCACACTCGGCTTACTTAGGTGCCACGTGGCACCGCCGTTACCCCTGTGTTTTTAAGTAACTGGACCCGCACTCCATAAATATACATGCCGTACGTAGACCAACAATATCCCCCGCAAAGAAAAGGACAACGATGTCAACCTTACCTCCACAAACGTGTTTCATATTTTCTCTTTGAATCTATAGAACCTCGAAAAAAAATACCTATGGTGGCAGCGCCTCCGCACGATTGCCCTCACTGGAAGGTGTGTGTTGCCGACATCGACATTTTCCCTTGCTCCTCGATGTTGTGCCTCTTCGGGATGAACCCGACAGATCGATAAATCATATAGTGATACACAAAGAGGCAAAAGGCGGAGAAGAACTTCGACGTTTGCCATGACACAAATGAAAGCATTTCTTGCAATGCACCCATACCAGCACATGGGTCCTTCTTCTCCGTTGTCGAGTGGCCGTCTCAATGCTAAGTATTGGCGTTGTTGTGGAAATGGCGGTGCTCCTAACAGGGGGACAACCGGGGGACAACCAGGTTGTAGAGGAGCCTCCGGAAAGACGAAGATGTGACTTGAGTTCTGAGCGAGCACAATTCGGATGTGTGTGCGTCTCTCTGCCATGGCCAGGCACAATTCGGATGGTGTTGGGTTGTGCTGATGGATATTTCAGTGGACATGTCAATTATCTCTCCCCTTGCAACGCACGGGCATATGTGCTAGTAACAAACTAATAGGAAAAATAAAGAGAGACATACGTATTGTAACAGTATATACGTAGGACACATGGAAGTGAAAAACATCATTTCTTTTATGAGTCGAAGAAACAACAACCGGCTACCCTAGAGAACAACTCTAGGGTAGATTATTTTTATTTATTTATATAATATATAGCACACGTTACAAGCTTGACATAGCACGTTTTCCAAAGGTAATGATGGCCTGGCAGACATATATAGTACTCGTACCAGATAAATAGGGTTCCCTGTTTTATTGCTGCAACGCACGCACTAGAAGCCTTCACCAAGTACTCCTTTCAGCCGGAGTAATCCGATCCAGGATATGGACGGATCATGCAGGAAGCACATAGACGCCAATGGCGTCAATATAATTCCCGGTGCGTCCCAAGAAGCCAGTGATCTTGGCGTTAATCAGCGGGACATCAAAAGAATATGCACCGGTGGCATTGCCGTATTCAAAAACCTGACCCGTGTTAGTAACGAATTTGAGAGACCTTAGAGCTTCATCGTAAGTTCCTGAAATTTCCTTCAGATATTCTGAGTCTCCAAGGACAAACTGCACAAAATAAAAATCACGCATTTCGGTAATTCATAATTAGGACTTCATACAGTGAAGAAGAGTACTTTTATATATGACCTACATATCCCCTAAAAATATATATATATATATGACCTACATATATTAGTAATTTTTTCTATGGTTTAGCTGATTAACACGCACCTCATGTGTCTTCCCACCAGAGCCTCCCCATTCCTCAACGTGCAGATTCCCACTGGTATCCACGCAAGTAAAGCCGATAGCGTCGACATAATCTCCGCTACGAACTTTCACACGGGTTAGTGCGTGAGGAGTGTATTTGATGTCGCAAGGCTTGCCTCCGACTCCACCCCATTGCCCAATCTTGACAGGCATACTCTGCACGATCACAAACGAAATAACTAGAAGAATGGCATGTATCTATGGATTTGTGAACCGAAATTAAGAACTGCTGTTTGTGCGTGGGTACATTGCATACCATCTTGAGGCTAGCTGAACACAAATGAAGCACCAGCAGTTGTGGTAGTATGCTATACGGAATATGAGGGAGTTCGCTGGCCTCCTTGAATAGCCGAGCACCCATATATATTGTCAAGCGCATGAAAAAATTCCACTCCATAGCCTGCTTAAGCGTTGCATGCTACTTTACCTAGCTACGTTCCAAGTATATCGAAAATGACGGGATAATGCATGTGTGAATGCCAATGACGGGACAATGTGTGAATGCCAATGACCACAGACGCCTAACTCCGTAATGAAAGAATTAGTTGGCAAGGTCACTCCCTAGCCTACTTAAGCGTTGCATACTATATATCTACCTACGTTCCAAGTATATCGAAAATTACTGGAGCCGATTTTCTACTCCCGCGTTTAACTAGACCCTGGATGAACAGGAAATTTGAAAAAATTAAATATAGAACAATATTTAAAAAATCTAAAATTTCGGGACATCAAACACAACAATTCACTACTGCAGTACAGTACCTAAGCGTGGACATGCTATGAGCATAGACTTGGTGACATTAAACCCATTAAGCGTCAGGACAAGGGCAGCCAACCAGCTATGCCACATGGTGCAAGTTGGTTGGTGCTTTTGAAATATATTTTTTAGATGGAGGTGCGGATTTTTTTTTTTTGAAAAGTTTTTTATCTTTTTTAGATGGAGGTGAGGGCCTCACATATTTTTTAAAATGGAGGGCTACCCATTAAGCGTTGGGAGAAGGACAGCCAACCAGCTATGCCACACGGCGCAAGCTGGTTGGCCGCGGTGAGAAATCTTTTGGAATATATTTTTTATATGGAGGTGAGGAGATTTTTTTGAAATGTTTGCGCTCGTAATTTTGTTTTACTTCTTTCTCTAGTTGGAGGCGAGGATTTTTTCCTGAGATGTTCTTATAGATGGAGGCGAGGATATTTTTCTGAGATGTTTTTTTAGATGGAGGCTAGGATCCCGTGTACTTTTTTTTAATGAAAACGTGCACACAACTTCCTCTCAATCGGCGCCACAGGGTGACGCCCCCACCACTAGTTAAGAAATGCACATCACACTATTTTACTACTACCAAAAAGGGAAGCGAGGGAGTTTGTTGGCCTCCATGAATAGCCGACGTCTCCTATATATATTTTCTACTCCAGGGTGTACCTACTCCCAGGATGAACAGTAAATTCTAAAAAATAAATAGAAACGATATGAAAGAAAGTCAATTTTTGTACATCAAACACAACAAATTAACTACTGCAATATAGCTGTATAGTACCTACGGACTTGATGAAATTAAGAAATGCACATCGCACTATTTTACTACGACAAAAAGGTCATCGTGGACAGATCAAAATCATTATTATGCACAGATTTCTGCGGAGTATGTGATTATTGCTATGGGATGACACATGTCATCATAGACAGATTTCGAACCATCTATGATGATTTTTACCACAATAGACATCATCCTGGATCAGGATCACATGCAGGTATTTGACGGCGCCACTGCTGATTAGATATATGTCAGTGATGGGCACAAAAACATAACCATGATGGTTTCTTCACCACGTGGCCGGAGGTCGTGCACCCTAGACGTCATCAGTGACGTGCCAGATAGGCTCCCATCACTGTGACTTTTTAGTCCGAGTTCGTATGCAAAAGTTATGGCCGTTTTACAAATTTCCAGAGAGATTTTGCAAATAAAGTCGAAATTCATATTTGTAAATTTTCCCAACAACTAGACCACATATTACATGGGAAACTTATTTTCTTTTATTTTTTTGACATTTCCATCATTTTCTTTTATTTTTTATAAAACTGAAAAGGCGGTCCACCGGGGGGGGGGGGGGTGCATCGGTGTTGGGCCAAGTTAGTAATGGCGCACCGTGGGGTGGTGCACCATTATTAGTTAAACTAGTAATGGCGCACCACCCCACGATGCGCCATTACTAGTTTTGAAAAAAAATTGAATTTTTTTTAATTTCTTTTGGAAAAAAACTTACTAATGGCGCACTGGTGGACAGTGCGCCATTATTAGTTAAAACTAGTAATGGCGCACTGTCCACAGGTGCGCCATTACTAACATTTTTTTACTTTTTTTTTGAAAACTACTAATGGCGCACCGTGGGTGTGGTGCGCCATTACTATGCCAACTAGTAATGGTGCACCACCCGAACGGTGCGCCATTAGTAGTTTTCAAAAAAAAAATTACTAATGGCGCACCGTGGGATGTGGTGCGCCATTAGTATTTAGTAATGGCGCACCACATGTACAGTGCGCCATTAGTGTCCATCCTATCCATAGCCCTTTTCCTAGTAGTGGTTAGAACACCACCCTCATCTGCATGTGGGCCAAATCTATGTATTAAAGGGTGGTGTGATGTTTAACTATCCAAATGCATGACTTTGATGTGGCACCTGTCTCGTAGACCGGACAGTCTGGTAGGAAGGTTCAGGACATAGAGTGCCGGACCGCACCTTCGGTCCGGCAGAAGGGAATCTTGTGAATGCATACGCTAAAAGTTGGTCTGGCATGTCAACATGACCTACCTAACACGAACCAAGAGGAATTCACCAAGGTCTAACTCCGTAAGCCGGGTTTTTTACGTTGGTTCTCATCTTAAGTTCTACATGTGGCAGGCCATCGAAACTTCAGGGGGAAGGAAGTACGCCAACCACCCCCTTGACTTACGGCCAACACTCCATTTATAAGAGACAGTCAGCTTACAGTAGACACTCATCGTACGCGTAAAACGGGGTGCAGGCTTGGCAAGCAGCTTACAGCGGGCCCTCAGCATACTCATACACCACGATGGCAGCCACACGCACGGTTTAGTCACACACTCGGGCTACGCGTACCCCGGGGTGCCAGTCGGGCACTCGACCTACGCTGCACACTCGGCTTACTTAGGTGCCACGTGGCACCGCCGTTACCCCTGTGTTTTTAAGTAACTGGACCCGCACTCCATAAATATACATACCGTACGTAGACCAACGATATCCCCCGCAAAGAAAAGGACAACGATGTCAACCTTACCTCCACAAACGTGTTTCATATTTTCTCTTTGAATCTATAGAACCTCGGAAAAAAAATACCTATGGTGGCACCGCCTCCGCACGATTGCCCTCACTGGAAGGTGTGTGTTGCCGACATCGACATTTTCCCTTGCTCCTCGATGTTGTGCCTCTTCGGGATGAACCCGACAGATCGATAAATCATATAGTGGTACACAAAGAGGCAAAAGGCGGAGAAGAACTTCGACGTTTGCCATGACACAAATGAAAGCATTTCTTGCAATGCACCCATACCAGCACATGGGTCCTTGTTCTCCGTTGTCGAGTGTCCGTCTCAATGCTAAGTATTGGCGTTGGTGTGGAAATGGCGGTGCTCCTACCAGGGGGACAACCGGGGGACAACCAGGTTGTAGAGGAGCCTCCGGAAAGACGAAGATGTGACTTGAGTTCTGAGTGAGAACAATTCGGATGTGTGTGCGTCTCTCTGCCATGGCCGGGCACAACTCTGATAGTGTTGGGTTGTGCTGATGGATATTTCAGTGGACATGTCAATTATCTCTCCCCTTGCAACGCACGGGCATATGTGCTAGTAACAAACTAATAGGAAAAATAAAGAGAGACATACGTATTGTAACAGTATATACGTAGGACACATGGAAGTGAAAAACATCATTTCTTTTATGAGTCGAAGAAACAACAACCGGCTACCCTAGAGAACAACTCTAGGGTAGATTATTTTTATTTATTTATATAATATATAGCACACGTTACAAGCTTGACATAGCACGTTTACCAAAGGTAATGATGGCCTAGCAGACATATATAGTACTCGTACCAGATAAATAGGGTTCCCTGTTTTATTGCTGCAACGCACGCACTAGAAGCCTTCACCAAGTACTCCTTTCAGCGGGAGTAATCTGATCCAGGATATGGACGGATCATGCAGGAAGCACATAGACGCCAATGGCGTCAATATAATTCCCGGTGCATCCCAAGAAGCCAGTGATCTTGGCGTTATTCAGCGGGACATCAAAAGAATATGCACCGGTGGCATTGCCGTATTCAAAAACCTGACCCGTGTTAGTAATGAATTTGAGAGACCTTAGAGCTTCATCGTAAGTTACTGAAATTTCCTTCAGATATTCTGAGTCTCCAAGGACAAACTGCACAAAATAAAAATCACGCATTTCGGTAATTCATAATTAGGACTTCATACAGTGAAGAAGAGTACTTTTATATATGACCTACATATCCCCTAAAAATATATATATATATATATATGACCTACATATATTAGTAATTTTTTCTATGGTTTAGCTGATTAACACGCACCTCATGTGTCTTCCCACCAGAGCCTCCCCATTCCTCAACGTGCAGATTCCCACTGGTATCCACGCAAGTAAAGCCGATAGCGTCGACATAATCTCCGCTACGAACTTTCACACGGGTTAGTGCGTGAGGAGTGTATTTGATGTCGCAAGGCTTGCCTCCGACTCCACCCCATTGCCCAATCTTGACAGGCATACTCTGCACGATCACAAACGAAATAACTAGAAGAATGGCATGTATCTATGGATTTGTGAACCGAAATTAAGAACTGCTGTTTGTGCGTGGGTACATTGCATACCATCTTGAGGCTAGCTGAACACAAATGAAGCACCAGCAGTTGTGGTAGTATGCTATACGGAATATGAGGGAGTTCGCTGGCCTCCTTGAATAGCCGAGCACCCCTATATATTGTCAAGCGCATGAAAAAATTCCACTCCATAGCCTGCTTAAGCGTTGCATGCTACTGTACCTAGCTACGTTCCAAGTATATCGAAAATGACGGGATAATGCATGTGTGAATGCCAATGACGGGACAATGTGTGAATGCCAATGACCACAGACGCCTAACTCCGTAATGAAAGAATTAGTTGGCAAGGTCACTCCCTAGCCTACTTAAGCGTTGCATACTATATATCTACCTACGTTCCAAGTATATCGAAAATTAGTGGAGCCGATTTTCTACTCCCGCGTTTAACTAGACCCTGAATGAACAGGAAATTTGAAAAAAATTAAATATAGAACAATATTTAAAAAATCTAAAATTTCGGGACATCAAACACAACAATTCACTACTGCAGTACAGTACCTAAGCGTGGACATGCTATGAGCATAGTCTTGATGACATTAAACCCATTAAGCGTCAGGACAAGGGCAGCCAACCAGCTATGCCACATGGTGCAAGTTGGTTGGTGCTTTTGAAATATATTTTTTAGATGGAGGTGCGGATTGTTTTTTGAGAAGTTTTTTATCCTTTTTAGATGGAGGTGAGGGCCTCAGATATTTTTTAAAATGGAGGGCTACCCATTAAGCGTTGGGAGAAGGACAGCCAACCAGCTATGCCACATGGCGCAAGCTGGTTGGCCGCGGTGAGGAGATTTTTTTGAAATGTTTGCACTCGTAATTTTGTTTTACTTCTTTCTCTAGTTGGAGGCGAGGATTTTTTCCTGAGATGTTCTTATAGATGGAGGCGAGGATATTTTTGTGAGATGTTTTTTTAGATGGAGGCTAGGATCCCGTGTACTTTTTTTTAATGAAAACGTGCACACAACTTCCTCTCAATCGGCGCCACAGGGTGACGCCCCCACCACTAGTTAAGAAATGCACATCACACTATTTTACTACTACCAAAAAGGGAAACGAGGGAGTTTGTTGGCCTCCATGAATAGCCGACATCTCCTATATATATTTTCTACTCCAGGGTGTACCTACTCCCAGGATGAACAGTAAATTCTAAAAAATAAATAGAAACGATATGAAAGAAAGTCAATTTTTGTACATCAAACACAACAAATTAACTACTGCAATATAGCTGTATAGTACCTACGGACTTGATGAAATTAAGAAATGCACATCGCACTATTTTACTACGACAAAAAGGTCATCGTGGAAAGATCAAAATCATTATTATGCACAGATTTCTGCGGAGTATGTGATTATTGCTATGTGATGACACATGTCATCATAGACAGATTTCGAACCATCTATGATGATTTTTACCACAATAGACATCATCCTGGATCAGGATCACATGCAGGTATTTGACGGCGCCACTGCTGATTAGATATATGTCAGTGATGGGCACAAAAACATAACCATGATGGTTTCTTCACCACGTGGCCGGAGGTCGTGCACCCTAGACGTCATCAGTGACGTGCCAGATAGGCTCCCATCACTGTGACTTTTTAGTCTGAGTTCGTATGCAAAAGTTATGGCCGTTTTACAAATTTCCAGAGAGATTTTGCAAATAAAGTCGAAATTCATATTTGTAAATTTTCCCAACAACTAGACCACATATTACATGAGAAACTTATTTTCTTTTATTTTTTTGACATTTCCATCATTTTCTTTTATTTTTTATAAAACTGAAAAGGCGGTCCAACAGGGGGGGGGGGGGGTGCATCGGTGTTGGGCCAAGTTAGTAATGGCGCACCGTGGGGTGGTGCACCATTATTAGTTAAACTAGTAATGGCGCACCACCCCACGATGCACCATTACTAGTTTTGAAAAAAAATTGAATTTTTTTTAATTTCTTTTGAAAAAAACTTACTAATGGCGCACCGGTGGACAGTGCGCCATTACTAGTTAAAACTAGTAATGGCGCACTGTCCACAGGTGCGCCATTACTAACATTTTTTTTACTTTTTTTTGAAAACTACTAATGGCGCACCGTGGGTGTGGTGCGCCATTACTATGCCAACTAGTAATGGCGCACCACCCGAACGGTGCGCCATTAGTAGTTTTCAAAAAAAAAAATTTTACTAATGGCGCACCGTGGGATGTGGTGCGCCATTAGTATTTAGTAATGGCGCACCACATGTACAGTGCGCCATTAGTGTCCATCCTATCCATAGCCCTTTTCCTAGTAGTGGTTAGAACACCACCCTCATCTGCATGTGGGCCAAATCTATGTATTAAAGGGTGGTGTGATGTTTAACTATCCAAATGCATGACTTTGATGTGGCACCTGTCTCGTAGACCGGACAGTCTGGTAGGAAGGTTCAGGACATAGAGTGCCGGACCGCACCTTCGGTCCGGCAGAAGGGAATCTTGTGAATGCATACGCTAAAAGTTGGTCTGGCATGTCAACATGACCTACCTAACACGAACCAAGAGGAATTCACCAAGGTCTAACTCCGTAAGCCGGGTTTTTTACGTTGGTTCTCATCTTAAGTTCTACATGTGGCAGGCCATCGAAACTTCAGGGGGAAGGAAGTACGCCAACCACCCCCTTGACTTACGGCCAACACTCCATTTATAAGAGACAGTCAGCTTACAGTAGACACTCATCGTACGCGTAAAACGGGGTGCAGGCCTGGCAAGCAGCTTACAGCGGGCCCTCAGCATACTCATACACCACGATGGCAGCCACACGCACGGTTTAGTCACACACTCGGGCTACGCGTACCCCGGGGTGCCAGTCGGGCACTCGACCTACGCTGCACACTCGGCTTACTTAGGTGCCACGTGGCACCGCCGTTACCCCTGTGTTTTTAAGTAACTGGACCCGCACTCCATAAATATACATACCGTACGTAGACCAACGATATCCCCCGCAAAGAAAAGGACAACGATGTCAACCTTACCTCCACAAACGTGTTTCATATTTTCTCTTTGAATCTATAGAACCTCGGAAAAAAAATACCTATGGTGGCACCGCCTCCGCACGATTGCCCTCACTGGAAGGTGTGTGTTGCCGACATCGACATTTTCCCTTGCTCCTCGATGTTGTGCCTCTTCGGGATGAACCCGACAGATCGATAAATCATATAGTGGTACACAAAGAGGCAAAAGGCGGAG
The DNA here is from genome assembly GCA_963921465.1 of Triticum timopheevii. NCBI lineage: Eukaryota > Viridiplantae > Streptophyta > Magnoliopsida > Poales > Poaceae > Triticum > Triticum timopheevii. The sequence goes on from OY997271.1 coordinate 50,780,609, forward strand.
AAGAACTTCGACGTTTGCCATGACACAAATGAAAGCATTTCTTGCAATGCACCCATACCAGCACATGGGTCCTTGTTCTCCGTTGTCGAGTGTCCGTCTCAATGCTAAGTATTGGCGTTGGTGTGGAAATGGCGGTGCTCCTACCAGGGGGACAACCGGGGGACAACCAGGTTGTAGAGGAGCCTCCGGAAAGACGGAGATGTGACTTGAGTTCTGAGTGAGCACAATTCGGATGTGTGTGCGTCTCTCTGCCATGGCCGGGCACAACTCTGATGGTGTTGGGTTGTGCTGATGGATATTTCAGTGGACATGTCAATTATCTCTCCCCTTGCAACGCACGGGCATATGTGCTAGTAACAAACTAATAGGAAAAATAAAGAGAGACATACGTATTGTAACAGTATATACGTAGGACACATGGAAGTGAAAAACATCATTTCTTTTATGAGTCGAAGAAACAACAACCGGCTACCCTAGAGAACAACTCTAGGGTAGATTATTTTTATTTATTTATATAATATATAGCACACGTTACAAGCTTGACATAGCACGTTTTCCAAAGGTAATGATGGCCTGGCAGACATATATAGTACTCGTACCAGATAAATAGGGTTCCCTGTTTTATTGCTGCAACGCACGCACTAGAAGCCTTCACCAAGTACTCCTTTCAGCCGGAGTAATCCGATCCAGGATATGGACGGATCATGCAGGAAGCACATAGACGCCAATGGCGTCAATATAATTCCCGGTGCGTCCCAAGAAGCCAGTGATCTTGGCGTTAATCAGCGGGACATCAAAAGAATATGCACCGGTGGCATTGCCGTATTCAAAAACCTGACCCGTGTTAGTAACGAATTTGAGAGACCTTAGAGCTTCATCGTAAGTTCCTGAAATTTCCTTCAGATATTCTGAGTCTCCAAGGACAAACTGCACAAAATAAAAATCACGCATTTCGGTAATTCATAATTAGGACTTCATACAGTGAAGAAGAGTACTTTTATATATGACCTACATATCCCCTAAAAATATATATATGACCTAAATATATTAGTAATTTTTTCTATGGTTTAGCTGATTAACACGCACCTCATGTGTCTTCCCACCAGAGCCTCCCCATTCCTCAACGTGCAGATTCCCACTGGTATCCACGCAAGTAAAGCCGATAGCGTCGACATAATCTCCGCTACGAACTTTCACACGGGTTAGTGCGTGAGGAGTGTATTTGATGTCGCAAGGCTTGCCTCCGACTCCACCCCATTGCCCAATCTTGACAGGCATACTCTGCACGATCACAAACGAAATAACTAGAAGAATGGCATGTATCTATGGATTTGTGAACCGAAATTAAGAACTGCTGTTTGTGCGTGGGTACATTGCATACCATCTTGAGGCTAGCTGAACACAAATGAAGCACCAGCAGTTGTGGTAGTATGCTATACGGAATATGAGGGAGTTCGCTGGCCTCCTTGAATAGCCGAGCACCCCTATATATTGTCAAGCGCATGAAAAAATTCCACTCCATAGCCTGCTTAAGCGTTGCATGCTACTGTACCTAGCTACGTTCCAAGTATATCGAAAATGACGGGATAATGCATGTGTGAATGCCAATGACGGGACAATGTGTGAATGCCAATGACCACAGACGCCTAACTCCGTAATGAAAGAATTAGTTGGCAAGGTCACTCCCTAGCCTACTTAAGCGTTGCATACTATATATCTACCTACGTTCCAAGTATATCGAAAATTACTGGAGCCGATTTTCTACTCCCGCGTTTAACTAGACCCTGGATGAACAGGAAATTTGAAAAAAATTAAATATAGAACAATATTTAAAAGATCTAAAATTTCGGGACATCAAACACAACAATTCACTACTGCAGTACAGTACCTAAGCGTGGACATGCTATGAGCATAGTCTTGATGACATTAAAACCATTAAGCGTCAGGACAAGGGCAGCCAACCAGCTATGCCACATGGTGCAAGTTGGTTGGTGCTTTTGAAATATATTTTTTAGATGGAGGTGCGGATTGTTTTTTGAGAAGTTTTTTATCCTTTTTAGATGGAGGTGAGGGCCTCAGATATTTTTTAAAATGGAGGGCTACCCATTAAGCGTTGGGAGAAGGACAGCCGACCAGCTATGCCACATGGCGCAAGCTGGTTGGCCGCGGTGAGGAGATTTTTTTGAAATGTTTGCACTAGTAATTTTGTTTTACTTCTTTCTCTAGTTGGAGGCGAGGATTTTTTCCTGAGATGTTCTTATAGATGGAGGCGAGGATATTTTTCTGAGATGTTTTTTTAGATGGAGGCTAGGATCCCGTGTACTTTTTTTTAATAAAAACGTGCACACAACTTTCTCTCAATCGGCGCCACAGGGTGACGCCCCCACCACTAGTTAAGAAATGCACATCACACTATTTTACTACTACCAAAAAGGGAAACGAGGGAGTTTGTTGGCCTCCATGAATAGCCGACATCTCCTATATATATTTTCTACTCCAGGGTGTACCTACTCCCAGGATGAACAGTAAATTCTAAAAAATAAATAGAAACGATATGAAAGAAAGTCAATTTTTGTACATCAAACACAACAAATTAACTACTGCAATATAGTTGTATAGTACCTACGGACTTGATGAAATTAAGAAATGCACATCGCACTATTTTACTACGACAAAAAGGTCATCGTGGACAGATCAAAATCATTATTATGCATAGATTTCTGCGGAGTATGTGATTATTGCTATGTGATGACACATGTCATCATAGACAGATTTTGAACCATCTATGATGATTTTTACCACAATAGACATCATCCTGGATCAGGATCACATGCAGGTATTTGACGGCGCCACTGCTGATTAGATATATGTCAGTGATGGGCACAAAAACATAACCATGATGGTTTCTTCACCACGTGGCCGGAGGTCGTGCACCCTAGACGTCATCAGTGACGTGCCAGATAGGCTCCCATCACTGTGACTTTTTAGTCCGAGTTCGTATGCAAAAGTTATGGCCGTTTTACAAATTTCCAGAGAGATTTTGCAAATAAAGTCGAAATTTATATTTGTAAATTTTCCCAACAACTAGACCACATATTACATGAGAAACTTATTTTCTTTTAATTTTTTGGCATTTCCATCATTTTCTTTTATTTTTTATAAAACTGAAAAGGCGGTCCACCGGGGGGGGGGGGGGTGCATCGGTGTTGGGCCAAGTTAGTAATGGTGCACCGTGGGGTGGTGCACCATTATTAGTTAAACTAGTAATGGCGCACCACCCCACGATGCGCCATTACTAGTTTTGAAAAAAAAATTGAATTTTTTTTAATTTCTTTTGAAAAAAAACTTACTAATGGCGCACCAGTGGACAGTGCGCCATTACTAGTTAAAACTAGTAATGGCGCACTGTCCACAGGTGCGCCATTACTAACATTTTTTTTATTTTTTTTACTTTTTTTTTTCAAAACTACTAATGGCGCACCGTGGGTGTGGTGCGCCATTACTATGCCAACTAGTAATGGCGCACCACCCGAACGGTGCGCCATTAGTAGTTTTCAAAAAAAAAAATTACTAATGGCGCACCGTGGGATGTGGTGCGCCATTAGTATTTAGTAATGGCGCACCACATGTACAGTGCGCCATTAGTGTCCATCCTATCCATAGCCCTTTTCCTAGTAGTGGTTAGAACACCACCCTCATCTGCATGTGGGCCAAATCTATGTATTAAAGGGTGGTGTGATGTTTAACTATGCAAATGCATGACTTTGATGTGGCACCTGTCTCGTAGACCGGATAGTCTGGTAGGAAGGTTCAGGACATAGAGTGCCGGACCGCACCTTCGGTCCGGCAGAAGGGAATCTTGTGAATGCATACGCTAAAACTTGGTCTGGCATGTCAACATGACCTACCTAACACGAACAAAGAGGAATTCACCAAGGTCTAACTCCGTAAGCCGGGTTTTTTACGTTGGTTCTCATCTTAAGTTCTACATGTGGCAGGCCATCGAAACTTCAGGGGGAAGGAAGTACGCCAACCGCCCCCTTGACTTACGGCCAACACTCCATTTATAAGAGACACTCAGCTTACAGTAGACACTCATCGTACGCGTAAACCGGGGTGCAGGCCTGGCAAGCAGCTTACAGCGGGCCCTCAACGTACTCATACACCACGATGGCAGCCACACGCACGGTTTAGTCACACACTCGGGCTACGCGTACCCCGGGGTGCCAGTCGGGCACTCGACCTACGCTGCACACTCGGCTTACTTAGGTGCCACGTGGCACCGCCGTTACCCCTGTGTTTTTAAGTAACTGGACCCGCACTCCATAAATATACATGCCGTACGTAGACCAACAATATCCCCCGCAAAGAAAAGGACAACGATGTCAACCTTACCTCCACAAACGTGTTTCATATTTTCTCTTTGAATCTATAGAACCTCGAAAAAAAATACCTATGGTGGCACCGCCTCCGCACGATTGCCCTCACTGGAAGGTGTGTGTTGCCGACATCGACATTTTCCCTTGCTCCTCGATGTTGTGCCTCTTTGGGATGAACCCGACAGATCGATAAATCATATAGTGATACACAAAGAGGCAAAAGGCGGAGAAGAACTTCGACGTTTGCCATGACACAAATGAAAGCATTTCTTGCAATGCACCCATACCAGCACATGGGTCCTTCTTCTCCGTTGTCGAGTGGCCGTCTCAATGCTAAGTATTGGCGTTGTTGTGGAAATGGCGGTGCTCCTAACAGGGGGACAACCGGGGGACAACCAGGTTGTAGAGGAGCCTCCGGAAAGACGAAGATGTGACTTGAGTTCTGAGCGAGCACAATTCGGATGTGTGTGCATCTCTCTGCCATGGCCAGGCACAATTCGGATGGTGTTGGGTTGTGCTGATGGATATTTCAGTGGACATGTCAATTATCTCTCCCCTTGCAACGCACGGGCATATGTGCTAGTAACAAACTAATAGGAAAAATAAAGAGAGACATACGTATTGTAACAGTATATACGTAGGACACATGGAAGTGAAAAACATCATTTCTTTTATGAGTCGAAGAAACAACAACCGGCTACCCTAGAGAACAACTCTAGGGTAGATTATTTTTATTTATTTATATAATATATAGCACACGTTACAAGCTTGACATAGCACGTTTTCCAAAGGTAATGATGGCCTGGCAGACATATATAGTACTCGTACCAGATAAATAGGGTTCCCTGTTTTATTGCTGCAACGCACGCACTAGAAGCCTTCACCAAGTACTCCTTTCAGCCGGAGTAATCCGATCCAGGATATGGACGGATCATGCAGGAAGCACATAGACGCCAATGGCGTCAATATAATTCCCGGTGCGTCCCAAGAAGCCAGTGATCTTGGCGTTAATCAGCGGGACATCAAAAGAATATGCACCGGTGGCATTGCCGTATTCAAAAACCTGACCCGTGTTAGTAACGAATTTGAGAGACCTTAGAGCTTCATCGTAAGTTCCTGAAATTTCCTTCAGATATTCTGAGTCTCCAAGGACAAACTGCACAAAATAAAAATCACGCATTTCGGTAATTCATAATTAGGACTTCATACAGTGAAGAAGAGTACTTTTATATATGACCTACATATCCCCTAAAAATATATATATATATGACCTACATATATTAGTAATTTTTTCTATGGTTTAGCTGATTAACACGCACCTCATGTGTCTTCCCACCAGAGCCTCCCCATTCCTCAACGTGCAGATTCCACGCAAGTAAAGCCGATAGCGTCGACATAATCTCCGCTACGAACTTTCACACGGGTTAGTGCGTGAGGAGTGTATTTGATGTCGCAAGGCTTGCCTCCGACTCCACCCCATTGCCCAATCTTGACAGGCATACTCTGCACGATCACAAACGAAATAACTAGAAGAATGGCATGTATCTATGGATTTGTGAACCGAAATTAAGAACTGCTGTTTGTGCGTGGGTACATTGCATACCATCTTGAGGCTAGCTGAACACAAATGAAGCACCAGCAGTTGTGGTAGTATGCTATACGGAATATGAGGGAGTTCGCTGGCCTCCTTGAATAGCCGAGCACCCATATATATTGTCAAGCGCATGAAAAAATTCCACTCCATAGCCTGCTTAAGCGTTGCATGCTACTGTACCTAGCTACGTTCCAAGTATATCGAAAATGACGGGATAATGCATGTGTGAATGCCAATGACGGGACAATGTGTGAATGCCAATGACCACGGACGCCTAACTCCGTAATGAAAGAATTAGTTGGCAAGGTCACTCCCTAGCCTACTTAAGCGTTGCATACTATATATCTACCTACGTTCCAAGTATATCGAAAATTACTGGAGCCAATTTTCTACTCCCGCGTTTAACTAGACCCTGGATGAACAGGAAATTTGAAAAAAATTAAATATAGAACAATATTTAAAAAATCTAAAATTTCGGGACATCAAACACAACAATTCACTACTGCAGTACAGTACCTAAGCGTGGACATGCTATGAGCATAGTCTTGATGACATTAAACCCATTAAGCGTCAGGACAAGGGCAGCCAACCAGCTATGCCACATGGTGCAAGTTGGTTGGTGATTTTGAAATATATTTTTTAGATGGAGGTGCGGATTTTTTTTTGAGAAGTTTTTTATCTTTTTTAGATGGAGGTGAGGGCCTCACATATTTTTTAAAATGGAGGGCTACCCATTAAGCGTTGCGAGAAGGACAGCCAACCAGCTATGCCACATGGCGCAAGCTGGTTGGCCGCGGTGAGAAATCTTTTGGAATATATTTTTTATATGGAGGTGAGGAGATTTTTTTGAAATGTTTGCACTCGTAATTTTGTTTTACTTCTTTCTCTAGTTGGAGGCGAGGATTTTTTCCTGAGATGTTCTTATAGATGGAGGCGAGGATATTTTTCTGAGATGTTTTTTTAGATGGAGGCTAGGATCCCGTGTACTTTTTTTAATGAAAACGTGCACACAACTTCCTCTCAATCGGCGCCACAGGGTGACGCCCCCACCACTAGTTAAGAAATGCACATCACACTATTTTACTACTACCAAAAAGGGAAACGAGGGAGTTTGTTGGCCTCCATGAATAGCCGACGTCTCCTATATATATTTTCTACTCCAGGGTGTACCTACTCCCAGGATGAACAGTAAATTCTAAAAAATAAATAGAAACGATATGAAAGAAAGTCAATTTTTGTACATCAAACACAACAAATTAACTACTGCAATATAGTTGTATAGTACCTACGGACTTGATGAAATTAAGAAATGCACATCGCACTATTTTACTACGACAAAAAGGTCATCGTGGACAGATCAAAATCATTATTATGCATAGATTTCTGCGGAGTATGTGATTATTGCTATGTGATGACACATGTCATCATAGACAGATTTCGAACCATCTATGATGATTTTTACCACAATAGACATCATCCTGGATCAGGATCACATGCAGGTATTTGACGGCGCCACTGCTGATTAGATATATGTCAGTGATGGGCACAAAAACATAACCATGATGGTTTCTTCACCACGTGGCCGGAGGTCGTGCACCCTAGACGTCATCAGTGACGTGCCAGATAGGCTCCCATCACTGTGACTTTTTAGTCCGAGTTCGTATGCAAAAGTTATGGCCGTTTTACAAATTTCCAGAGAGATTTTGCAAATAAAGTCGAAATTTATATTTGTAAATTTTCCCAACAACTAGACCACATATTACATGAGAAACTTATTTTCTTTTATTTTTTTGACATTTCCATCATTTTCTTTTATTTTTTATAAAACTGAAAAGGCGGTCCACCGGGGGGGGGGGGGGGGGGGTGCATCGGTGTTGGGCCAAGTTAGTAATGGTGCACCGTGGGGTGGTGCACCATTATTAGTTAAACTAGTAATGGCGCACCACCCCACGATGCGCCATTACTAGTTTTGAAAAAAAATTGAATTTTTTTTTAATTTCTTTTGAAAAAAAACTTACTAATGGCGCACCAGTGGACAGTGCGCCATTACTAGTTAAAACTAGTAATGGCGCACTGTCCACAGGTGCGCCATTACTAACATTTTTTTTATTTTTTTTACTTTTTTTTTTCAAAACTACTAATGGCGCACCGTGGGTGTGGTGCGCCATTACTATGCCAACTAGTAATGGCGCGCCACCCGAACGGTGCGCCATTACTATGCCAACTAGTAATGGCGCACCACCCGAACGGTGCGCCATTAGTAGTTCTCAAAAAAAAATTACTAATGGCGCACCGTGGGATGTGGTGCGCCATTAGTATTTAGTAATGGCGCACCACATGTACAGTGCGCCATTAGTGTCCATCCTATCCATAGCCCTTTTCCTAGTAGTGGTTAGAACACCACCCTCATCTGCATGTGGGCCAAATCTATGTATTAAAGGGTGGTGTGATGTTTAACTATGCAAATGCATGACTTTGATGTGGCACCTGTCTCGTAGACCGGATAGTCTGGTAGGAAGGTTCAGGACATAGAGTGCCGGACCGCACCTTCGGTCCGGCAGAAGGGAATCTTGTGAATGCATACGCTAAAACTTGGTCTGGCATGTCAACATGACCTACCTAACACGAACAAAGAGGAATTCACCAAGGTCTAACTCCGTAAGCCGGGTTTTTTACGTTGGTTCTCATCTTAAGTTCTACATGTGGCAGGCCATCGAAACTTCAGGGGGAAGGAAGTACGCCAACCGCCCCCTTGACTTACGGCCAACACTCCATTTATAAGAGACACTCAGCTTACCGTAGACACTCATCGTACGCGTAAACCGGGGTGCAGGCCTGGCAAGCAGCTTACAGCGGGCCCTCAACGTACTCATACACCACGATGGCAGCCACACGCACGGTTTAGTCACACACTCGGGCTACGCGTACCCCGGGGTGCCAGTCGGGCACTCGACCTACGCTGCACACTCGGCTTACTTAGGTGCCACGTGGCACCGCCGTTACCCCTGTGTTTTTAAGTAACTGGACCCGCACTCCATAAATATACATGCCGTATGTAGACCAACAATATCCCCCGCAAAGAAAAGGACAACGATGTCAACCTTACCTCCACAAACGTGTTTCATATTTTCTCTTTGAATCTATAGAACCTCGAAAAAAAATACCTATGGTGGCAGCGCCTCCGCACGATTGCCCTCACTGGAAGGTGTGTGTTGCCGACATCGACATTTTCCCTTGCTCCTCGATGTTGTGCCTCTTCGGGATGAACCCGACAGATCGATAAATCATATAGTGATACACAAAGAGGCAAAAGGCGGAGAAGAACTTCGACGTTTGCCATGACACAAATGAAAGCATTTCTTGCAATGCACCCATACCAGCACATGGGTCCTTCTTCTCCGTTGTCGAGTGGCCGTCTCAATGCTAAGTATTGGCGTTGTTGTGGAAATGGCGGTGCTCCTAACAGGGGGACAACCGGGGGACAACCAGGTTGTAGAGGAGCCTCCGGAAAGACGAAGATGTGACTTGAGTTCTGAGCGAGCACAATTCGGATGTGTGTGCGTCTCTCTGCCATGGCCAGGCACAATTCGGATGGTGTTGGGTTGTGCTGATGGATATTTCAGTGGACATGTCAATTATCTCTCCCCTTGCAACGCACGGGCATATGTGCTAGTAACAAACTAATAGGAAAAATAAAGAGAGACATACATATTGTAACAGTATATACGTAGGACACATGGAAGTGAAAAACATCATTTCTTTTATGAGTCGAAGAAACAACAACCGGCTACCCTAGAGAACAACTCTAGGGTAGATTATTTTTATTTATTTATATAATATATAGCACACGTTACAAGCTTGACATAGCACGTTTTCCAAAGGTAATGATGGCCTGGCAGACATATATAGTACTCGTACCAGATAAATAGGGTTCCCTGTTTTATTGCTGCAACGCACGCACTAGAAGCCTTCACCAAGTACTCCTTTCAGCCGGAGTAATCCGATCCAGGATATGGACGGATCATGCAGGAAGCACATAGACGCCAATGGCGTCAATATAATTCCCGGTGCGTCCCAAGAAGCCAGTGATCTTGGCGTTAATCAGCGGGACATCAAAAGAATATGCACCGGTGGCATTGCCGTATTCAAAAACCTGACCCGTGTTAGTAACGAATTTGAGAGACCTTAGAGCTTCATCGTAAGTTCCTGAAATTTCCTTCAGATATTCTGAGTCTCCAAGGACAAACTGCACAAAATAAAAATCACGCATTTCGGTAATTCATAATTAGGACTTCATACAGTGAAGAAGAGTACTTTTATATATGACCTACATATCCCCTAAAAATATATATATATATATGACCTACATATATTAGTAATTTTTTCTATGGTTTAGCTGATTAACACGCACCTCATGTGTCTTCCCACCAGAGCCTCCCCATTCCTCAACGTGCAGATTCCCACTGGTATCCACGCAAGTAAAGCCGATAGCGTCGACATAATCTCCGCTACGAACTTTCACACGGGTTAGTGCGTGAGGAGTGTATTTGATGTCGCAAGGCTTGCCTCCGACTCCACCCCATTGCCCAATCTTGACAGGCATACTCTGCACGATCACAAACGAAATAACTAGAAGAATGGCATGTATCTATGGATTTGTGAACCGAAATTAAGAACTGCTGTTTGTGCGTGGGTACATTGCATACCATCTTGAGGCTAGCTGAACACAAATGAAGCACCAGCAGTTGTGGTAGTATGCTATACGGAATATGAGGGAGTTCGCTGGCCTCCTTGAATAGCCGAGCACCCATATATATTGTCAAGCGCATGAAAAAATTCCACTCCATAGCCTGCTTAAGCGTTGCATGCTACTGTACCTAGCTACGTTCCAAGTATATCGAAAATGACGGGATAATGCATGTGTGAATGCCAATGACGGGACAATGTGTGAATGCCAATGACCACAGACGCCTAACTCCGTAATGAAAGAATTAGTTGGCAAGGTCACTCCCTAGCCTACTTAAGCGTTGCATACTATATATCTACCTACGTTCCAAGTATATCGAAAATTACTGGAGCCAATTTTCTACTCCCGCGTTTAACTAGACCCTGGATGAACAGGAAATTTGAAAAAAATTAAATATAGAACAATATTTAAAAAATCTAAAACTTCGGGACATCAAACACAACAATTCACTACTGCAGTACAGTACCTAAGCGTGGACATGCTATGAGCATAGACTTGATGACATTAAACCCATTAAGCGTCGGGAGAAGGGCAGCCAACCAGCTATGCCACATGGTGCAAGTTGGTTGACGCTTTTGAAATATATTTTTTAGATGGAGCTGCGGAATTTTTTTTTTTGAGAAGTTTTTTATCTTTTTTAGATGGAGGTGAGGGCCTCACATAATTTTTTAAAATGGAGGGCTACCCATTAAGCGTTGGGAGAAGGACAACCAACCAGCTATGCCATGTGGCTCAAGCTGGTTGGCCGCGGTGAGAAATCTTTTGGAATATATTTTTTAGATGTAGGTGAGGAGATTTTTTTTGAAATGTTTGCGCTCGTAATTTTGTTTTACTTCTTTCTCTAGTTGGAGGCGAGGATTTTTTTCTGAGATGTTCTTATAGATGGAGGCAAGGATATTTTTCTGAGATGTTGTTTTAGATGGAGGCTAGGATCCCATGTATTTTTTTAATGAAAATGTGCACACGACTTCCTCTCAATCGGCGCCACAAGGTGACGCCCCAACCACTAGTCACTATTTTACTACTACCAAAAAGGGAAACGAGGGAGTTTGTTGGCCTCAATGAATAGCCGAGCACCCCTATATATTTTTTCTACTCCAGGGTGTACCTACTCCGAGGATGAACAGTAAATTGTAAAAAATAAATAGAAACGATATGAAAGAAAGTCAATTTTTGTACATCAAACACAACAAATTAACTACTGCAATATAGCTGTATAGTACCTACGGACTTGATGAAATTAAGAAATGCACATCGCACTATTTTACTATGACAAAAAAAGGTCATCGTGGACAGATCAAAATCATTATTATGCACAGATTTCTGCCGAGTATGTGATTATTGCTATGTGATGACACATGTCATCATAGACAGATTTCGAACCATCTATGATGATTTTTACCACAATAGACATCATCCTGGATCAGGATCACATGCAGGTATTTGACGGCGCCACTGCTGATTAGATATATGTCAGTGATGGGCACAAAAACATAACCATCGATGGTTTCTTCACCACGTGGCCAGAGGTCGGGCACCCTAGACGTCATCAGTGACGTGCCAGATAGGCTCCCATCACTGTGACTTTCAGTGATGGGTAGTGTGCCGGCCGTCAAGTAGGGACTGACACATTTGTGATAGGTAAAAGTTTGACACATCACTGACGGCTTCCAATGAGGGGCAGTTTCGTTGCTCAACGCTGGTGAGTACTTTAGGAGGTCCACCTAAAGAAGTTCTGGCCCATCACGTGCAACTTCCCATGACCTATAAATTTCTGGTCTCTTGCTGGTGAGTGAAATGAGGAGGCATGTATTTGTAGTTTTGTACCAAAAGAGTTCTTGATCAGTGACAACCCCAAATCTTCAGGACCTAGTAAACCCCAAATCTTCATCAAGCTTCATCAAGTTTAATAGAGCTTCGGCAAATCTTCATTAGATATTTGTAGTATAGTAAAAATCACAACCCCAAATCTTCATCAAGTTTACTAGAACCTCGCCTCACCAATCGATCTATTTGTAGCTACAATACATTAAGCTTCATCATCATCGATGGCACTTGTCGTTAGATCCTTGGACCTGACATTCTGTCATATAAGGTAATGCAAGTCCCTAATTGAATATTTAGCTAAATTTCGTCCATGCTTTCCACATCGCCTCAAGCTTTCTGCATGGTTGCATCACACTAGGATACTTGAGTGGTTGCGGTGGGCATGCTAAGGTAATTGGGGAGGGCTGGTGTCCTTTCCTCGCAAGGACTGGAAGGGTGGCATCAAGAGCGCTCTCACCGATGCCCAAATCCGAAGATGGGAGAGATAGTGACCTTTTTGGATTTCTCTGTGTGGACCTTTAGCATGCCGCCGTCCAAGTTCTACATACAAGTTCTTTCTTTCAACTAGATTGAGTCGGTGAGCTTGGAACCGGAAACCATCTCCGACCTTGCCGTCTTCATGCACCTGTATAAGGCATGGTTTGGTATTGCCGGTGATCTAGATCTGTGGCGGGACTTCTTATTCTTGGAGGCATGCTTGGATGCGGCGAATCCAGTCATGGGGCCGTAACATTCTGCCTTCGAGACCATACATCAAGCGAGATGCTGCATTGTGAGGTTTGGAAACCTCATTCCCGCCGAGTACCTCTAGGGGGTGGGGGGCATATCAGGGGACAAGCACCCAAGATAGTGGAGCACTAGAGGGGGCCTCCTGACTCCATGACGCATCTTCCCTCTTGTTTGCAAATGAAAACATCACTGTGTTGCCAGAGGAACTCTCATCAGGAGCGTGATTAGAAAGACATGCCGATGAGGTGTCTTGTAGACCGAAAACCCCATAGACCTAGCAGCCATCCCGTCAGTCAGTGTGGCGGCTAGGGTCTGCCCTAGGTTGGCCTAACCATCCCTAGAGCCCCAAGGTATGATGTCATGCTAATGAAGAACAAGATTGGACGACGAGAGAAAAACAAGGGAGAGGGAAAATAGTAGATGAAAATTAGTGAATTGATTATATCGATTGTATTGTTTTCAATCGTCCGTGACCTCTCATATATAAGTGAGGTGGCTACAATTTCCTAACAAGAAAGGTCTTGAAATTCCATTCAAGAACTGAAAATCTTTCCTAATTCAGACAGGTGCCCCGAAGCCTCGGGGTGGAGCGGAGCCTTCGAGCCTCCTCGGAGCTCCGTTCGGACGACTTCCGAGGGAGGTATATTGGATAGACATGGAGGGATCCCAAAGCCTATGAGCTGGCTCCAAGCTGTTGTTTGCTACTTTCTAGACAAGTTCGGAGGGAGGCCAAAGCCCCCGACCCTAGACTGAGTTGTTTATGGAAACTTTTGTTTTTTATCTTGTTTTGGCTCTAGAGGTCACATACCACCTCATAGTGAGATGATCCACAAAATTAAAGTTTTTCCACACAACATTTTATTACTTCTCCATTTGAATTGAGGACCATTTTGTGCAAGTCAAAAGCTGGTCTCAACAAATTCCCTTTGTTCTTTTGGCTAAGGTTGCCTGCCAAAATATTACTTGTCCAATCTTTGCTCTAAGGATGCTGTCAAAACTCCGTCGACCCTTTTCATGTGCTTAGGGAGATAAGTATATTTCGCTCATTGCTTGTTAAACTTATTTCCACGCGCTTGGGTGGAACTTCTTCAAATATCTGTCGCTTAGAGCTCGATGTGGCAAAGTCCCTTGCATGGATTGCACCAAGTACAGATTTTTGGGAACTAGTCCTACAATCTTGAAAAGACATTCCCAACTTGGAGAACATTTCCCTAATTGGTTATCCTTTGAACCAATTGATGGAATTATCTTCCACACTGGATTAGCAACCTATGTTTTTTCTGGTTTGACCTTTTTTGTTGTAGGATCTCGCTACCCAAGACTTTTCTCTCTTTTAATTCCAAAGCAACAAAAATTTATATGTGACTTCAACAAGATTATCCATTCAGAGTCAAAATTCACTGTCAGTAAATCATTTTGTTTGGCTAATCGAAAGGGACTCACAAATACCTCTTCTGGTAAAACAACTTCTTATCCGTACACAAGCTCAGATGGGGTTACTTTGGTAGCAAAATGTTTTGATATTCTATGTGCCCACAAAACATCGGATATAACGTTATTCCATCTCATAGGATTACCTTCACTCTTCTTCTTGATGAGCTTGATAAATATTTTATTCTTGTTCCAACTTTTACACTAGCTTGAGCGTAACATTGAGAAGAATTGAGCAACTTTATTTCTAGGCTTAACAAGATTCTTCCATTTGTCTTGCAATAAATCATGAACCTCTATTTGTGGTTGAAGTTTGAGAAATACATAATCTATGAATACTGTTCTCAGTTATGAACAACATACAACACAGTCATGAGGAAATGAAAGAGTTGAGGAAATAGAACCAGTTAGTTGGTGAAGACAATGATTTGGTAAACCAGTTCCAATTGCTGTCTCAGTTGTACGTCTGGTTGGAGCGGCTGAGTATTTAAACTCGAGGACACGCAGTCCCGAACACCCAGTCTCTGAGCCGCAACTCAGGACACCCAGTCCTCACCGTATTCTCCTTGAACTAAGACCACGCAGGTCTCGTCCAATCACTCGTGGTAAGTCTTCAGGTGACTTCCAAACCTTCACAGACTTGGTCACTCGGCGATCCACAATTCCTCTTGGATGCTCTAGACCTTGACGCCTAACCGTTTGGAAGAAGCACAGTCTTCAAAGGTAACAAGCGTCGGATCCACGCAGGATCAATTTCTTCAGTGATGCTCAATCACTTGGGTTTGTGGGGGTTTGGTTTTGGGATTTTCCTCACTTGATGATTTTCGCTCAAAGTCCTCGGAGGATGGGTTGCTCTCAAATGACAAGTGTCAAGTTCTCTCGGAGCAGCCAACCAACTAGTGGTTGTAGGGGGCGGCTATTTATAGCCTAGGGAGCAGCCCGACATGATAAGACATAAATGCCCTTCAATGATATGACCGTTAGGTGGATAGGATATTTTGGAACAGCTGGCGCGCAGCACAGCAACGGTCGGAAATTTGACTCTCAAATTCCTCAGGGCTATCATGTTCCTCACTGTGTAGGCAATTCGCACTGGCGAATAACTAACTCCTCAGTCAGAGCAAAGTCCTCAGTGACCAGAAGAACTGCGTCTCTGTCACTGAAGAAATTGACTGAACTGTATGAGATTTCCAATGGCTTCACTCGAAGGGATTGGTAGGTGTAGGATTTTGAGTTGAGCATCACATGGAAATTTTCCTTAGTATTTCCTCGACCCCCTTTAACAGTACGGTGTTTCCTATGACTCAAGAAAGAGAAAATGAAACTACGAAAACAAAAGTCTTCATGCTTCATATTCCTCGAATGAATACCAAGTCTTCAAGGTCACACCAATTTCTTCACTTTCAAAGTCTTCAGAAATTCTTCAGAATATCAAAGTCTTCAGTCGAAGAACTTCATTTTTAGGGGTCGACTTTCTCTGTAAATATCAAACTCCTCATAGACTTATAGACCTGTGTACACTCACAAACGCATCAGTCACTTAACCTATAAGTCTTCAATACACCAAAATCACTAAGGGGCACTAGATGCACTTACAGAGACCGTAAAACATAAATGTAGAGCACCTTTAAAGATCAAGGATTGACTAAACATTGTAATTCATGGTAAAAGATATCTAGTCATAGTCATACCCAATATAAAATAATAGTAATGCATGCAAATGACAGCGGTGCTCTCCAGCGGGTGCTTTTTAATAAGAGGGTGATGACTCAACATAAAATTAAATAGATAGGCCTTTCGCAGAGGGAAGTAGGGATTTGTAGAGGTGTCAGAGCTCGATTTTGAAATAGATATGAATAACATTTTGAGCATTATACTTTCACTGTCAACATAACAACTATGAGATCTCACTTCCATGCTACACACATTATAGGCGGTTCCCAAACAAAATGGTAAAGTTTATACTCCCCCACCACCAACAAGCATCAATCCATGGCTTGCCCGAAACAATGGGTGCCTCCAACTACCAACAATCCTGGGGGAGTTTTGTTTGCAATTATTTTGATTTGATTTTAGCATTGGACTGGGCATCCCGGTGACCAACCATTTTCTCGTGAATGAGGAGTGGAGTCCACTTCTCTTGAGAATAACCCGCCTAAGATGGAAGATACAGACAACCCTAATTGATACATGAGCTGTTCGAGCATACAAAATATAATTTCATTTGTAGGTTTGGAGGTTGGCACATACAAATTTACTTGGAATGGCGGGTAGATACCGCATATAGGTAGGTATGGTGGACTCATATGGAATATCTTTGGGGTTTATGGAGTTTGGATGCACAAGCAGTATTCCCGCTTAGTACAAGTGAAGGCTAGCAAAAGACTGGGAAGCGACCAACTGAGAGAGCGACAACAGTCATGAACATGCATTAAAATTAATCAACACCAAGTGCAAGCATGAGTAGGATATAATCGATCATGAACATAAATATCGTGAAGGCTATGTTGATTTTGTTTCAACTACATATGTGAATATATGTCAAGTCAAGTCACTCGAATAATTCAAAGGAGGATACCACCCTATCATACCACATCACAACCATTTTAATAGCATGTTGGCACGCAAGGTAAACCATTATAAGCTCCTAGCTAATTAAGCATGGCATAAGCAACTATAATCTCTAATTGTCTTTGCAAACATGTTTATTCATAATAGGCTGAATCAGGAACGATGAACTAATCATATTTACAAAAACAAGATAGGTCAAGTTCATACCAGCTTCTCTTATCTCAATCAGTCCATCATATATCGCCATTATTGCCTTTCACTTGCACGACTGAACGGTGCGTATAATAATAATAGTGCACGTGCATTGGACTAAGATGGAATCTGCAAACATTCAATTCAAGGGAGAAGACACGGTAATATGGGCTCTTGGTTAAAACAACAATCATGCATATGAGAGCCCCTAAACATTTTCATTATGGTCTTCTCCTCTTGACCCCCAAAGAAAAGAAAAGAAATAAAACTATTTACAAGGGAAAGCTTCCAACAAGCAAAAGAAGAATGAGAAATCTTTTTGGGTTTTCTTTTAGTTATTACTACTACAGCATGTAAAGTAAACAAACTATTTTTTTGGTTTTTCTTAAGGTTTATCAAACACACAAGAAGAAAGCTAGAAAAAGAAATTAAATTAGCATGGATAGTACAATGAAAAAGTATGAGCACCGACAACTAGAATGAGTGTGTGAACATGAAAGTAATGTCGGTGAGAAATACATACTCCCCCAAGCTTAGGCTTTTGGCCTAAGTTGGTCTATGCCCATGGATCATGGCTACTCTCTCCGGTGTACTGAGGAGTGTCATCATATTTCCACTGGCTGGCGATCTCCTCCGGATCCCACTAATAACAGGATGGCCGATAAGGGTCAAGTGATGGTTCCGGCTCAGTCTCTGGAGCTGATGTCTGGCCACGAAGCGCATAGATGGCCTCCGGCAAGACGAGGTAAGGGCCTGTAGTTAAATCAAACAAAGAGGCCGCAGGCAAGATAATAGTCTCACTGTGTTTCTTATGAAATCTCAAATTATACAAAAGCATCTTATCATCATTTTTAACAATAAACTCATGTGCTACCATGCTCTTATAATCTAGAAAATGGAGGCAGCAGTTTTTCCTCTTTCTCAAAATGCCTAGTAGGTATCCTGAAATGTTTAGCAAGGCATGCAGCATAGAAACCTCCAATGATGGGGCCCTTTGTACGGTTCAGGCTTAATCGTTTAGCAATAATAGCGCCCATACTAGCAGAGTTATCATGAAATAAAGCATGGAACAAAATAATAATATCAGGAACACTAAGGTTTCCACAGTTTCCACGACCAATTAAGCATCGACTAGCAAATATTGCAAAATAGCGTAAAACAGGAAACTGTATGCTAGTAATTATTGCATCGGAAACCTTCCTCGTTTCCCCTAAAATAATAGTATCAATAAATCCATTCACATCTTTACGATGTGGTTCCTCTAAGCTGCCCCCGAAAGGTATCTTGCAAACCGTGCAAAATTCATATAGAGACATCTCCCTAGCCACATCATATAAATGAAACTCTACTGAAGGAGGTGATTTCTTAGGATAAAAGTAGAAATTTTGCATCAAAGTATTGGTGAGTAAGAGATACTGTTCGATCTGGTCGTGGAGGAAGTCAGTGAGGCCCGCATTATCAACCAACGAATAAAAATCATCATGAATCCCGGCTGCTCTCAAGAAATCATCAGAAGGCCATTCACACGGCCGTACTTCCGCCACACGAGCGAGATTATACTTGGGCTTTTCATTCTCCTTGGCTTGCTTATCCTTAGAGCCTTGGCTAGAAGAGCCCCTCAAGAAAAATCTCTTCATCTTTTTCTGAAAATTTCGGAAATTTTTAGTAACTCAAAATAAAAGTGAATAAAACTCAACAAAATTGATAGCAACTACTCTCACAAGTGCCTAGAGACTATATCATGCATTAGAATTACTTGGGACCATATAAATTTGACATGCAAGCTCAAGAACAGGGTCAGCTAGGCAGCAAAAATTTGCAATGAATAAAGCACTAGAACAAAAACTAATTGGACCATTGGAGGAGTCACATACCAAAGAACAATCCCCCAAAGTAGTTTTGTGAATGGAGCTTTGAGCAAGGAGATTGAAAATGGCAGCAAGTGAGCTAGAACCCATGCTTGAGCTGGATGGTGATTTTTTGGGAGGAAGAAGAAGTGTGTGGGAGCAGGAATAAGTGGAGGGGGCCACCATGGGCCCACGAGGCAGGGGGCGCGCCCTGGACCCTCGTGGCCAGGTGCTTGCTCCCCCTGCTGTGTTCTTAGTGCCAGATATTGTCAAATATTCCAGAAAAAATCATATTAAATTTGCAGGGCATTTGGAGAACTTTTATTTTTGAGGTATTTTTTTATTGCTTGGATTATTCAGAAAACAGAAAGAAAATACTAATTTTACTTTATTTATTCTAAATAACAGAAAGTAAAAGGAGGTACAGAAGGTTGTGCCTTCTAACTTCATCCATCTCATGCTCATCAAAAGGAATCCACTAACAAGGTTGATCAAGTATTGTTAACAAACTCATTTCGAATCGCATGGAACCGGAGAAATTTCGAATAACACTAGTTTAACTCAACGGGGATATGCACATCCCCAATAATAAGAATATCATATTTCTTCTTGACAGTAGGAAGAGGAAATTCAAAACCTCCAATAATAATCGATGGAATTTTTCCAATAGAATTGATGCTATGAACTTGAGGTTGTTTCCTCGGAAAGTGTACCGTATGCTCATTACCATTAACATGAAAAGTGACATTGCCTTTGTTGCAATCAATAAAAGCCCCTGTAGTATTCAAAAAGGGTCTACCAAGGATAATCGACATGCTATCGTCCTCGGGAATATCAAGAATAACAAAGTCCGTTAAAACAGTAACGTTTGCCACCACAACAGGCACATCCTCACAAATACCGACAGGTATAGCAGTTGATTTATCATCCATTTCCAGAGATATTTCAGTAGGTGTCAACTTATTCAATTCAAGTCTACGATATAAAGAGAGAGGCATAACACTAACACCGGCTCCAAGATCACATAAGGCAGTTTTTAACATAGTTTCTTTTAATGGAGCATGGTATAGTCGGTACTCCTGGATCTTCAAGTTTCTTAGGTATTCCACCCTTAAAAGTATATTTAGCAAGCATGGTGGAAATTTCATCTTCCGGTATCTTTCTTTTATTACTAATAATATCTTTCATGTATTTAGCATAAGGATTTACTTTAAGCATATCAGTTAAGTGCATACGTAAGAAGATAGGTCTAATCATTTCAGCAAAGCGCTCAAAATCCTCATCATCCTTTTTCTTGGATGGCTTAAGAGGAAAAGTCATGGGTTTCTGAACCCATGGTTCTCTTTCTTTACTGTGCTTCCTAGCAAAAAAATCTCTCTTGTCATAACGTTGATTCTTTGATTGTGGGTTATCAAGATCAACAGCAGATTCAATCTCTAGGTTCATCTTCATCACCAGATTGTGTTTCAGCATCAGAAATAGAAATATCATTAGGATTCTCAGGTGTGTCAACAACAGGTTCACTAGAAGCATGCAAAGTCCTATCATTTTTCTTTTTCTTCTTTTTAGAA
Source organism: Triticum timopheevii (assembly GCA_963921465.1). NCBI lineage: Eukaryota > Viridiplantae > Streptophyta > Magnoliopsida > Poales > Poaceae > Triticum > Triticum timopheevii. The sequence goes on from OY997271.1 coordinate 50,801,497, forward strand.
GGACTAGGTGCATCTACATTTTTTCTCTGAGAATCTTGCTCAATTCTCTTAGGGTGGCCTTCAGGATACAAAGGTTCCTGAGTCATTTTACCCGTTCTAGTAGCCACTCTAACAGCAAAATCATGTTTATTATTTAATTCATCGAGCAAATCACTTTGCGCTTTAAGTACTTGTTCTGCTTGAGTGGTAACCATAAAAGCATATTTACTAATGAGCTTAAGTTCACCTTTAACTCTAGCCATATAATCACTCAAGCGTCCAATCATGTAAGAATTACTATTTAATTCTCTACCAACATAAGCATTGAAGTTTTCTTGTCTAGCCATAAAGTCATAAATTCATCCAAACATTTGATAGCAAACTTAGTAGACGGGATTTCAACCTTATCATATCTATAGAGAGAATTTACCTTTACTACCTGTGTCGGGTTATCAAGACCATGTATTTCTTCAATAGGTGGTATATTAAGACCATGTATTTCTTCAACAGGAGGTAAATTCTTAACATCTTCAGCTTTAATACCTTTTTTCTTTCATAGATTTCTTTGCCTCCTACATATCTTCAGGACTGAGAAATGGAACTCCCCTCTTCTTCGGAGTTGATTTAGGAGTTGGCTCAGGAATTGGCTCAGGAGTTGGTTCAGGAAGTGTCCAATTATTTTCATTAGTCAACATATTTTTCAATAGCAATTCAGCTTGGTCGACAGTCTTTTCCCTGAAAACACAACCAGCACAACTATCCAAGTGGTCCTTGGAAGGATCATTTAGTCCATTATGAAAGATATCAAGTATTTTATTTTTCTAAAGAGGATGACCAGGCAAAGCATTAAGTAACCAGAGAAGCCTCCCCCAAGCTTGTGGGAGACTCTCTCCTTCAATTTGCACAGAATTATATATTTCCCTCAAGGCAGCTTGTTTCTTATGAGAAGGGAAATATTTAGCAGAGAAGTAATAAATCATATCCTGGGAACTACACACACAACCAGGATCAAGAGAATTAAACCAAGTTTTAGCATCACCCTTTAATGAGAACGGAAATATCTTAAGGATATAGTAGTAGCGAGATTTCTCACCATTAGTGAACAGGGTGGCTATATCATTTAACTTAGTAAGATGTGCCACAACAGTTTCAGATTCATAGCCATAAAAAGGATCAGATTCAACCAAAGTAATTATCTCAGGATCGACAGAGAAATCATAATCCTTATCAGTAACAAAGATAGGTGAAGTAGCAAAAGCAGGGTCATATTTCATTCTAGCATTCAGAGTTTTCTGTTTCGGTTTAGCTAATAACTTCTTAAGATCAGATCTATCATTGCAAGCAAGAAAATCTCTAGCAGTTTCTTCATCCATAACATAACCCTCAGGAACAACAGGTAATTATTATTTAGGGGGAGAACCTTCATCATCACTATCTTCAATAATTTCATTTTCTCTAACCCTAGCAAGTTGTTCATCAAGATATTCACCTAATGGCACAGTAGTATCATGCATAGAAGTAGTTTCATCATAAGTATCATGCATAGTAGAAGTGGCATCATCAATAACATGTGACATATCAGAATTAATAGCAGAAGCAGGTTTAGGTGTCGCAAGCTTACTCGTTACAGAAGGAGAATCTAGTGCAGAGCTAGATGTCAGTTCCTTACCTCCCCTCGTAGTTGAGGGATAAATCTTAGTTCTTTCGTCTTTCAAGTTCCTCATAGTGACCAGCAGATATAAACCCCAAGTGACTCAAAGAATAGAGCTATGCTCCCCGGCAACGGCGCCAGAAAATAGTCTTGATAACCCACAAGTATAGGGGGCACAACAGTTTTCGAGAGTAGAGTATTCAACCCAAATTTATTGATTCGACACAAGGGGAGCCAAAAAATATTCTCAAGTATTAGTAGTTGAGTTGTCAATTCAACCACACCTGGATAACTTAGTATCTGCAGCAAAGTATTTAGTACCAAAGTAGTATGGAAGTAACGGTAACAATGGCAAAAGTAGCAGTAGAAGTTTTGTAGTAATTGTAATAGTAGCAACGGTAAAGTAAATAAGCAAAGCACAATATGTGAAAAGCTCATAGGCATTGGATCAGTGATGGATAATTATGTCGGATGCGATTCCTCATGTAATAATTATAACATAGGGTGACACAGAACTAGCTCCAATTCATCAATGTAATGTAGGCATGTATTTTGAATATAGTCATACGTGCTTATGGAAAAGAACTTGCATGACATCTTTTGCCCTACCCTCCCGTGGCAGCGGGGTCCTAGTGGAAACTAAGGGATATTAAGGCCTCCTTTTAATAGAGTACCGGACCAAAGCATTAACACATAGTAAATACATGAACTCCTCAAACTACGGTCATCACCGAGAAGTATCCCGATTCTTGTCACTTCGGGGTTGTCAGATCATAACACATAATAGGTGACTATAGACTTGCAAGATAGGATCCAGAACTCACATATATTCATGAAAACATAATAGGTTCAGATTCGAAATCATGGCACTCGGCCCTAGTGACAAGCATTAAGCATAGCAAAGTTATAGCAACATCAATCTCAGAACATAGTGGATACTAGGGATCAAACCCTAACAAAACTAACTTGATTACATGGTAAATCTCATCCAACCCATCACCGTCCAGCAAGCCTATGATGGAATTACTCACGCACGACAGTGAGCATCATGAAATTGGTGATGGAGGATGGTTGATGATGACGACGGCGACGAATCCCCCTCTCCGGAGCCCCGAACGAACTCCAGATCAGCCCTCCCGAGAGAGATTAGGGCTTGGCGGCGGCTCCGTATCGTAAAATGCAATGAAACTTTCTCTCTGTTTTTTTCTCCGTGAAAGCAAATATATGGAGTTGGAGTTGAAGTCGGTGGATGTCCAGGGGGCCCACGAAGCAGGGGGGCGCGCCCTAGGGGAGGGGGCGCGCCCCCACCCTCGTGGACAGGGTGTGGGCCCCCTGACGCTGATTCTTTCACCAGTATTTCTTATTAATTTTGAAAAGTTGCTCCGTGGATTTTCATGTCATTCTGAGAACTTTTATTTATGCACAAAAATAACACCATGGCAGTTCTGCTGAAAACCGCGTCAGTTTGGGTTAGTTCCACTCAAATCATGGAAGTTAGAGTCCAAAACAAGGGCAAAAGTGTTTGGATAAGTAGATACGACGGAGACGTATCACATAATTGGTAGGTATGGTTGCTGTTTTGAGGAAGGTATATGGTGGGTGTATGGTACCGACGAAAGTTGCGCGACACAAGAGAGGCTACCAATGGTGGAAGGGTGAGAATGTGTATAATCCATGGACTCAACATTAGTCATAAAGAACTCATATACTTATTGCAAAAATCTACAAGTCATTGAAACAAAGTACTACGCGCATGCTCCTAGGGGGATAGATTGGTAGGAAAAGACCATCGCTCGTCCCCGACCGCCACTCATAAGGAAGACAATCAATAAATAAATTATGCTCCAACTTCATCACAAAGCGGTTCACCATACGTGCATGCTACGGGAATCACAAACTTCAACACAAGTATTCCTCAAATTCACGACTACTTTAACTAGCATGACTCTAATATCACCATCCTCATATCTCAAAACAATTATCAAGCATCAAATTGATCATAGCTTCTAATTCACTTTATATTATAGTTTTTATTATACCCAACTTCGATGCCCATCATTCTAGGACCAATTTTATCACCATAGCAAATACCATGCTGTTCTATAAGACTCTCAAAATAATATAAGTGAAGCATGAGAGGTCAACAATTTCTACAAAATAAAGCCACCTCCGTGCTCTAAAAGATATAAGTGAAGCACTAGAGCAAAAATTATCCAGCTCAAAAGATATAAGTGAAGCACATAGAGTATTCTAATAAATTCCAAATCAAGTGTGTCTCTCCCAAAAGGTGTGTACAGCAAGGAGGATGGTGGTAAACTAAAAAGCAAAGACTCATATCACACAAGACGCTCCAAGCAAAACACATATCATGTGGTGAATAAAAATATAGCTCCAAGTAAAGTTACCGATAAGCGAAGAAGAAAGAGGGGATGCCTTCCGGGGCATCCCCAAGCTTAGGATTTTGGTTGTCCTTGAATATCTTGGGGCGCCATGGGCATCCCCAAGCTGAGGCTCTTGCCACTCCTTATTCCATAGTCCATCAAATCTTTACCCAAAACTTGAAAACTTCACAACACAAAACTCAACAGGTAATCTCATAAGCTCCGTTAGTGCAAGAAAGAAAACCACCACAAAGGGTACTGTAATTAACTCATTATTTATTTATATTGGTGTTAGACCTACTTTATTCCAACTTCTCTATGGTTCATACCCCCGATACTAGCAATAGATGCATCAAAATAAGAAAACAACACACGAAAAACAGAATCTGTCAAAAACAGAACAGTCTGTAGCAATCTGTAACTTTCGACTACTTATGGAACTCTACAAATCCTACCAAAATTTGAAGTCCTAGGCAATTTGTCTTTGATCTACTGAAAAAATAATCAACGCAAAAGCACGTTTCTGTGATTTATTAAAATTATTCTCGTGCGCGCAAAAGTTTCTGTTTTTCAGCAGAATCAAATTAACTATCACAGTAGGTTATCCTATTGGTTCTACTTGGCAAACACTAATTAAAACATAATACCACATCTAAACAAAAGCTAGATGAAATATTTTTTACTAAACAGAAGCAAAAAAGCAAGAAACAAAAATAAAATTGGGTTGCCTCCCAACAAGCTATCGTTTAACACCCCTTGTTAGGCATAAAAGCGAGAATAGATCTATGTATTGCCATCTTTGGCATTCAATTCATAAGTGGCTCGCATGATAGATTCATAAGGTAATTTGACTTTCTTTCTTGGAAAGTGTTCCATTCCTTTCCTTAATGGAAACTGGAATCTAGTATTCCCTTCCTTCATATCAATAATTGCACCAATCGTTCTAAGGAAAGGTCTACCAAGAATAATATGACATGAAAGATTGCAATCTATATCAAGAACGATAAAATCTACGGGCACATAATTCCTATTTGCAACAATAAGAATATCATTGATCCTTCCCATAGGTTTCTTAATGGTGGAATCCGCAAGGTGCAAGTTTAAAGAGCAATCATCAAAATCATGGAAACCTAGCACATCACATAAAGTTTTAGGAATCGTGGAAACACTAGCACCCAAATCACACAAATCATAGCATTCATGATCTTTAATTTAATTTTTATAGTAGTTTCCCACTCATCATAAAGTTTTCTAGGTATAGAAACTTCCAATTCAAGTTTTTCTTCATAAGATTGCATCAAAGCATCAACGACATGTTTGGTAAAAGCTCTATTTTGACTATAAGCATGTGGAGAATTCAACACAGATTGCAACAAGGAAATATAATCTATTAAAGAGCAATTATCATAATTAAATTCCTTGAAATCCATAATAGTGGGTTCATTGCTATGTAAAGTTTTGATCTCTCCAATCCCACTTTTTCCAAATTTAGCATCTAGATCTAAAAACTCCGAATCATTGGGACGCCTTTTAACTAAAGTTGACTCATCTCCAACCCCGTCAGTATCAAGATTCATATTGCAAAACAAAGATTTAATAGGGGACACATCAATAACTTTTAGATGTTCATCATTATTTTCATGGAAACTAGAAGAACACGCTTTTACAAAGCAATCTTTCTTAGACGCATCCTAGCGGTTCTTTCTTTGCACCCATCAATGAAAATTATCATGGCTTTGAGAGACTCATTGATATCATGCTTAGGTGGAATATATCTAAGTTTCAAAGAATCAACATCAAGCGAAAGTCTATCAATGTTCCTAGCCAATTCATCAACTTTTCTTCAAGCAAAGCATTGAAATTATTTTGAGAGATCATAAATTCTTTAACACTATTCTCAAAATCAGAGGGCATCTTATTAAAATTTCCATAAGAATTGTTGTAGGAATTACCATAATTATTAGAGGAATTACTAGGAAACGGCCTATGATTAAAGTTTCCTCTATACGCGTTGTTACCAAAATTATATGATCATCCATAAATTCAATCCATGAGTAGGGCAATTGCGAATCATTAATTTCATTCTTTCCCAAGATTGGGCAACATGCTCATGATCCAGTTGTTTTAAATTCATAATATCGTTTCTAAGAGAGATGATCTTAGCGGGAGGAAAATACTTAGAGATAAAAGCATCTTTGCACTTATTCCATGAATCAATACTATTTTTAGGCAAAGACGAAAACCAAGTTTTAGCACGATCTCTAAGTGAAAATGGAAATAACTTCAATTTAACAATATCATTATCCGTATCTTTCTTCTTTTGCATATCACACAAATCCACAAAGTTGTTTAGATGAGTAGCAGCATCTTCACTAGGAAGGCCGGCGAATTGATATTTCATAACAAGATTCAACAAAGCAGCATTGATTTCACAAGATTCAGCATCATTAAGAGGAGCAATCATAGTGCTAAGGAAATCATTATTATTGGTATTGGAAAAGTCACACAATTTGGTATTATCTTGAGTCATCGTGACAAGCAATCCAACACATAAGCACACAAGAGGCAGGCGAAAAAGAAAGAGGAGAACGGGAAAGAGAGGGCGAATAAAACGGCAAGGGTGAAGTGGGGGAGAGGAAAACGAGAGGCAAATGGAAAATAATATAATGCGAGGGAGATAAGTTTGTGATGGGTACTTGGTATGTCTTGACTTGAGCGAAGACCTCCCCGGCAACAGCGCTAGAAATCCTTCTTGCTACCTCTTGAGCACTGCGTAGGTTTTCCTTGAAGAGGAAAGGGTGATACAACAAAGTAGCGTAAGTATTTCCCTTAGTTTTTGAGAACCAAGGTATCAATCCAGTAGGAGGCTCCTCAAAAGTCCCTCGTACCTACACAAACAAATAAGAACCTCGCAACCAACGCGATAAAGGGGTTGTCAACCCCTTCACGGTAACTTGCGAAAGTGAGATCTGATAGAGATAATAAGATAAGATAAATATTTTTGGTATTTTTATGATATAGATTGGAAAGTAAAGATTGCTAATAAAGATAGATGGAAAACTTATATGATAAAAGATAGGCCCGGGGGCCATAGGTTTCACTAGTGGCTTCTCTCAAGATAGCATAAGTATTACGGTGGGTGAACAAATTACTGTCGAGCAATTGATAGAAAAGTGCATAGTTATGAGAATATCTAGGCATGATGATGTATATAGGCATCACGTCCGCAACAAGTAGATCGAAACGATTCTGCATCTACTACTATTACTCCACACATCGACCGACTCCTGCCTGCATCTAGAGTATTAAGTTCATAAGAACAGAGTAACGCATTATGAAAGATGACATGATGTAGAGGGATAAACTCAAGCAATATGATATAAACCCCATCTTTTTATCCTCGATGGTAACAATACAATACGTGCCTTGCTACCCCTGCTGTCACTGGGAAAGGACACCGCAAGATTGAACCCAAATCTAAGCACTTCTCCCTTTGCAAGAAAGATCAATCTAGTAGGCCAAACCAAACTGATAATTCGAAGAGACTTGCAAAGATAACCAATCACACATAAAAGAATTCAGAGAAGATTCAATTATTTCTCATAGATAAACTTGATCATAAACCCACAATTCATCGAATCTCGACAAACACACCGCAAAAAGAGTTACATCGAACAGATCTCCAAGAAGATCGAGGAGAACTTGGTATTGAGATTCAAAGAGAGAGAAGAAGCCATCTAGATAATAACTATGGACCCGAAGGTCTGTGGTAAACTACTCACAATTCATCGGAGAGGCCTTGGAGATGATGTAGAGGCCCTCCGTGGTCAATTCTCCCTCTGGCGGAGCGCCGGCGAAGGTTTCAAGATGGGATCTCACGGATATAGAAGGTTGCGGCGGTGTAATTAGGTTTTTGTGGTGCCCTTGGATGTTCTCGGGGTACGTGGATATATATAGGAGGAAGAAGTAGGTCGGTTGAGCCAAGACGGGCCCACGAGGGTGGGGGCGCTCAAATTCCCTAGGGCGCGCCGGGCACCCTCGTGGCCGCCTCGTTTGTTACTTGACGTCCACTCCAAGTCTCCTGGTTTGCGCTTGTTCCAAAAAGATAGCTCCCGAAGGTTTCATCCCATTTGGACTCCATTTGATATTCCTTTTCTTCGAAACACTGAAATGGGCAAAAAAAAAACAGCAATTCGGGCTGGTCCTCCGATTAGTAGGTTAGTCCCAAAAATGATATAAAAGTGTAAAGTAAAGCCCATAAACATCCAAAACGGGTAATATAATAGCATGTAACAATAAAAAATTATAGATACGTTGGAGACGTATCAGCCACACGCACGCTTCAGTCACACACTCGGGCTACGCGTACCCCGGGGTGCCAGTCGGGCACTCGACCTACCCTGCACACTCGGCTTACTTAGGTGCCACGTGGCACCGCCGTTACCATCGTCCAGCCATCATACCTCGTTTTTAGTCGAGAACCACAGTTTTATTCTGGGCTCATATATAAACCGAGTACGACACGCGGCTGACAAGGCCTGTCTCGGTCCAAACAAAGCCAGGGTCATAAGCCGAGTGCAATTCTCCTCTAGTGCACAGAGTTTGGGTACAACTTATTTCTATTTTTTAATCCTTCCCTAATAATAAAGCAGCTATTGCTTCTGCCCGCTCACAGTTGCGGCATTTTTGCAAAAAAAAACCCTGTGTTTTTAAGTAATTGAACCCGCACTCCATAAATATACATACCGTATGTAGACCAACGATATCCGCCGCAAAGAAAAGGACAAAATGTCAACCTTACCTCCACAAACATGTTTCATATTTTATCTTTGAATCTATAGAACCTCGGAAAACAATACATATGATGGTACCGCCTCCGCACGATTGCCCTCACTGGAAAGTGTGTGTTGCCGACATCGACATTTTCCCTTTCTCCTCGATGTTGTGCCTCTTCGGGATGAACCCGACAGATCGATAAATCATATAGTGATACACAAAGAGGCAAAAAGCCGAGAAGAACTTCGACGTTTACCGTGACACAAATGAAAGCATTTCTTGCAATGCACCCATACCAACACACGGGTCCGTGTTCTACACACGGATCGGTGTTTAAATGGCGGTGGTCCTAACATGATATCCATGGGCATTTGGTGTGGGGGCCGGGGGAGGGAGGACCACAAGGTTGTAGAGGAGCCTCTAGAAAGACGAAGACGTGAGTTGAGTTCTGAGCGTGCACAATACAGATGTGTGTGCGTCTCTCTGCCATGGCCGGGCACAATTCGGATGTTGTTGGGTTGGGTTGATGGATATCATTCCTGTTATGAGACGAAGAAACAACAATCGGTTACCCTAGAGAACAACTCTAGGGTAGATTACTTTTATTTATTTATATAATATGTAGCACACGTTACAAGCTTGACATAGCACGTTTACCAAAGGTAATGATTGCCTGGCAGACATATATAGTACTCGTACCAGATAAATAGGGTTCCCTGTTTTATTGCTGCAACGCACGCACTAGAAGCCTTCACCAAGTACTCCTTTCAGCAGGAGTAATCTGATCCAGGATATGGACGGATCATGCAGGAAGCACATAGACGCCAATGGCGTCAATGTAATTCCCGGTGCGTCCCAAGAAGCCAGTGATCTTGGCGTTAATCAGCGGGACATCAAAAGAATATGCACCGGTGGCATTGCCGTATTCAAAAACCTGACCCGTGTTAGTAACGAATTTGAGAGACCTTAGAGCTTCATCGTAAGTTCCTGAAATTTCCTTCAGATATTCTGAGTCTCCAAGGACAAACTGCACAAAATAAAAATCACGCATTTCGGTAATTCATAATTAGGACTTTGTACAGTGAAGAAGAGTACTTTTATATATGACCTAGATATCCCCTCAAAAAAATAATATATATGACCTACATATATTAGTAATTTTTTCTATTGTTTAGCTGATTAACACGCACCTCATGTGTCTTCCCACCAGAGCCTCCCCATTCCTCAACGTGCAGATTCCCACTGGTATCCACGCAAGTAAAGCCGATAGCGTCGACGTAATCTCCGCTACGAACTTTCACACGGGTTAGTGCGTGAGGAGTGTATTTGATGTTGCAAGGCTTGCCTCCGGCTCCACCCCATTGCCCAATCTTGACAGGCATGCTCTGCACAATCACAAACGAAATAACTAGAAGAATGACATGTATCTATGGATTTGTGTAAACTGAAATTAAGAACTGCTGTTTGTGCGTGGGTGCATTGCATACCATCTTGAGGCTAGCTGAACACTAATGAAGCACCGGTAGTTGTGGTAGTATGCTATATGGAATATGAGGAAGTTCGCTCGCCTCCTTGAATAGCCGAGCACCCCTATATATAGTCAAGCGCACGAAAAAAATCCACTCCATAGCCTGCTTAAGCGTTGCATGCTACTGTACCTAGCTACGTTCCAAGTATATCGAAAATGACGGGATAATGCATGTGTGAATGCCAATGACGGGACAATGTGTGAATGCCAATGACCACAGACGCCTAACTCCGTAATGAAAGAATTAGTTGGCAAGGTCACTCCCTAGCCTACTTAAGCGTTGCATACTATATATCTACCTACGTTCCAAGTATATCGAAAATTACTGGAGCCGATTTTCTACTCCCGCGTTTAACTAGACCCTGGATGAACAGGAAATTTGAAAAAATTAAATATAGAACAATATTTAAAAAATCTAAAATTTCGGGACATCAAACACAACAATTCACTACTGCAGTACAGTACCTAAGCGTGGACATGCTATGAGCATAGACTTGATGACATGTAACCCATTAAGCGTCAGGACAAGGGCAGCCAACCAGCTATGCCACATGGTGCAAGTTGGTTGGTGCTTTTGAAATATATTTTTTAGATGGAGGTGCGGATTTTTTTTGAAAAGTTTTTTTTATCTTTTTTAGATGGAGGTGAGGGCCTCACATATTTTTTAAAATGGAGGGCTACCCATTAAGCGTTGGGAGAAGGACAGCCAACCAGCTATGCCACATGGCGCAAGCTGGTTGGCCGCGGTGAGAAATCTTTTGGAATATATTTTTTATATGGAGGTGAGGAGATTTTTTTGAAATGTTTGCACTCGTAATTTTGTTTTACTTCTTTCTCTAGTTGGAGGCGAGGATTTTTTTCTGAGATGTTCTTATAGATGGAGGCGAGGATATTTTTCTGAGATGTTTTTTTAGATGGAGGCTAGGATCCCGTGTACTTTTTTTTTAATGAAAATGTGCACACAACTTCCTCTCAATCGGCGCCACAGGGTGACGCCCCCACCACTAGTTAAGAAATGCACATCACACTATTTTACTACTACCAAAAAGGGAAACGAGGGAGTTTGTTGGCCTCCATGAATAGCCGAGGTCTCCTATATATATTTTCTACTCCAGGGTGTACCTACTCCCAGGATGAACAGTAAATTCTAAAAAATAAATAGAAACGATATGAAAGAAAGTAAATTTTTGTACATCAAACACAACAAATTAACTACTGCAATATAGCTGTATAGTACCTACGGACTTGATGAAATTAAGAAATGCACATCGCTCTATTTTACTACGACAAAAAGGTCATCGTGGACAGATCAAAATCATTATTATGCACAGATTTCTGCGGAGTATGTGATTATTGCTATGTGATGACACATGTCATCATAGACAGATTTCGAACCATCTATGATGATTTTTACCACAATAGACATCATCCTGGGTCAAGATCACATGCAGGTATTTGACGGCGCCACTGCTGATTAGATATATGTCAGTGATGGGCACAAAAACATAACCACGATGGTTTCTTCACCACGTGGCCGGAGGTCGTGCGCCCTAGACGTCATCAGTGACGTGCCAGATAGGCTCCCATCACTGTGACTTTTTAGTCCGAGTTCGTATGCAAAAGTTGTGACCATTTTACAAATTTCCAGAGAGATTTTGCAAACAGTCGAAATTCATATTTGTAAATTTTCCCAACAACTAGACCACATATTACATGGGAAACTTATTTTCTTTTATTTTTTTGACATTTCCATCATTTTCTTTTATTTTTTATAAAACTGAAAAGGCGGTCCACGGCGGGGGGGGGGGGGGTGCATCGGTGTTGGGCCAAGTTAGTAATGGCGCACCGTGGGGTGGTGCCCCATTACTAGTTAAACTAGTAATGGCGCACCACCCCACGGTGCACCATTACTAGTTTTGAAAAAAAAATTGAATTTTTTTTAATTTTTTTGAAAAAAAACTTACTAATGGCGCACCGGTGGACAGTGCGCCATTACTAGTTAAAACTAGTAATGGCGCACTGTCCACAGGTGCGCAATTACTAACAATTTTTCTTATTTTTTTTTACTTTTTTTTTCAAAACTATTAATGGCGTACCGTGGGTGTGGTGCGCCATTACTATGCCAACTAGTAATGGCGCACCACCCGAACGGTGCGCCATTAGTAGTTTTAAAAAAAAATTTACTAATGGCGCACCGTGGGATGTGGTGCGCCATTAGTATTTGCACACTAATGGCGCACCACCACGTGGTGCGCCATTAGTATTTAGTAATGGCGCACCACATGTACAGTGCGCCATTAGTGTCCATCCTATCTATAACCCTTTTCCTAGCAGTGGTTAGAACACCACCCTCATCTGCATGTGGGCCAGATCTATGTATTAAAGGGTGGTGTGATTTTTAACTATCCAAATGCATGACTTTGATGTGGCACCTGTCTCGTAGACCGGACAGTCTGGTAGGAAGGTTCAGGACATAGAGTGTCGGACCGCACCTTCGGTCCGGCAGAAGGGAATCTTGTGAATGCATATGCTAAAACTTGGTCTCGCGTGTCAACATGACCTACCTAACACGAACCAAGAGGAATTCACCAAGGTCTAACTCCGTAAGCCGGGTTTTTTACGTTGGTTCTAATCTTAAGTTCTACATGTGGCAGGCCATCGAAACTTCAGGGGGAAGGAAGTACGCCAACCGCCCCCTTGACTTACGGCCAACACTCCATTTATAAGAGACACTCAGCTTACGGTAGACACTCATCGTACGCGTAAACCGGGGTGCAGGCCTGGCAAGCAGCTTACAGCGGGCCCTCAGCATACTCATACACCACGATGGCAGCGACACGCACGGTTTAGTCACACACTCGGGCTACGCGTACCCAGGGGTGCCAGTCGGGCACTCGACCTACGCTGCACACTCGGCTTACTTAGGTGCCACATGGCACCGCCGTTACACCTGTGTTTTTAAGTAACTGGACCCGCACTCCATAAATATACATACCGTACGTAGACCAACGATATCCCCCGCAAAGAAAAGGACAACGATGTCAACCTTACCTCCACAAACGTGTTTCATATTTTCTCTTTGAATCTATAGAACCTCGGGAAAAAAATACCTATGGTGGCACCGCCTCCGCACGATTGCCCTCACTGGAAGGTGTGTGTTGCCGACATCGACATTTTCCCTTGCTCCTCGATGTTGTGCCTCTTCGGGATGAACCCGACAGATCGATAAATCATATAGTGGTACACAAAGAGGCAATAGGCGGAGAAGAACTTCGACGTTTGCCATGACACAAATGAAAGCATTTTTTGCAATGCACCCATACCAGCACATGGGTCCTTGTTCTCCGTTGTCGAGTGGCCGTCTCAATGCTAAGTATTGGCGTTGGTGTGGAAATGGCGGTGCTCCTAACAGGGGGGACAACCGGGGGACAACCAGGTTGTAGAGGAGCCTCCGGAAAGACGAAGATGTGACTTGAGTTCTGAGCGAGCACAAATCGGATGTGTGTGCGTCTCTCTGCCATGGCCGGGCACAATTCGGATGGTGTTGGGTTGTGCTGATGGATATTTCAGTGGACATGTCAATTATCTCTCCCCTTGCAACGCACGGGCATATGTGCTAGTAACAAACTAATAGGAAAAATAAAGAGAGACATACGTATTGTAATAGTATATACGTAGGACACATGGAAGTGAAAAACATCATTTCTTTTATGAGTCGAAGAAACAACAACCGGCTACCCTAGAGAAAAACTCTAGGGTAGATTATTTTTATTTATTTATATAATATATAGCACACGTTACAAGCTTGACATAGCACGTTTACCAAAGGTAATGATGGCCCGGCAGACATATATAGTACTCGTACCAGATAAATAGGGTTCCCTGTTTTATTGCTGCAACGCACGCACTAGAAGCCTTCACCAAGTACTCCTTTCAGCGGGAGTAATCTGATCCAGGATATGGACGGATCATGCAGGAAGCACATAGACGCCAATGGCGTCAATATAATTCCCGGTGCGTCCCAAGAAGCCAGTGATCTTGGCGTTAATCAGCGGGACATCAAAAGAATATGCACCGGTGGCATTGCCGTATTGAAAAACCTGACCCGTGTTAGTAATGAATTTGAGAGACCTTAGAGCTTCATCGTAAGTTCCTGAAATTTCCTTCAGATATTCTGAGTCTCCAAGGACAAACTGCACAAAATAAAAATCACGCATTTCGGTAATTCATAATTAGGACTTCATACAGTGAAGAAGAGTACTTTTATATATGACCTACATATCCCCTAAAAATATATATATGACCTACATATATTAGTAATTTTTTCTATGGTTTAGCTGATTAACACGCACCTCATGTGTCTTCCCACCAGAGCCTCCCCATTCCTCAACGTGCAGATTCCCACTGGTATCCACGCAAGTAAAGCCGATAGCGTCGACATAATCTCCGCTACGAACTTTCACACGGGTTAGTGCGTGAGGAGTGTATTTGATGTCGCAAGGCTTGCCTCCGACTCCACCCCATTGCCCAATCTTGACAGGCATACTCTGCACGATCACAAACGAAATAACTAGAAGAATGGCATGTATCTATGGATTTGTGAACCGAAATTAAAAACTGCTGTTTGTGCGTGGGTACATTGCATACCATCTTGAGGCTAGCTGAACACAAATGAAGCACCAGCAGTTGTGGTAGTATGCTATACGGAATATGAGGGAGTTCGCTGGCCTCCTTGAATAGCCGAGCACCCCTATATATTGTCAAGCGCATGAAAAAATTCCACTCCATAGCCTGCTTAAGCGTTGCATGCTACTGTACCTAGCTACGTTCCAAGTATATCGAAAATGACGGGATAATGCATGTGTGAATGCCAATGACGGGACAATGTGTGAATGCCAATGACCACAGACGCCTAACTCCGTAATGAAAGAATTAGTTGGCAAGGTCACTCCCTAGCCTACTTAAGCGTTGCATACTATATATCTACCTACGTTCCAAGTATATGGAAAATTACTGGAGCCGATTTTCTACTCCCGCGTTTAACTAGACCCTGGATGAACAGGAAATTTGAAAAAAATAAATATAGAACAATATTTAAAAAATCTAAAATTTCGGGACATCAAACACAACAATTCACTACTGCAGTACAGTACCTAAGCGTGGACATGCTATGAGCATAGTCTTGATGACATTAAACCCATTAAGCGTCAGGACAAGGGCAGCCAACCAGCTATGCCACATGGTGCAAGTTGGTTGGTGCTTTTGAAATATATTTTTTAGATGGAGGTGCGGATTTTTTTTTGAGAAGTTTTTTATCTTTTTTAGATGGAGGTGAGGGCCTCACATATTTTTTAAAATGGAGGGCTACCCATTAAGCGTTGGGAGAAGGACAGCCAACCAGCTATGCCACATGGCGCAAGCTGGTTGGCCGCGGTGAGAAATCTTTTGGAATATATTTTTTATATGGAGGTGAGGAGATTTTTTTGAAATGTTTGCACTCGTAATTTTGTTTTACTTCTTTCTCTAGTTGGAGGCGAGGATTTTTTCCTGAGATGTTCTTATAGATGGAGGCGAGGATATTTTTCTGAGATGTTTTTTTAGATGGAGGCTAGGATCCCGTGTACTTTTTTTTAATGAAAACGTGCACACAACTTCCTCTCAATCGGCGCCACAGGGTGACGCCCCCACCACTAGTTAAGAAATGCACATCACACTATTTTACTACTACCAAAAAGGGAAACGAGGGAGTTTGTTGGCCTCCATGAATAGCCGACATCTCCTATATATATTTTCTAATCCAGGGTGTACCTACTCCCAGGATGAACAGTAAATTCTAAAAAATAAATAGAAACGATATGAAAGAAAGTCAATTTTTGTACATCAAACACAACAAATTAACTACTGCAATATAGCTGTATAGTACCTACGGACTTGATGAAATTAAGAAATGCACATCGCACTATTTTACTACGACAAAAAGGTCATCGTGGACAGATCAAAATCATTATTATGCACAGATTTCTGCGGAGTATGTGATTATTGCTATGTGATGACACATGTCATCATAGACAGATTTCGAACCATCTATGATGATTTTTACCACAATAGACATCATCCTGGATCAGGATCACATGCAGGTATTTGACGGCGCCACTGCTGATTAGATATATGTCAGTGATGGGCACAAAAACATAACCATGATGGTTTCTTCACCACGTGGCCGGAGGTCGTGCACCCTAGACGTCATCAGTGACGTGCCAGATAGGCTCCCATCACTGTGACTTTTTAATCCGAGTTCGTATGCAAAAGTTATGGCCGTTTTACAAATTTCCAGAGAGATTTTGCAAATAAAGTCGAAATTCATATTTGTAAATTTTCCCAACAACTAGACCACATATTACATGGGAAACTTATTTTCTTTTATTTTTTTGACATTTCCATCATTTTCTTTTATTTTTTATAAAACTGAAAAGGCGGTCCACCGGGGGGGGGGGGGGGGGGGGTGCATCGGTGTTGGGCCAAGTTAGTAATGGCGCACCGTGGGGTGGTGCACCATTATTAGTTAAACTAGTAATGGCGCACCAACACACGATGCGCCATTACTAGTTTTGAAAAAAAATTGAATTTTTTTTAATTTCTTTTGAAAAAAAAACTTACTAATGGCGCACCGGTGGACAGTCGCCATTACTAGTTAAAACTAGTAATGGCGCACTGTCCACAGGTGCGCCATTACTAACATTTTTTTTATTTTTTCATTTTTTTTAAACTACTAATGGCGCACCGTGGGTGTGGTGCGCCATTACTATGCCAACTAGTAATGGCGCACCACCCGAACGGTGCGCCATTAGTAGTTTTCAAAAAAAAAAATTACTAATGGCGCACCGTGGGATGTGGTGCGCCATTAGTATTTAGTAATGGCGCACCACATGTACAGTGCGCCATTAGTGTCCATCCTATCCATAGCCCTTTTCCTAGTAGTGGTTAGAACACCACCCTCATTTGCATGTGGGCCAAATCTATGTATTAAAGGGTGGTGTGATGTTTAACTATGCAAATGCATGACTTTGATGTGGCACCTGTCTCGTAGACCGGACAGTCTGGTAGGAAGGTTCAGGACATAGAGTGCCGGACCGCACCTTCGGTCCGGCAGAAGGGAATCTTGTGAATGCATACGCTAAAACTTGGTCTGGCATGTCAACATGACCTACCTAACACGAACAAAGAGGAATTCACCAAGGTCTAACTCCGTAAGCCGGGTTTTTTACGTTGGTTCTCTTCTTAAGTTCTACATGTGGCAGGCCATCGAAACTTCAGGGGGAAGGAAGTACGCCAACCGCCCCCTTGACTTACGGCCAACACTCCATTTATAAGAGACACTCAGCTTACAGTAGACACTCATCGTACGCGTAAACCGGGGTGCAGGCCTGGCAAGCAGCTTACAGCGGGCCCTCAACGTACTCATACACCACGATGGCAGCCACACGCACGGTTTAGTCACACACTCGGGCTACGCGTACCCCGGGGTGCCAGTCGGGCACTCGACCTACGCTGCACACTCGGCTTACTTAGGTGCCACGTGGCACCGCCGTTACCCCTGTGTTTTTAAGTAACTGGACCCGCACTCCATAAATATACATACCGTATGTAGACCAACGATATCCCCGCAAAGAAAAGGACAACGATGTCAACCTTACCTCCACAAACGTGTTTCATATTTTCTCTTTGAATCTATAGAACCTCGAAAAAAAATACCTATGGTGGCACCGCCTCCGCACGATTGCCCTCACTGGAAGGTGTGTGTTGCCGACATCGACATTTTCCCTTGCTCCTCGATGTTGTGCCTCTTCGGGATGAACCCGACAGATCGATAAATCATATAGTGATACACAAAGAGGCAAAAGGCGGAGAAGAACTTCGACGTTTGCCATGACACAAATGAAAGCATTTCTTGCAATGCACCCATACCAGCACATGGGTCCTTCTTCTCCGTTTTCGAGTGGCCGTCTCAATGCTAAGTATTGGCGTTGTTGTGGAAATGGCGGTGCTCCTAACAGGGGGACAACCGGGGGACAACCAGGTTGTAGAGGAGCCTCCGGAAAGACGAAGATGTGACTTGAGTTCTGAGCGAGCAGAATTCGGATGTGTGTGCGTCTCTCTGCCATGGCCGGGCACAATTCGGATGGTGTTGGGTTGTGCTGATGGATATTTCAGTGGACATGTCAATTATATCTCCCCTTGCAACGCACGGGCATATGTGCTAGTAACAAACTAATAGGAAAAATAAAGAGAGACATACGTATTGTAACATTATATACGTAGGACACATGGAAGTGAAAAACATCATTTCTTTTATGAGTCGAAGAAACAACAACCGGCTACCCTAGAGAACAACTCTAGGGTAGATTATTTTTATCTATTTATATAATATATAGCACACGTTACAAGCTTTACATAGCACGTTTACCAAAGGTAATGATGGCCTGGCAGACATATATAGTACTCGTACCAGATAAATAGGGTTCCCTGTTTTATTGCTGCAACGCACGCACTAGAAGCCTTCACCAAGTACTCCTTTCAGCGGGAGTAATCTGATCCAGGATATGGACGGATCATGCAGGAAGCACATAAACGCCAATGGCGTCAATATAATTCCCGGTGCGTCCCGAGAAGCCAGTGATCTTGGCGTTAATCAGCGGGACATCAAAAGAATATGCACCGGTGGCATTGCCGTATTCAAAAACCTGACCCATGTTAGTAACGAATTTGAGAGACCTTAGAGCTTCATCGTAAGTTCCTGAAATTTCCTTCAGATATTCTGAGTCTCCAAGGACAAACTGCACAAAATAAAAATCACGCATTTCGGTAATTCATAATTAGGACTTCATACAGCGAAGAACAGTACTTTTATATATGACCTACATATCCCCTAAAAATATATATATGACCTACATATATTAGTAATTTTTTCTATGGTTTAGCTGATTAACACGCACCTCATGTGTCTTCCCACCAGAGCCTCCCCATTCCTCAACGTGCAGATTCCCACTGGTATCCACGCAAGTAAAGCCGATAGCGTCGACATAATCTCCGCTACGAACTTTCACACGGGTTAGTGCGTGAGGAGTGTATTTGATGTCGCAAGGCTTGCCTCCGACTCCACCCCATTGCCCAATCTTGACAGGCATACTCTGCACGATCACAAACGAAATAACTAGAAGAATGGCATGTATCTATGGATTTGTGAACCGAAATTAAGAACTGCTGTTTGTGCGTGGGTACATTGCATACCATCTTGAGGCTAGCTGAACACAAATGAAGCACCGGTAGTTGTGGTAGTATGCTATACGGAATATGAGGGAGTTCGCTGGCCTCCTTGAATAGCCGAGCACCCCTATATATTGTCAAGCGCATGAAAAAATTCCACTCCATAGCCTGCTTAAGCGTTGCATGCTACTGTACCTAGCTACGTTCCAAGTATATCGAAAATGACGGGATAATGCATGTGTGAATGCCAATGACGGGACAATGTGTGAATGCCAATGAGCACAGACGCCTAACTCCGTAATGAAAGAATTAGTTAGCAAGATCACTCCCTAGCCCACTTAAGCGTTGCATGCTATATCTACCTACGTTCCAAGTATATCGAAAATGACTGGAGCCGATTTTCTACTCCCGCGTTTAACTACACCCAGGATGAACAGTAATTTGAAAAAAAAAATATAGAACAATATTTAAAAAATCTAAAACTTCGGGACATCAAACACAACAATTCACTACTGCAGTACAGTACCTAAGCGTGGACATGCTATGAGCATAGACTTGATGACATTAAACCCATTAAGCGTCGGGAGAAGGGCAACCAACCAGCTATGCCACATGGTGCAAGTTGGTTGACGCTTTTGAAATATATTTTTTAGATAGAGGCGCGGAATTATTTTTTTGAGAAGTTTTTTATCTTTTTTAGATGGAGGTGAGGGCCTCACATAATTTTTTAAAATGGAGGGCTACCCATTAAGCGTTGGGAGAAGGACAACCAACTAGCTATGCCATGTGGCTCAAGCTGGTTGGCCGCGGTGAGAAATCTTTTGGAATATATTTTTTAGATGTAGGTGAGGAGATTTTCTTTGAAATGTTTGCGCTCGTAATTTTGTTTTACTTCTTTCTCTAGTTGGAGGCGAGGATTTTTTTCTGAGATGTTCTTATAGATGGAGGCAAGGATATTTTTCTGAGATGTTGTTTTAGATGGAGGCTAGGATCCCATGTATTTTTTTTAATGAAAATGTGCACACAACTTCCTCTCAATCGGCGCCACAAGGTGACGCCCCAACCACTAGTTAAGAAATGCACATCACACTATTTTACTACTACCAAAAAGGGAAACGAGGGAGTTTGTTGGCCTCAATGAATAGCCGAGCACCCCTATATATATTTTCTACTCCAGGGTGTACCTACTCCGAGGATGAACAGTAAATTGTAAAAAATAAATAGAAACGATATGAAAGAAAGTCAATTTTTGTACATCAAACACAACAAATTAACTACTGCAATATAGCTGTATAGTACCTACGGACTTGATGAAATTAAGAAATGCACATCGCACTATTTTACTATGACAAAAAAAGGTCATCGTGGACAGATCAAAATCATTATTATGCACAGATTTCTGCCGAGTATGTGATTATTGCTATGTGATGACACATGTCATCATAGACAGATTTCGAACCATCTATGATGATTTTTACCACAATAGACATCATCCTGGATCAGGATCACATGCAGGTATTTGACGGCGCCACTGCTGATTAGATATATGTCAGTGATGGGCACAAAAACATAACCATCGATGGTTTCTTCACCACGTGGCCAGAGGTCGGGCACCCTAGACGTCATCAGTGACGTGCCAGATAGGCTCCCATCACTGTGACTTTCAGTGATGGGTAGTGTGCCGGCCGTCAAGTAGGGACTGACACATTTGTGATAGGTAAAAGTTTGACACATCACTGACGGCTTCCAATGAGGGGCAGTTTCCTTGCTCAACGCTGGTGAGTACTTTAGGAGGTCCACCTAAAGAAGTTCTGGCCCATCACGTGCAACTTCCCATGACCTATAAATTTCTGGTCTCTTGCTGGTGAGTGAAATGAGGAGGCATGTATTTGTAGTTTTGTACCAAAAGAGTTCTTGATCAGTGACAACCCCAAATCTTCAGGACCTAGTAAACCCCAAATCTTCATCAAGCTTCATCAAGTTTAATAGAGCTTCGGCAAATCTTCATTAGATATTTGTAGTATAGTAAAAATCACAACCCCAAATCTTCATCAAGTTTACTAGAACCTCGCCTCACCAATCGATCTATTTGTAGCTACAATACATTAAGCTTCATCATCATCGATGGCACTTGTCGTTAGATCCTTGGACCTGACATTCTGTCATATAAGGTAATGCAAGTCCCTAATTGAATATTTAGCTAAATTTCGTCCATGCTTTCCACATCGCCTCAAGCTTTCTGCATGGTTGCATCACACTAGGATACTTGAGTGGTTGCGGTGGGCATGCTAAGGTAATTGGGGAGGGCTGGTGTCCTTTCCTCGCAAGGACTGGAAGGGTGGCATCAAGAGCGCTCTCACCGATGCCCAAATCCGAAGATGGGAGAGATAGTGACCTTTTTGGATTTCTCTGTGTGGACCTTTAGCATGCCGCCGTCCAAGTTCTACATACAAGTTCTTTCTTTCAACTAGATTGAGTCGGTGAGCTTGGAACCGGAAACCATCTCCGACCTTGCCGTCTTCATGCACCTGTATAAGGCATGGTTTGGTATTGCCGGTGATCTAGATCTGTGGCGGGACTTCTTATTCTTGGAGGCATGCTTGGATGCGGCGAATCCAGTCATGGGGCCGTAACATTCTGCCTTCGAGACCATACATCAAGCGAGATGCTGCATTGTGAGGTTTGGAAACCTCATTCCCGCCGAGTACCTCTAGGGGGTGGGGGGCATATCAGGGGACAAGCACCCAAGATAGTGGAGCACTAGAGGGGGCCTCCTGACTCCATGACGCATCTTCCCTCTTGTTTGCAAATGAAAACATCACTGTGTTGCCAGAGGAACTCTCATCAGGAGCGTGATTAGAAAGACATGCCGATGAGGTGTCTTGTAGACCGAAAACCCCATAGACCTAGCAGCCATCCCGTCAGTCAGTGTGGCGGCTAGGGTCTGCCCTAGGTTGGCCTAACCATCCCTAGAGCCCCAAGGTATGATGTCATGCTAATGAAGAACAAGATTGGACGACGAGAGAAAAACAAGGGAGAGGGAAAATAGTAGATGAAAATTAGTGAATTGATTATATCGATTGTATTGTTTTCAATCGTCCGTGACCTCTCATATATAAGTGAGGTGGCTACAATTTCCTAACAGGAAAGGTCTTGAAATTCCATTCAAGAACTGAAAATCTTTCCTAATTCAGACAGGTGCCCCGAAGCCTCGGGGTGGAGCGGAGCCTTCGAGCCTCCTCGGAGCTCCGTTCGGACGACTTCCGAGGGAGGTATATTGGATAGACATGGAGGGATCCCAAAGCCTATGAGCTGGCTCCAAGCTGTTGTTTGCTACTTTCTAGACAAGTTTGGAGGGAGGCCAAAGCCCCCGACCCTAGACTGAGTTGTTTATGGAAACTTTTGTTTTTTATCTTGTTTTGGCTCTAGAGGTCACATACCACCTCATAGTGAGATGATCCACAAAATTAAAGTTTTTCCACACAACATTTTATTACTTCTCCATTTGAATTGAGGACCGTTTTGTGCAAGTCAAAAGCTGGTCTCAACAAATTCCCTTTGTTCTTTTGGCTAAGGTTGCCTGCCAAAATATTACTTGTCCAATCTTTGCTCTAAGGATGCTGTCAAAACTCCGTCGACCCTTTTCATGTGCTTAGGGAGATAAGTATATTTTGCTCATTGCTTGTTAAACTTATTTCCACGCGCTTGGGTGGAACTTCTTCAAATATCTGTCGCTTAGAGCTCGATGTGGCAAAGTCCCTTGCATGGATTGCACCAAGTACGAATTTTTGGGAACTAGTCCTACAATCTTGAAAAGACATTCCCAACTTGGAGAACATTTCCCTAATTGGTTATCCTTTGAACCAATTGATGGAATTATCTTCCACAATGGATTAGCAACCTATGTTTTTTCTGGTTTGACCTTTTTTGTTGTAGGATCTCGCTACCCAAGACTTTTCTCTCTTTTGATTTCAAAGCAACAAAAATTTATATGTGACTTCAACAAGATTATCCATTCAGAGTCAAAATTCACTGTCAGTAAATCATTTTGTTTGGCTAATCGAAAGGGACTCACAAATACCTCTTCTGGTAAAACAACTTCTTATCCGTACACAAGCTCATATGGGGTTACTTTGGTAGCAAAATGTTTTGATATTCTATGTGCCCACAAAACATCGGATATAACGTTATTCCATCTCATAGGATTACCTTCACTCTTCTTCTTGATGAGCTTGATAAATATTTAATTCTTGTTCCAACTTTTACACTGGCTTGAGCGTAACATTGAGAAGAATTGAGCAACTTTATTTCTAGGCTTAACAAGATTCTTCCATTTGTCTTGCAATAAATCATGAACCTCTATTTGTGGTTGAAGTTTGAGAAATACATAATCTATGAATACTGTGCTCAGTTATGAACAACATACAACACAGTCATGAGGAAATGAAAGAGTTGAGGAAATAGAACCAGTTAGTTGGTGAAGACAATGATTTGGTAAACCAGTTCCAACTGCTGTCTCAGTTGTACGCCTGGTTGGAGCGGCTGAGTATTTAAACTCGAGGACACGTAGTCCCGAACACCCAGTCTCTGAGCCGCAACTCAGGACACCCAGTCCTCACCGTATTCTCCTTGAACTAAGACCACGCAGGTCTCGTCCAATCACTCGTGGTAAGTCTTCAAGTGACTTCCAAACCTTCACAGACTTGGTCACTCGGCGATCCACAATTCCTCTTGGATGCTCTAGACCTTGACGCCTAACCGTTTGGAAGAAGCACAGTCTTCAAAGGTAACGAGCGTCGGATCCACGCAGGATCAATTTCTTCAGTGATGCTCAATCACTTGGGTTTGTGGGGGTTTGGTTTTGGGATTTTCCTCACTTGATGATTTTCGCTGAAAGTCCTCGGAGGATGGGTTGCTCTCAAATGACAAGTGTCAAGTTCTCTCGGAGCAGCCAACCAACTAGTGGTTGTAGGGGGCGGCTATTTATAGCCTAGGGAGCAGCCCGACATGATAAGACATAAATGCCCTTCAATGATATGACCGTTAGGTGGATAGGATATTTTGGAACAGCTGGCGCGCAGCACAGCAACGGTCGGAAATTTGACTCTCAAATTCCTCAGGGCTATCATGTTCCTCACTGTGTAGGCAATTCGCACTGGCGAATAACTAACTCCTCAGTCAGAGCAAAGTCCTCAGTGACCAGAAGAACTGCGTCTCTGTCACTGAAGAAATTGACTGAACTGTATGAGATTTCCAATGGCTTCACTCGAAGGGATTGGTAGGTGTAGGATTTTGAGTTGAGCATCACATGGAAATTTTCCTTAGTATTTCCTCGACCCCCTTTAACAGTACGGTGTTTCCTATGACTCAAGAAAGAGAAAATGAAACTACGAAAACAAAAGTCTTCACGCTTCATATTCCTCGAATGAATACCAAGTCTTCAAGGTCACACCAATTTCTTCACTTTCAAAGTCTTCAGAAAGTCTTCAGAATATCAAAGTCTTCAGTCGAAGAACTTCATTTTTAGGGGTCGACTTTCTCTGTAAATATCAAACTCCTCATAGACTTATAGACCTGTGTACACTCACAAACGCATCAGTCACTTAACCTATAAGTCTTCAATACACCAAAATCACTAAGGGGCACTAGATGCACTTACAGAGACCGTAAAACATAAATGTAGAGCACCTTTAAAGATCAAGGATTGACTAAACATTGTAATTCATGGTAAAAAAGATCTAGTCATAGTCATACCCAATATAAAATAATAGTAATGCATGCAAATGATAGCGGTGCTCTCCAGCGGGTGCTTTTTAATAAGAGGGTGATGACTCAACATAAAAGTAAATAGATAGGCCTTTCGCAGAGGGAAGTAGGGATTTGTAGAGGTGTCAGAGCTCGATTTTGAAATAGATATGAATAACATTTTGAGCATTATACTTTCACTGTCAACATAACAACTATGAGATCTCACTTCCATGCTACACACATTATAGGCGGTTCTCAAACAAAATGGTAAAGTTTATACTCCCCCACCACCAACAAGCATCAATCCATGGCTTGCCCGAAACAATGGGTGCCTCCAACTACCAACAATCCTGGGGGAGTTTTGTTTGCAATTATTTTGATTTGATTTTAGCATTAGACTGGGCATCCCGGTGACCAACCATTTTCTCGTGAATGAGGAGTGGAGTCCACTTCTCTTGAGAATAAACCGCCTAAGATGGAAGATACAGACAACCCTAATTGATACATGAGCTGTTCGAGCATACAAAATATAATTTCATTTGAAGGTTTGGAGGTTGGCACATACAAATTTACTTGGAATGGCGGGTAGATACCGCATATAGGTAGGTATGGTGGACTCATATGGAATATCTTTGGGGTTTATGGAGTTTGGATGCACAAGCAGTATTCCCGCTTAGTACAAGTGAAGGCTAGCAAAAGACTGGGAAGCGACCAACTGAGAGAGCGACAACAGTCATGAACATGCATTAAAATTAATCAACACCAAGTGCAAGCATGAGTAGGATATAATCGATCATGAACATAAATATCGTGAAGGCTATGTTGATTTTGTTTCAACTACATATGTGAATATATGCCAAGTCAAGTCACTCGAATAATTCAAAGGAGGATACCACCCTATCATACCACATCACAACCATTTTAATAGCATGTTGGCACGCAAGGTAAACCATTATAAGCTCCTAGCTAATTAAGCATGGCATAAGCAACTATAATCTCTAATTGTCTTTGCAAACATGTTTATTCATAATAGGCTGAATCAGGAACGATGAACTAATCATATTTACAAAAACAAGATAGGTCAAGTTCATACCAGCTTCTCTTATCTCAATCAGTCCATCATATATCGCCATTATTGCCTTTCACTTGCACGACTGAATGGTGCGTATAATAATAATAGTGCACGTGCATTGGACTAAGATGGAATCTGCAAACATTCAATTCAAGGGAGAAGACACGGTAATATGGGATCTTGGTTAAAACAACAATCATGCATATGAGAGCCCCTAAACATTTTCATTATGGTCTTCTCCTCTTGACCCCCAAAGAAAAGAAAAGAAATAAAACTATTTACAAGGGAAAGCTTCCAACAAGCAAAAGAAGAATGAGAAATCTTTTTGGGTTTTCTTTTAGTTATTACTACTACAGCATGTAAAGTAAACAAACTATTTTTTTGGTTTTTCTTAAGGTTTATCAAACACACAAGAAGAAAGCTAGAAAAAGAAATTAAATTAGCATGGATAGTACAATGAAAAAGTATGAGCACCGACAACTAGAATGAGTGTGTGAACATGAAAGTAATGTCGGTGAGAAATACGTACTCCCCCAAGCTTAGGCTTTTGGCCTAAGTTGGTCTATGCCCATGGATCATGGCTACTCTCTCCGGTGTACTGAGGAGTGTCATCATATTTCCACTGGCTGGCGATCTCCTCCGGATCCCACTAATAACAGGATGGCCGATAAGGGTCAAGTGATGGTTCCGGCTCAGTCTCTGGAGCTGATGTCTGGCCACGAAGCGCATAGATGGCCTCCGGCAAGACAAGGTAAGGGCCTGTAGTTAAATCAAACAAAGAGGCCGCAGGCAAGATAATAGTCTCACTGTGTTTCTTATGAAATCTCAAATTATACAAAAGCATCTTATCATCATTTTTAACAATAAACTCATGTGCTACCATGCTCTTATAATCTAGAAAATGGAGGCAGCAGTTTTTCCTCTTTCTCAAAATGCCTAGTAGGTATCCTGAAATGTTTAGCAAGGCATGCAGCATAGAAACCTCCAATGATGGGGCCCTTTGTACGGTTCAGGCTTAATCGTTTAGCAATAATAGCGCCCATACTAGCAGAGTTATCATGAAATAAAGCATGGAACAAAATAATAATATCAGGAACACTAAGGTTTCCACAGTTTCCACGACCAATTAAGCATTGACTAGCAAATATTGCAAAATAGCGTAAAACAGGAAACTGTATGCTAGTAATTATTGCATCGGAAACCTTCCTCGTTTCCCCTACAATAATAGTATCAATAAATCCATTCACATATTTACGATGTGGTTCCTCTAAGCTGCCCCCGAAAGGTATCTTGCAAACCGTGCAAAATTCATATAGCGACATCTCCCTAGCCACATCATATAAATGAAACTCTACTGAAGGAGGTGATTTCTTAGGATAAAAGTAGAAATTTTGCATCAAAGTATTGGTGAGTAAGAGATACTGTTCGATCTGGTCGTGGAGGAAGTCAGTGAGGCCCGCATTATCAACCAACGAATAAAAATCATCATGAATCCCGGCTGCTCTCAAGAAATCATCAGAAGGCCATTCACACGGCCGTACTTCCGCCACACGAGCGAGATTATACTTGGGCTTTTCATTCTCCTTGGCTTGCTTATCCTTAGAGCCTTGGCTAGAAGAGCCCCTCAAGAAAAATCTCTTCATCTTTTTCTGAAAATTTCTGAAATTTTTAGTAACTCAAAATAAAAGTGAATAAAACTCAACAAAATTGATAGCAACTACTCTCACAAGTGCCTAGAGACTATATCATGCATTAGAATTACTTGGAACCATATAAATTTGACATGCAAGCTCAAGAACAGGGTCAGCTAGGCAGCAAAAATTTGCAATGAATAAAGCACTAGAACAAAAACTAATTGGACCATTGGAGGAGTCACATACCAAAGAACAATCCCCCAAATTAGTTTTGTGAATGGAGTTTTGAGCAAGGAGATTGAAAATGGCAGCAAAGTGAGCTAGAACCCATGCTTGAGATGGATGGTGATTTTTTGGGAGGAAGAAGAAGTGTGTGGGAGCAGGAATAAGTGGAGGGGGCCACCATGGGCCCACGAGGCAGGGGGCGCGCCCTGGACCCTCGTGGCCAGGTCCTTGCTCCCCCTGCTGTGTTCTTAGTGCCAGATATTGTCAAATATTCCAGAAAAAATCATATTAAATTTGCAGGGCATTTGGAGAACTTTTATTTTTGAGGTATTTTTTTATTGCTTGGATTATTCAAAAAACAGAAAGAAAATACTATTTTTACTTTATTTATTCTAAATAACAGAAAGTAAAAGGAGGTACAGAAGGTTGTGCCTTCTAACTTCATCCATCTCATGCTCATCAAAAGGAATCCACTAACAAGGTTGATCAAGTACTCTCTCCCGTCTACAGTAGAGAGAGGAGAATCTTTGGGCGATCCCGTCTTCCCCACCTCGCCGGCGCCGATTTCGACGGATCCCTCAGCCTCCGCCGGCCGCTTCGGCGGCGGGAGGCTGGGGGGTCCCCGAATCACGTCTGTATATAGCGTAGGGGTAGGTAGGGCTTCAGCCGGCGGCGCTAGGGAGGTGGAGGTGCCGGCGGTGGTGTGTTTGCGGTCGATCTGCTCTTCCTCCGGCGTTAGCGCTCTCTGGAGCTCGAGCGTGCGCGGATTGACTTCCTCGAGCTCTTCGTTCTTCGGTGCGTCGAGCTCGTCGTTCCCCACCCGGTGCCGGCGTGACGGCGGCGCCGTTTTGAAGATCCTGAAGGAGAGGTTGCGATTCACCAAGATGGCCTCGCCGCCCGTGGTGCAGGGTGGAGGTGTCATGCCGAGGAGCGTCGACTTCCTTGTCGCCGAGGGGAGCCTCCGAGTCCAAGAGTGCGGAGGGATGGCGGCGGGATTCGCCGGCGCAGCGTTCTGCTCTGTGGAAGACGAAGCCAGAGTTCAGCAAGGGCCTACTTGTAATTTCTTTGTTTTCCTGGACTTTTCTGTAAGAATCTTGGGGTAATGCAATTCAGTCCTTCTGTGCAAAAAAAAAAAGTATTGTTAACAAACTCATTCCGAATTGCATGGAACCGGAGAAATTTCGAATAACACTAGTTTAACTCAACGGGGATATGCACATCCCCAATAATAAGAATATCATATTTCTTCTTGACAGTAGGAAGAGGAAATTCAAAACCTCCAATAATAATCGATGGAATTTTTCCAATAGAATTGATGCTATGAACTTGAGGTTGTTTCCTCGGAAAGTGTACCGTATGCTCATTACCATTAACATGAAAAGTGACATTGCCTTTGTTGCAATCAATAAAAGCCCCTGTAGTATTCAAAAAGGGTCTACCAAGGATAATCGACATGCTATCGTCCTCGGGAATATCAAGAATAACAAAGTCCGTTAAAACAGTAACGTTTGCCACCACAACAGGCACATCCTCACAAATACCGACAGGTATAGCAGTTGATTTATCATCCATTTCCAGAGATATTTCAGTAGGTGTCAACTTATTCAATTCAAGTCTACGATATAAAGAGAGAGGCATAACACTAACACCGGCTCCAAGATCACATAAGGCAGTTTTTAACATAGTTTCTTTTAATGGAGCATGGTATAGTCGGTACTCCTGGATCTTCAAGTTTCTTAGGTATTCCACCCTTAAAAGTATATTTAGCAAGCATGGTGGAAATTTCATCTTCCGGTATCTTTCTTTTATTAGTAATAATATCTTTCATGTATTTAGCATAAGGATTTACTTTAAGCATATCAGTTAAGTGCATACGTAAGAAGATAGGTCTAATCATTTCAGCAAAGCGCTCAAAATCCTCATCATCCTTTTTCTTGGATGGCTTAAGAGGAAAAGTCATGGGTTTCTGAACCCATGGTTCTCTTTCTTTACTGTGCTTCCTAGCAAAAAAATCTCTCTTGTCATAACGTTGATTCTTTGATTGTGGGTTATCAAGATCAACAGCAGATTCAATCTCTAGGTTCATCTTCATCACCAGATTGTGTTTCAGCATCAGAAATAGAAATATCATTGGGATTCTCAGGTGTGTTAACAACAGGTTCACTAGAAGCATGCAAAGTCCTATCATTTTTCTTTTTCTTCTTTTCAGAAGGACTAGGTGCATCTACATTTTTTCTCTGAGAATCTTGCTCAATTCTCTTAGGGTGGCCTTCAGGATACAAAGGTTCCTGAGTCATTTTACCCGTTCTAGTAGCCACTCTAATAGCAAAATCATGTTTATTATTTAATTCATCGAGCAAATCACTTTGCGCTTTAAGTACTTGTTCTGCTTGAGTGGTAACCATAAAAGCATATTTATTAATGAGCTTAAGTTCACCTTTAACTCTAGCCATATAATCACTCAAGCGTCCAATCATGTAAGAATTACTATTTAATTCTCTACCAACATAAGCATTGAAGTTTTCTTGTCTAGCCATAAAGTCATAAATTCATCCAAACATTTGATAGCAAACTTAGTAGACGGGATTTCAACCTTATCATATCAATAGAGAGAATTTACCTTTACTACCTGTGTCGGGTTATCAAGACCATGTATTTCTTCAATAGGTGGTATATTAAGACCATGTATTTCTTCAACAGGAGGTAAATTCTTAACATCTTCAGCTTTAATACCTTTTTCTTTCATAGATTTCTTTGCCTCCTACATATCTTCAGGACTGAGAAATGGAACTCCCCTCTTCTTCGGAGTTGATTTAGGAGTTGGCTCAGGAATTGGCTCAGGAGTTGGTTCAGGAAGTGTCCAATTATTTTCATTAGTCAACATATTTTTCAATAGCAATTCAGCTTGGTCGACAGTCCTTTTCCTGAAAACACAACCAGCACAACTATCCAAGTGGTCCTTGGAAGGATCAGTTAGTCCATTATGAAAGATATCAAGTATTTTATTTTTCTAAAGAGGATGACCAGGCAAAGCATTAAGTAACCAGAGAAGCCTCCCCCAAGCTTGTGGGAGACTCTCTCCTTCAATTTGCACAAAATTATATATTTCCCTCAAGGCAGCTTGTTTCTTATGAGCAGGGAAATATTTAGCAGAGAAGTAATAAATCATATCCTGGGAACTACACACACAACCAGGATCAAGAGAATTAAACCAAGTTTTAGCATCACCCTTTAATGAGAACGGAAATATCTTAAGGATATAGTAGTAGCGAGATTTCTCACCATTAGTGAACAGGGTGGCTATATGATTTAACTTAGTAAGATGTGCCACAACAGTTTCAGATTCATAGCCATAAAAAGGATCAGATTCAACCAAAGTAATTATCTCAGGATCGACAGAGAAATCATAATCCTTATCAGTAACAAAGATAGGTGAAGTAGCAAAAGCAGGGTCATATTTCATTCTAGCATTCAGAGTTTTCTGTTTCGGTTTAGCTAATAACTTCTTAAGATCAGATCTATCATTGCAAGCAAGAAAATCTCTAGCAGTTTCTTCATCCATAACATAACCCTCAGGAACAACAGGTAATTATTATTTAGGGGGAGAACCTTCATCATCACTATCTTCAATAATTTCATTTTCTCTAACCCTAGCAAGTTTTTCATCAAGATATTCACCTAATGGCACAGTAGTATCATGCATAGAAGTAGTTTCATCATAAGTATCATGCATAGTAGAAGTGGCATCATCAATAACATGTGACATATCAGAATTAATAGCAGAAGCAAGTTTAGGTGTCGCAAGCTTACTCGTTACAGAAGGAGAATCTAGTGCAGAGCTAGATGTCAGTTCCTTACCTCCCCTCGTAGTTGAGGGATAAATCTTAGTTCTTTCGTCTTTCAAGTTCCTCATAGTGACCAGCAGATATTAACCCCAAGTGACTCAAAGAATAGAGCTATGCTCCCCGACAACGGCGCCAGAAAATAGTCTTGATAACCCACAAGTATAGGGGGTCACAACAGTTTTCGAGAGTAGAGTATTCAACCCAAATTTATTGATTCGACACAAGGGGAGCCAAAAAATATTCTCAAGTATTAGCAGTTGAGTTGTCAATTCAACCACACTTGGATAACTTAGTATCTGCAGCAACGTATTTAGTACCAAAGTAGTATGGAAGTAACGGTAACAATGGCAAAAGTAGCAGTAGAAGTTTTGTAGTAATTGTAATAGTAGCAACGGTAAAGTAAATAAGCAAAGCACAATATGTGAAAAGCTCATAGGCATTGGATCAGTGATGGATAATTATGTCGGATGCGATTCCTCATGTAATAATTATAACATAGGGTGACACAGAACTAGCTCCAATTCATCAATGTAATGTAGGCATGTATTTCGAATATAGTCATACGTGCTTATGGAAAAGAACTTGCATGACATCTTTTGTCCTACCCTCCCGTGGCAGCGGGGTCCTAGTGGAAACTAAGGGATATTAAGGCCTCCTTTTAATAGAGTACCGGACCAAAGCATTAACACATAGTAAATACATGAACTCCTCAAACTACGGTCATCACCGAGAAGTATCCCGATTCTTGTCACTTCGGGGTTGTCAGATCATAACACATAATAGGTGACTATAGACTTGCAAGATAGGATCCAGAACTCACATATATTCATGAAAACATAATAGGTTCAGATTCGAAATCATGGCACTCGGCCCTAGTGACAAGCATTAAGCATAGCAAAGTTATAGCAACATCAATCTCAGAACATAGTGGATACTAGGGATCAAACCCTAACAAAACTAACTTGTTTACATGGTAAATATCATCCAACCCATCACCGTCCAGCAAGCCTATGATGGAATTACTCACACACGACAGTGAGCATCATGAAATTGGTGATGGAGGATGGTTGATGATGACGACGGCGACGAATCCCCCTCTCCGGAGCCCCGAACGAACTCCAGATCAGCCCTCCCGAGGGAGATTAGGGTTTGGCGGCGGCTCCGTATCGTAAAATGCAATGAAACTTTCTCTCTGGTTTTTTCTCCGTGAAAGCAAATATATGGAGTTGGAGTTGAAGTCGGTGGATGTCCAGGGGGCCCACGAAGTAGGGGGGCGCGCCCTAGGGGAGGGGGCGCGCCCCCACCCTCGTGGACAGGGTGTGGGCCCCCTGATGCTGATTCTTTCACCAGTATTTCTTATTAATTTTGAAAATTTGCTCCGTGGATTTTCATGTCATTCTGAGAACTTTTATTTATGCACAAAAATAACACCATGGCAGTTCTGCTGAAAACCGCGTCAGTTTGGGTTAGTTCCACTCAAATCATGCAAGTTAGAGTCCAAAACAAGGGCAAAAGTGTTTGGATAAGTAGATACGACGGAGACGTATCACATAATTGGTAGGTATGGTTGCTGTTTTGAGGAAGGTATATGGTGGGTGTATGGTACCGACGAAAGTTGCGCGACACAAGAGAGGCTAGCAATGGTGGAAGGGTGAGAATGTGTATAATCCATGGACTCAACATTAGTCATAAAGAACTCATATACTTATTGCAAAAATCTACAAGTCATTGAAACAAAGTACTACGCGCATGCTCCTAGGGGGATAGATTGGTAGGAAAAGACCATCGCTCGTCCCCGACCGCCACTCATAAGGAAGACAATCAATAAATAAATTATGCTCCAACTTCATCACAAAGCGGTTCACCATACGTGCATGCTACGGGAATCACAAACTTCAACACAAGTATTCCTCAAATTCACAACTACTTTAACTAGCATGACTCTAATATCACCATCCTCATATCTCAAAACAATTATCAAGCATCAAATTGATCATAGCTTCTAATTCACTTTATATTATAGTTTTTATTATACCCAACTTGGATGCCCATCATTCTAGGACCAATTTTATCACCATAGCAAATACCATGCTGTTCTATAAGACTCTCAAAATAATATAAGTGAAGCATGAGAGGTCAACAATTTCTACAAAATAAAGCCACCTCCGTGCTCTAAAAGATATAAGTGAAGCACTAGAGCAAAAATTATCCAGCTCAAAAGATATAAGTGAAGCACATAGAGTATTCTAATAAATTCCAAATCAAGTGTGTCTCTCCCAAAAGGTGTGTACAGCAAGGAGGATTGTGGTAAACTAAAAAGCAAAGACTCATATCACACAAGACGCTCCAAGCAAAACACATATCATGTGGTGAATAAAAATATAGCTCCAAGTAAAGTTACCGATAAGCGAAGAAGAAAGAGGGGATGCCTTCCGGGGCATCCCCAAGCTTAGGATTTTGGTTGTCCTTGAATATCTTGGGGCGCCATGGGCATCCCCAAGCTGAGGCTCTTGCCACTCCTTATTCCATAGTCCATCAAATCTTTACCCAAAACTTGAAAACTTCACAACACAAAACTCAACAGGTAATCTCATAAGCTCCGTTAGTGCAAGAAAGAAAACCACCACAAAGGGTACTGTAATTAACTCATTATTTATTTATATTGGTGTTAGACCTACTTTATTCCAACTTCTCTATGGTTCATACCCCCGATACTAGCCATAGATGCATCAAAATAAGAAAACAACACACGAAAAACAGAATCTGTCAAAAACAGAATAGTCTGTAGCAATCTGTAACTTTCGACTACTTATGGAACTCTACAAATCCTACCAAAATTTGAAGTCCTAGGCAATTTGTCTTTGATCTACTGAAAAAATAATCAACGCAAAAGCATGTTTCTGTGATTTATTAAAATTATTCTCGTGCGCGCAGAAGTTTCTGTTTTTCAGCAGAATCAAATTAACTATCACAGTAGGTCATCCTATTGGTTCTACTTGGCAAACACTAATTAAAACATAATACCACATCTAAACAAAAGCTAGATGAAATATTTTTTACTAAACAGAAGCAAAAAAGCAAGAAACAAAAATAAAATTGGGTTGCGTCCCAACAAGCTATCGTTTAACACCCCTTGTTAGGCATAAAAGCGAGAATAGATCTATGTATTGCCATCTTTGGCATTCAATTCATAAGTGGCTCGCATGATAGATTCATAAGATAATTTGACTTTCTTTCTTGGAATGTGTTCCATTCCTTTCCTTAATGGAAACTGGAATCTAGTATTCCCTTCCTTCATATCAATAATTGCACCAATCGTTCTAAGGAAAGGTCTACCAAGAATAATATGACATGAAAGATTGCAATCTATATCAAGAACGATAAAATCTACGGGCACATAATTCCTATTTGCAACAATAAGAATATCATTGATCCTTCCCATAGGTTTCTTAATGGTGGAATCCGCAAGGTGCAAGTTTAAAGAGCAATCATCAAAATCATGGAAACCTAGCACATCACATAAAGTTTTTGGAATCGTGGAAACACTAGCACCCAAATCACACAAATCATAGCATTCATGATCTTTAATTTAATTTTTATAGTAGGTTCCCACTCATCATAAAGTTTTCTAGGTATAGAAACTTCCAATTCAAGTTTTTCTTCATAAGATTGCATCAAAGCATCAACGACATGTTTGGTAAAAGCTCTATTTTGACTATAAGCATGTGGAGAATTCAACACAGATTGCAACAATGAAATATAATCTATTAAAGAGCAATTATCATAATTAAATTCCTTGAAATCCATAATAGTGGGTTCATTGCTATGTAAAGTTTTGATCTCTCCAATCCCACTTTTTCCAAATTTCGCATCTAGATCTAAAAACTCCGAATCATTGGGACGCCTTTTAACTAAAGTTGACTCATCTCCAGCCCCGTCATTATCAAGATTCATATTGCAAAACAAAGATTTAATAGGGGACACATCAATAACTTTTAGATGTTCATCATTATTTTCATGGAAACTAGAAGAACACGCTTTTACAAAGCAATCTTTCTTAGACGCATCCTAGCGGTTCTTTCTTTGCACTCATCAATGGAAATTATCATGGCTTTGAGAGACTCATTGATATCATGCTTAGGTGGAATATATCTAAGTTTCAAAGAATCAACATCAAGAGAAAGTCTATCAATGTTCCTAGCCAATTCATCAACTTTTCTTCAAGCAAAGCATTGAAATTCTTTTGAGAGATCATAAATTCTTTAACACTATTCTCAAAATCAGAGGGCATCTTATTAAAATTTCCATAAGAATTGTTGTAGGAATTACCATAATTATTAGAGGAATTACTAGGAAACGGCCTATGATTAAAGTTTCCTCTATACGCGTTGTTATCAAAATTATATGATCATCCATAAATTCAATCCATGAGTAGGGCAATTGCGAATCATTAATTTCATTCTTTCCCAAGATTGGGCAACATGCTCATGATCAAGTTGTTTTAAATTCATAATATCGTTTCTAAGAGAGATGATCTTAGCGGGAGGAAAATACTTAGAGATAAAAGCATCTTTGCACTTATTCCATGAATCAATACTATTTTTAGGCAAAGACGAAAACCAAGTTTTAGCACGATCTCTAAGTGAAAATGGAAATAACTTCAATTTAACAATATCATTATCCGTATCTTACTTCTTTTGCATATCACACAAATCCACAAAGTTGTTTAGATGAGTAGCAGCATCTTCACTAGGAAGGCCGGCGAATTGATATTTCATAACAAGATTCAACAAAGCAGCATTGATTTCACAAGATTCAGCATCATTAAGAGGAGCAATCAGAGTGCTAAGGAAATCATTATTATTGGTATTGGAAAAGTCACACAATTTGGTATTATCTTGAGCCATCGTGACAAGCAATCCAACACATAAGCACACAAGAGGCAGGCGAAAAAAAAAGAGGAGAACGGGAAAGAGAGGGCGAATAAAACGGCAAGGGTGAAGTGGGGGAGAGGAAAACGAGAGGCAAATGGAAAATAATATAATGCGAGGGAGATAAGTTTGTGATGGGTACTTGGTATGTCTTGACTTGAGCGAAGACCTCCCCGGCAACAGCGCTAGAAATCCTTCTTGCTACCTCTTGAGCACTGCGTAGGTTTTCCTTGAAGAGGAAAGGGTGATACAACAAAGTAGCGTAAGTATTTCCCTTAGTTTTTGAGAACCAAGGTATCAATCCAGTAGGAGGCTCCTCAAAAGTCCCTCGTACCTACACAAACAAATAAGAACCTCGCAACAACGCGATAAAGGGGTTGTCAACCCCTTCACGGTAACTTGCGAAAGTGAGATCTGATAGAGATAATAAGATAAGATAAATATTTTTGGTATTTTTATGATATAGATTGGAAAGTAAAGATTGCTAATAAAGATAGATGGAAAACTTATATGATAAAAGATAGGCCCGGGGGCCATAGGTTTCACTAGTGGCTTCTCTCAAGATAGCATAAGTATTACGGTGGGTGAACAAATTACTGTCGAGCAATTGATAGAAAAGTGCATAGTTATGAGAATATCTAGGCATGATGATGTATATAGGCATCACGTCCGCAACAAGTAGATCGAAACGATTCTGCATCTACTACTATTACTCCACACATCGACCGACTCCTGCCTGCATCTAGAGTATTAAGTTCATAAGAACAGAGTAACGCATTATGAAAGATGACATGATGTAGAGGGATAAACTCAAGCAATATGATATAAACCCCATCTTTTTATCCTCGATGGTAACAATACAATACGTGCCTTGCTACCCCTGCTGTCACTGGGAAAGGACACCGCAAGATTGAACCCAAATCTAAGCACTTCTCCCTTTGCAAGAAAGATCAATCTAGTAGGCCAAACCAAACTGATAATTCGAAGAGACTTGCAAAGATAACCAATCACACATAAAAGAATTCAGAGAAGATTCAATTATTTCTCATAGATAAACTTGATCATAAACCCACAATTCATCGAATCTCGACAAACACACCGCAAAAAGAGTTACATCGAACAGATCTCCAAGAAGATCGAGGAGAACTTGGTATTGAGATTCAAAGAGAGAGAAGAAGCCATCTAGATAATAACTATGGACCCGAAGGTCTGTGGTAAACTACTCACAATTCATCGGAGAGGCCTTGGAGATGATGTAGAGGCCCTCCGTGGCCAATTCTCCCTCCGGCGGAGCGCCGGCGAAGGTTCCAAGATGGGATCTCACGGATATAGAAGGTTGCGGCGGTGTAATTAGGTTTTTGTGGTGCCCCTGGATGTTCTCGGGGTACATGGATATATATAGGAGGAAGAAGTAGGTCAGTTGAGCCGAGACGGGCCCACGAGGGTGGGGGCGCTCAAATTCCCTAGGGCGCGCCGGGCACCCTCGTGGCCGCCTCGTTTGTTACTTGACGTCCACTCCAAGTCTCCTGGTTTGCGCTTGTTCCAAAAAGATAGCTCCCGAAGGTTTCATCCCATTTGGACTCCATTTGATATTCCTTTTCTTCGAAACACAGAAATGGGCAAAAAAAAACAGCAATTCGGGCTGGTCCTCCGGTTAGTAGGTTAGTCCCAAAAATGATATAAAAGTGTAAAGTAAAGCCCATAAACATCCAAAACGGGTAATATAATAGCATGTAACAATAAAAAATTATAGATACGTTGGAGACGTATCAGCCACACGCACGCTTCAGTCACACACTCGGGCTACGCGTACCCCGGGGTGCCAGTCGGGCACTCGACCTACCCTGCACACTCGGCTTACTTAGGTGCCACGTGGCACCGCCGTTACCATCGTCCAGCCATCATACCTCGTTTTTTGTCGAGAACCACAGTTTTATTCTGGGCTCATATATAAACCGAGTACGACACGCGGCTGACAAGGCCTATCTCGGTCCAAACAAAGCCAGGGTCATAAGCCGAGTGCAAGTCTCCTCTAGTGCACAGAGTTTGGGTACTACTTATTTCTATTTTTTAATCCTTCCCTAATAATAAAGCAGCTATTGCTTCTGCCCGCTCACCGTTGCGGCATTTTTGCAAAAAGAAAAACCCTGTGTTTTTAAGTAATTGAAACCACACTCCATAAATATACATACCGTATGTAGACCAACGATATCCGCCGCAAAGAAAAGGACAAAATGTCAACCTTACCTCCACAAACATGTTTCATATTTTATCTTTGAATCTATAGAACCTCGGAAAACAATACATATGATGGTACCGCCTCCGCACGATTGCCCTCACTGGAAAGTGTGTGTTGCCGACATCGACATTTTCCCTTTCTCCTCGATGTTGTGCCTCTTCGGGATGAACCCGACAGATCGATAAATCATATAGTGATACACAAAGAGGCAAAAAGCCGAGAAGAACTTCGACGTTTACCGTGACACAAATGAAAGCATTTCTTGCAATGCACCCATACCAACACACGGGTCCGTGTTCTACACACGGATCGGTGTTTAAATGGCGGTGGTCCTAACATGATATCCATGGGCATTTGGTGTGGGGGCCGGGGGAGGGAGGACAACAAGGTTGTAGAGGAGCCTCTAGAAAGACGAAGACGTGAGTTGAGTTCTGAGCGTGCACAATACAGATGTGTGTGCGTCTCTCTGCCATGGCCGGGCACAATTCGGATGTTGTTGGGTTGGGTTGATGGATATTTCAGTGGACATGTCAATTATCTCTTCCCTTGCAACGCACGGGCATATGTGTTAGTAACAAACTAATAGAAAAATAAAGAGAGACATACGTATTGTAACAGTATATAGGTAGGACACATGGAAGTGAAAAACATCATTCCTTTT
The DNA here is from genome assembly GCA_963921465.1 of Triticum timopheevii. Lineage (NCBI taxonomy): Eukaryota > Viridiplantae > Streptophyta > Magnoliopsida > Poales > Poaceae > Triticum > Triticum timopheevii. The sequence goes on from OY997271.1 coordinate 50,841,431, forward strand.
ATGAGACGAAGAAACAACAATCGGCTACCCTAGAGAACAACTCTAGGTAGATTACTTTTATTTATTTATATAATATGTAGCACACGTTACAAGCTTGACATAGCACGTTTACCAAAGGTAATGATTGCCTGGCAGACATATACAGTACTCGTACCAGATAAATAGGGTTCCCTGTTTTATTGCTGCAACGCACGCACTGGAAGCCTTCACCAAGTACTCCTTTCAGCGGGAGTAATCTGATCCAGGATATGGAGGGATCATGCAGGAAGCACATAGACGCCAATGGCGTCAATGTAATTCCCGGTGCGTCCCAAGAAGCCAGTGATCTTGGCGTTAATCAGCGGGACATCAAAAGAATATGCACCGGTGGCATTGCCGTATTCAAAAACCTGACCCGTGTTAGTAACGAATTTGAGAGACCTTAGAGCTTCATCGTAAGTTCCTGAAATTTCCTTCAGATATTCTGAGTCTCCAAGGACAAACTGCACAAAATAAAAATCACGCATTTCGGTAATTCATAATTAGGACTTTGTACAGTGAAGAAGAGTACATTTATATATGACCTAGATATCCCCTCAAAAAAATAATATATATGACCTACATATATTAGTAATTTTTTCTATTGTTTAGCTGATTAACACGCACCTCATGTGTCTTCCCACCAGAGCCTCCCCATTCCTCAACGTGCAGATTCCCACTGATATCCATGCAAGTAAAGCCGATAGCGTCGACGTAATCTCCGCTACGAACTTTCACACGGGTTAGTGCGTGAGGAGTGTATTTGATGTCGCAAGGCTTGCCTCCGGCTCCACCCCATTGCCCAATCTTGACAGGCATGCTCTGCACAATCACAAACGAAATAACTAGAAGAATGACATGTATCTATGGATTTGTGTAAACTGAAATTAAGAACTGCTGTTTGTGCGTGGGTGCATTGCATACCATCTTGAGGCTAGCTGAACACTAATGAAGCACCGGTAGTTGTGGTAGTATGCTATATGGAATATGAGGAAGTTCGCTCGCCTCCTTGAATAGCCGAGCACCCCTATATATAGTCAAGCGCACGAAAAAAATCCACTCCATAGCCTGCTTAAGCGTTGCATGCTACTGTACCTAGCTACGTTCCAAGTATATCGAAAATGACGGGATAATGCATGTGTGAATGCCAATGACGGGACAATGTGTGAATGCCAATGACCACAGACGCCTAACTCCGTAATGAAAGAATTAGTTGGCAAGGTCACTCCCTAGCCTACTTAAGCGTTGCATACTATATATCTACCTACGTTCCAAGTATATCGAAAATTACTGGAGCCGATTTTCTACTCCCGCGTTTAACTAGACCCTGGATGAACAGGAAATTTGAAAAAATTAAATATAGAACAATATTTAAAAAATCTAAAATTTCGGGACATCAAACACAACAATTCACTACTGCAGTACAGTACCTAAGCGTGGACATGCTATGAGCATAGACTTGATGACATTAAACCCATTAAGCGTCAGGACAAGGGCAGCCAACCAGCTATGCCACATGGTACAAGTTGGTTGGTGCTTTTGAAATATATTTTTTAGATGGAGGTGCGGATTTTATTTTTTTTTGAAAAGTTTTTTATCTTTTTTAGATGAAGGTGAGGGCCTCACATATTTTTTAAAATGGAGGGCTACCCATTAAGCGTTGGGAGAAGGACAGCCAACCAGCTATGCCACATGGCGCAAGCTGGTTGGCCGCGGTGAGAAATCTTTTGGAATATATTTTTTATATGGAGGTGAGGAGATTTTTTTTGAAATGTTTGCACTCGTAATTTTGTTTTACTTCTTTCTCTAGTTGGAGGCGAAGATTTTTTTCTGAGATGTTCTTATAGATGGAGGCGAGGATATTTTTCTGAGATGTTTTTTTAGATGGAGGCTAGGATCCCGTGTACTTTTTTTTAATGAAAATGTGCACACAACTTCCTCTCAATCGGCGCCACAGGGTGACGCCCCCACCACTAGTTAAGAAATGCACATCACACTATTTTACTACTACCAAAAAGGGAAACGAGGGAGTTTGTTGGCCTCCATGAATAGCCGAGGTCTCCTATATATATTTTCTACTCCAGGGTGTACCTACTCCCAGGATGAACAGTAAATTCTAAAAAATAAATAGAAACGATATGAAAGAAAGTAAATTTTTGTACATCAAACACAACAAATTAACTACTGCAATATAGCTGTATAGTACCTACGGACTTGATGAAATTAAGAAATGCACATCGCTCTATTTTACTACGACAAAAAGGTCATCGTGGACAGATCAAAATCATTATTATGCACAGATTTCTGCGGAGTATGTGATTATTGCTATGTGATGACACATGTCATCATAGACAGATTTCGAACCATCTATGATGATTTTTACCACAATAGACATCATCCTGGGTCAAGATCACATGCAGGTATTTGACGGCGCCACTGCTGATTAGATATATGTCAGTGATGGGCACAAAAACATAACCACGATGGTTTCTTCACCACGTGGCCGGAGGTCGTGCACCCTAGACGTCATCAGTGACGTGCCAGATAGGCTCCCATCACTGTGACTTTTTAGTCCGAGTTCGTATGCAAAAGTTGTGACCGTTTTACAAATTTCCAGAGAGATTTTGCAAACAAAGTCGAAATTCATATTTGTAAATTTTCCCAACAACTAGACCACATATTACATGGGAAACTTATTTTCTTTTATTTTTTTGACATTTCCATCATTTTCTTTTATTTTTTATAAAACTGAAAAGGCGGTCCACGGCGGGGGGGGGGGGGGGGGGGGGGGTGCATCGGTGTTGGGCCAAGTTAGTAATGGCGCACCGTGGGGTGGTGCCCCATTACTAGTTAAACTAGTAATGGCGCACCACCCCACGGTGCACCATTACTAGTTTTGAAAAAAAAATTGAATTTTTTTAATTTTTTTTGAAAAAAAACTTACTAATGGCGCACCGGTGGACAGTGCGCCATTACTAGTTAAAACTAGTAATGGCGCACTGTCCACAGGTGCGCCATTACTAACAATTTTTTTTTATTTTTTTTACTTTTTTTTCAAAACTATTAATGGCGCACCGTGGGTGTGGTGCGCCATTACTATGCCAACTAGTAATGGCGCACCACCCGAACGGTGCGCCATTAGTAGTTTTAAAAAAAATTACTAATGGCGCACCGTGGATGTGGTGCGCCATTAGTATTTGCACACTAATGGCGGACCACCACATGGTGCGCCATTAGTATTTAGTAATGACGCACCACATGTACAGTGCGCCATTAGTGTCCATCCTATCTATAACCCTTTTCCTAGCAGTGGTTAGAACACCACCCTCATCTGCATGTGGGCCAAATCTATGTATTAAAGGGTGGTGTGATGTTTAACTATCCAAATGCATGACTTTGATGTGGCACCTGTCTCGTAGACCGGACAGTCTGGTAGGAAGGTTCAGGACATAGAGTGCCGGACCGCACCTTCGGTCCGGCAGAAGGGAATCTTGTGAATGCATACGCTAAAACTTGGTCTGGCATGTCAACATGACCTACCTAACACGAACCAAGAGGAATTCACCAAGGTCTAACTCCGTAAGCCGGGTTTTTTACGTTGGTTCTAATCTTAAGTTCTACATGTGGCAGGCCATCGAAACTTCAGGGGGAAGGAAGTACGCCAACCGCCCCCTTGACTTACGGCCAACACTCCATTTATAAGAGACACTCAGCTTACGGTAGACACTCATCGTACGCGTAAACCGGGGTGCAGGCCTGGCAAGCAGCTTACAGCGGGCCCTCAGCATACTCATACACCACGATGGCAGCGACACGCACGGTTTAGTCACACACTCGGGCTACGCGTACCCAGGGGTGCTAGTCGGGCACTCGACCTACGCTGCACACTCGGCTTACTTAGGTGCCACATGGCACCGCCGTTACACCTGTGTTTTTAAGTAACTGGACCCGCACTCCATAAATATACATACCGTACGTAGACCAACGATATCCCCCGCAAAGAAAAGGACAACGATGTCAACCATACCTCCACAAACGTGTTTCATATTTTCTCTTTGAATCTATAGAACCTCGGGAAAAAAATACCTATGGTCGCACCGCCTCCGCACGATTTCCCTCACTGGAAGGTGTGTGTTGCCGACATCGACATTTTCCCTTGCTCCTCGATGTTGTGCATCTTCGGGATGAACCGACAGATCGATAAATCATATAGTAGTACACAAAGAGGCAATAGGCGGAGAAGAACTTCGACGTTTGCCATGACACAAATGAAAGCATTTCTTGCAATGCACCCATACCAGCATATGGGTCCTTGTTCTCCGTTGTCGAGTGGCCTTCTCAATGCTAAGTATTGGCGTTGTTGTGGAAATGGCGGTGCTCCTAACAGGGGGACAACCGGGGGACAACCAGGTTGTAGAGGAGCCTCCGGAAAGACGAAGATGTGACTTGAGTTCTGAGCGAGCACAATTCGGATGTGTGTGCGTCTCTCTGCCATGGCCGGGCACAATTCGGATGGTGTTGGGTTGTGCTGATGGATATTTCAGTGGACATGTCAATTATCTCTCCCCTTGCAACGCACGGGCATATGTGCTAGTAACAAACTAATAGGAAAAATAAAGAGAGACATACGTATTGTAATAGTATATACGTAGGACACATGGAAGTGAAAAACATCATTTCTTTTATGAGTCGAAGAAACAACAACCGGCTACCCTAGAGAACAACTCTAGGGTAGATTATTTTTATTTATTTATATAATATATAGCACACGTTACAAGCTTGACATAGCACGTTTACCAAAGGTAATGATGGCCTGGCAGACATATATAGTACTCGTACCAGATAAATAGGGTTCCCTGTTTTATTGCTGCAACGCACGCACTAGAAGCCTTCACCAAGTACTCCTTTCAGCGGGAGTAATCTGATCCAGGATATGGACGGATCATGCAGGAAGCACATAGACGCCAATGGCGTCAATATAATTCCCGGTGCGTCCCAAGAAGCCAGTGATCTTGGCGTTAATCAGCGGGACATCAAAAGAATATGCACCGGTGGCATTGCCGTATTCAAAAACCTGACCCGTGTTAGTAACGAATTTGAGAGACCTTAGAGCTTCATCGTAAGTTCCTGAAATTTCCTTCAGATATTCTGAGTCTCCAAGGACAAACTGCACAAAATAAAAATCACGCATTTCGGTAATTCATAATTAGGACTTCATACAGTGAAGAAGAGTACTTTTATATATGACCTACATATCCCCTAAAAATATATATATGACCAACATATATTAGTAATTTTTTCTATGGTTTAGCTGATTAACACGCACCTCATGTGTCTTCCCACCAGAGCCTCCCCATTCCTCAACGTGCAGATTCCCACTGGTATCCACGCAAGTAAAGCCGATAGCGTCGACATAATCTCCGCTACGAACTTTCACACGGGTTAGTGCGTGAGGAGTGTATTTGATGTCGCAAGGCTTGCCTCCGACTCCACCCCATTGCCCAATCTTGACAGGCATACTCTGCACGATCACAAACGAAATAACTAGAAGAATGGCATGTATCTATGGATTTGTGAACCGAAATTAAGAACTGCTGTTTGTGCGTGGGTACATTGCATACCATCTTGAGGCTAGCTGAACACAAATGAAGCACCGGTAGTTGTGGTAGTATGCTATACGGAATATGAGGGAGTTCGCTGGCCTCCTTGAATAGCCGAGCACCCCTATATATTGTCAAGCGCATGAAAAAATTCCATCAATAGCCTGCTTAAGCGTTGCATGCTACTGTACCTAGCTACGTTCCAAGTATATTGAAAATGACGGGATAATGCATGTGTGAATGCCAATGACGGGACAATGTGTGAATGCCAATGACCACAGACGCCTAACTCCGTAATGAAAGAATTAGTTGGCAAGGTCACTCCCTAGCCTACTTAAGCGTTGCATACTATATATCTACCTACGTTCCAAGTATATCGAAAATTACTGGAGCCGATTTTCTACTCCCGCGTTTAACTAGACCCTGGATGAACAGGAAATTTGAAAAAATTAAATATAGAACAATATTTAAAAAATCTAAAATTTCGGGACATCAAACACAACAATTCACTACTGTAGTACAGTACCTAAGCGTGGACATGCTATGAGCATAGACTTGATGACATTAAACCCATTAAGCATCAGGACAAGGGCAGCCAACCAGCTATGCCACATGGTGCAAGTTGGTTGGTGCTTTTGAAATATATTTTTAAGATGGAGGTGCGGATTTTTTTTTTTGAAAAGTTTTTTATCTTTTTTAGATGGAGGTGAGGGCCTCACATATTTTTTAAAATGGAGGGCTACCCATTAAGCGTTGGGAGAAGGACAGCCAACCAGCTATGCCACATGGCGCAAGCTGGTTGCCGCGGTGAGAAATCTTTTGGAATATATTTTTTATATGGAGGTGAGGAGATTTTTTTGATATGTTTGCACTCGTAATTTTGTTTTACTTCTTTCTCTAGTTGGAGGCGAGGATTTTTTCCTGAGATGTTCTTATAGATGGAGGCGAGGATATTTTTCTGAGATGTTTTTCTGGATGGAGGCTAGGATCCCGTGTACTTTTTTTTAATGAAAACGTGCACACAACTTCCTCTCAATCGGCGCCACAGGGTGATGCCCCCACCACTAGTTAAGAAATGCACATCACACTATTTTACTACTACCAAAAAGGGAAACGAGGGAGTTTGTTGGCCTCCATGAATAGCCGACGTCTCCTATATATATTTTCTACTCCAGGGTGTACCTACTCCCAGGATTAACAGTAAATTCTTAAAAATAAATAGAAACGATATGAAAGAAAGTCAATTTTTGTACATCAAACACAACAAATTAACTACTGCAATATAGCTGTATAGTACCTACGGACTTGATGAAATTAAGAAATGCACATCGCACTATTTTACTACGACAAAAAGGTCATCGTGGACAGATCAAAATCATTATTATGCACAGATTTCTGCAGAGTATGTGATTATTGCTATGTGATGACACATGTCATCATAGACAGATTTCGAACCATCTATGATGATTTTTACCACAATAGACATCATCCTGGATCAGGATCACATGCAGGTATTTGACGGCGCCACTGCTGATTAGATATATGTCAGTGATGGGCACAAAAACATAACCACGATGGTTTCTTCACCACGTGGCCGGAGGTCGTGCACCCTAGACGTCATCAGTGACGTGCCAGATAGGCTCCCATCACTGTGACTTTTTAGTCCGAGTTCGTATGCAAAAGTTATGGCCGTTTTACAAATTTCCAGAGAGATTTTGCAAATAAAGTCGAAATTCATATTTGTAAATTTTCCCAACAACTAGACCACATATTACATGGGAAACTTATTTTCTTTTATTTTTTTTGACATTTCCATCATTTTCTTTTATTTTTTATAAAACTGAAAAGGCGGTCCACCGGGGGGGGGGGTGCATCGGTGTTGGGCCAAGTTAGTAATGGCGCACCGTGGGGTGGTGCACCATTACTAGTTAACTAGTAATGGCGCACCACCCCACGATGCGCCATTACTAGTTTCGAAAAAAAATTGAATTTTTTTTTAATTTTTTTTGAAAAAAAACTTACTAATGGCGCACCGGTGGACAGTGCGCCATTACTAGTTAAAACTAGTAATGGTGCACTGTCCACAGGTGCGCCATTACTAACATTTTTTTTTACTTTTTTTTTTCAAAACTACTAGTGGCGCACCGTGGGTGTGGTGCGCCATTACTATGCCAACTAGTAATGGCGCACCACCCGAACGGTGCGCCATTAGTAGTTTTCAAAAAAAATATTTACTAATGGCGCACCGTGGGATGTGGTGCGCCATTAGTATTTAGTAATGGCGCACCACATATACAGTGCGCCATTAGTGTCCATCCTATACATAGCCCTTTTCCTAGTAGTGGTTAGAACACCACCCTCATCTGCATGTGGGCCAAATCTATGTATTAAAGGGTGGTGTGATGTTTAACTATCCAAATGCATGACTTTGATGTGGCACCTGTCTCGTACACCGGACAGTCTGGTAGGAAGGTTCAGGACATAGAGTGCCGGACCGCACCTTCGGTCCGGCAGAAGGGAATCTTGTGAATGCATACGCTAAAACTTGGTCTGGCATGTCAACATGACCTACCTAACACGAACCAAGAGGAATTCACCAAGTTCTAACTCCATAAGCCAGGTTTTTTACGTTGGTTCTCATCTTAAGTTCTACATGTGGCAGGCCATCGAAACTACAGGGGGAAGGAAGTACGCCAACCGCCCCCTTGACTTACGGCCAACACTCCATTTATAAGAGACACTCAGCTTACGGTAGACACTCATCGTACGCGTAAACCGGGGTGCAGGCCTGGCAAGCAGCTTACAGCGGGCCCTCGGCGTACTCATACACCACGATGGCAGCCACACGCACGGTTTAGTCACACACTCGGGCTACACGTACCCCGGGGTGCCAGTCGGGCACTCGACCTACGCTGCACACTCGGCTTACTTAGGTGCCACGTGGCACCGCCGTTACCCCTGTGTTTTTAAGTAACTGGACCCGCACTCCATAAATATACATACCGTACGTAGACCAACGATATCCCCCGCAAAGAAAAGGACAACGATGTCAACCTTACCTCCACAAACGTGTTTCATATTTTCTCTTTGAATCTATAGAACCTCGAAAAAAAATACCTATGGTGGCACCGCCTCCGCACGATTGCCCTCACTGGAAGGTGTGTGTTGCCGACATCGACATTTTCCCTTGCTCCTCGATGTTGTGCCTCTTCGGGATGAACCCGACAGATCGATAAATCATATAGTGATACACAAAGAGGCAAAAGGCAGAGAAGAACTTCGACGTTTGCCATGACACAAATGAAAGCATTTCTTGCAATGCACCCATACCAGCACATGGGTCCTTGTTCTCCGTTGTCGAGTGGCCGTCTCAATGCTAAGTATTGGCGTTGCTGTGGAAATGGCGGTGCTCCTAACAGGGGGACAACCGGGGGACAACCAGGTTGTAGAGGAGCCTCCGGAAAGACGAAGATGTGACTTGAGTTCTGAGCGAGCACAATTCGGATGTGTGTGCGTCTCTCTGCCATGGCCGGGCACAATTCGGATGGTGTTGGGTTGTGCTGATGGATATTTCAGTGGACATGTCAATTATCTCTTCCCTTGCAACGCACGGGCATATGTGCTAGTAACAAACTAATAGGAAAAATAAAGAGAGACATACGTATTGTAACAGTATATACGTAGGACACATGGAAGTGAAAAACATCATTTCTTTTATGAGTCGAAGAAACAACAACCGGCTACCCTAGAGAACAACTCTAGGGTAGATTATTTTTATTTATTTATATAATATATAGCACACGTTACAAGCTTGACATAGCACGTTTACCAAAGGTAATGATGGCCTGGCAGACATATATAGTACTCGTACCAGATAAATAGGGTTCCCTGTTTTATTGCTGCAACGCACGCACTAGAAGCCTTCACCAAGTACTCCTTTCAGTGGGAGTAATCTGATCCAGGATATGGACGGATCATGCAGGAAGCACATAGACGCCAATGGCGTCAATATAATTCCCGGTGCGTCCCAAGAAGCCAGTGATCTTGGCGTTAATCAGCGGGACATCAAAAGAATATGCACCGGTGGCATTGCCGTATTCAAAAACCTGACCCGTGTTAGTAACGAATTTGAGAGACCTTAGAGCTTCATCGTAAGTTCCTGAAATTTCCTTCAGATATTCTGAGTCTCCAAGGACAAACTGCACAAAATAAAAATCACGCATTTCGGTAATTCATAATTAGGACTTCATACAGTGAAGAAGAGTACTTTTATATATGACCTACATATCCCCTAAAAATATATATATGACCTACATATATTAGTAATTTTTTCTATGGTTTAGCTGATTAACACGCACCTCATGTGTCTTCCCACCAGAGCCTCCCCATTCCTCAACGTGCAGATTCCCACTGGTATCCACGCAAGTAAAGCCGATAGCGTCGACATAATCTCCGCTACGAACTTTCACACGGGTTAGTGCGTGAGGAGTGTATTTGATGTCGCAAGGCTTGCCTCCGACTCCACCCCATTGCCCAATCTTGACAGGCATACTCTGCACGATCACAAACGAAATAACTAGAAGAATGGCATGTATCTATGGATTTGTGAACCGAAATTAAGAACTGCTGTTTGTGCGTGGGTACATTGCATACCATCTTGAGGCTAGCTGAACACAAATGAAGCACCGGTAGTTGCGGTAGTATGCTATACGGAATATGAGGGAGTTCGCTGGCCTCCTTGAATAGCCGAGCACCCCTATATATTGTCAAGCGCATGAAAAAATTCCACTCCATAGCCTGCTTAAGCGTTGCATGCTACTGTACATAGCTACGTTCCAAGTATATCGAAAATGACGGGATAATGCATGTGTGAATGCCAACGACGGGACAATGTGTGAATGCCAATGACCACAGACGCCTAACTCCGTAATGAAAGAATTAGTTAGCAAGATCACTCCCTAGCCCACTTAAGCGTTGCATGCTATATCTACCTACGTTCCAAGTATATTGAAAATGACTGGAGCCGATTTTCTACTCCCGCGTTTAACTACACCCAGGATGAACAGTAATTTGAAAAAAAATATAGAACAATATCTAAAAAATCTAAAACTTCGGGACATCAAACACAACAATTCACTACTGCAGTACAGTACCTAAGCGTGGACATGCTATGAGCATAGACTTGATGACATTAAACCCATTAAGCGTCGGGAGAAGGGCAGCCAACCAGCTATGCCACATGGTGCAAGTTGGTTGACTTTTTTGAAATATATTTTTTAGATGGAGGTGCGGAATTTTTTTTTTGAGAAGTTTTTTATCTTTTTTAGATGGAGGTGAGGGCCTCACATAATTTTTTAAAATGGAGGGCTACCCATTAAGCGTTGGGAGAAGGACAACCAACCAGCTATGCCATGTGGCTCAAGCTGGTTGGCCGCGGTGAGAAATCTTTTGGAATATATTTTTTAGATGTAGGTGAGGAGATTTTTTTTTGAAATGTTTGCGCTCGTAATTTTGTTTTACTTCTTTCTCTAGTTGGAGGCGAGGATTTTTTTCCGAGATGTTCTTATAGATGGAGGCAAGGATATTTTTCTGAGATGTTGTTTTAGATGGAGGCTAGGATCCCATTTATTTTTTTTAATGAAAATGTGCACACAACTTCCTCTCAATCCGCGCCACAAGGTGACGCCCCAACCACTAGTTAAGAAATGCACATCACACTATTTTACTACTACCAAAAAGGGAAATGAGGGAGTTTGTTGGCCTCAATGAATAGCCGAGCACCCCTATATACATTTTCTACTCCAGGGTGTACCTACTCCGAGGATGAACAGTAAATTCTAAAAAATAAATAGAAACGATATGAAAGAAAGTCAATTTTTGTACATCAAACACAACAAATTAACTACTGCAATATAGCTGTATAGTACCTACGGACTTGATGAAATTAAGAAATGCACATCGCACTATTTTACTACGACAAAAAAAGGTCATCGTGGACAGATCAAAATCATTATTATGCACAGATTTCTGCCGAGTATGTGATTATTGCTATGTGATGACACATGTCATCATAGACAGATTTCGAACCATCTATGATGATTTTTACCACAATAGACATCATCCTGGATCAGGATCACATGCAGGTATTTGACGGCGCCACTGCTGATTAGATATATGTCAGTGATGGGCACAAAAACATAACCATCGATGGTTTCTTCACCACGTGGCCGGAGGTCGTGCACCCTAGACGTCATCAGTGATGTGCCAGATAGGCTCCCATCACTGTGACTTTCAGTGATGGGTAGTGTGCCGGCCGTCAAGTAGGGACTGACACATTTGTGATAGGTAAAAGTTTGACACATCACTGACGGCTTCCAATGAGGGGCAGTTTCCTTGCTCAACGCTGGTGAGTACTTTAGGAGGTCCACCTAAAGAAGTTCTGGCCCATCACGTGCAACTTCCCATGACCTATAAATTTCTGGTCTCTTGCTGGTGAGTGAAATGAGGAGGCATGTATTTGTAGTTTTGTACCAAAAGAGTTCTTGATCAGAGACAACCCCAAATCTTCAGGACCTAGTAAACCCCAAATCTTCATCAAGCTTCATCAAGTTTAATAGAGCTTCGGCAAATCTTCATTAGATATTTGTAGTATAGTAAAAATCACAACCCCAAATCTTCATCAAGTTTACTAGAACCTCGCCTCACCAATCGATCTATTTGTAGCTACAATACATTAAGCTTCATCATCATCGATGGCACTTGTCGTTAGATCCTTGGACCTGACATTCTGTCATATAAGGTAATGCAAGTCCCTAATTGAATATTTAGCTAAATTTCGTCCATGCTTTCCACATCGCCTCAAGCTTTCTGCATGGTTGCATCACACTAGGATACTTGAGTGGTTGCGGTGGGCATGCTAAGGTAATTGGGGAGGGCTGGTGTCCTTTCCTCGCAAGGACTGGAAGGGTGGCATCAAGAGCGCTCTCACCGATGCCCAAATCCGAAGATGGGAGAGATAGTGACCTTTTTGGATTTCTCTGTGTGGACCTTTAGCATGCCGCCATCCAAGTTCTACATACAAGTTCTTTCTTTCAACTAGATTGAGTCGGTGAGCTTGGAACTAGAAACCATCTCCGACCTTGCCGTCTTCATGCACCTGTATAAGGCATGGTTTGGTATTGCCGGTGATCTAGATCTGTGGCGGGACTTCTTATTCTTGGAGGCATGCTTGGATGCGGCGAATCCAGTCATGGGGCCGTAACATTCTGCCTTCGAGACCATACATCAAGCGAGATGCTGCATTGTGAGGTTTGGAAACCTCATTCCCACCGAGTACATCTAGGGGGTGGGGGGCATATCAAGGGACAAGCACCCAAGATAGTGGAGCACTAGAGGGGGCCTCCTGACTCCATGACGCATCTTCCCTCTTGTTTGCAAATGAAAACATCACTATGTTGCCAGAGGAACTCTCATCAGGAGCGTGATTAGAAAGACATGCCGATGAGGTGTCTTGTAGACCGAAAACCCCACAGACCTAGCAGCCATCCCGTCAGTCAGTGTGGCGGCTAGGGTCTGCCCTAGGTTGGCCCAACCATCCCTAGAGCCCCAAGGTATGATGTCATGCTAATGAAGAACAAGATTGGACGACGAGAGAAAAACAAGGGAGAGGGAAAATACTAGATGAAAATTAGTGAATTGATTATATCGATTGTATTGTTTTCAATCGTCCGTGACCTCTCATATATAAGTGAGGTGGCTACAATTTCCTAACAGGAAAGGTCTTGAAATTCCATTCAAGAACTGAAAATCTTTCCTAATTCAGACAGGTGCCCCGAAGCCTCGGGGTGGAGCGGAGCCTTCGAGCCTCCTCGGAGCTCCGTTCGGACGACTTCCGAGGGAGGTATATTGGATAGACATGGAGGGATCCCAAAGCCTATGAGCTGGCTCCAAGCTATTGTTTGCTACTTTCTAGACAAGTTCGGAGGGAGGCCAAAGCCCCCGACCCTAGACTGAGTTGTTTATGGAAACTTTTGTTTTTTATCTTGTTTTGGCTCTAGAGGTCACATACCACCTCATAGTGAGATGATCCACAAAATTAAAGTTTTTCCACACAACATTTTATTACTTCTCCATTTGAATTGAGGACCGTTTTGTGCAAGTCAAAAGCTGGTCTCAACAAATTCCCTTTGTTCTTTTGGCTAAGGTTGCCTGCCAAAATATTACTTGTCCAATCTTTGCTCTAAGGATGCTGTCAAAACTCCGTCGACCCTTTTCATGTGCTTAGGGAGATAAGTATATTTCGCTCATTGCTTGTTAAACTTATTTCCACGCGCTTGGGTGGAACTTCTTCAAATATCTGTCGCTTAGAGCTCGATGTGGCAAAGTCCCTTGCATGGATTGCACCAAGTACGAATTTTTCGGAACTAGTCCTACAATCTTGAAAAGACATTCCCAACTTGGAGAACATTTCCCTAATTGGTTATCCTTTGAACCAATTGATGGAATTATCTTCCACACTGGATTAGCAAGCTATGTTTTTTCTGGTTTGACCTTTTTTGTTGTAGGATCTCGCTACCCAAGACTTTTCTCTCTTTTGATTTCAAAGCAACAAAAATTTATATGTGACTTCAACAAGATTATCCATTCAGAGTCAAAATTCACTGTCAGTAAATCATTTTGTTTGGCTAATCGAAAGGGACTCACAAATACCTCTTCTGGTAAAACAACTTCTTATCCGTACACAAGCTCATATGGGGTTACTTTGGTAGCAAAATGTTTTGATATTCTATGTGCCCACAAAACATCGGATATAACGTTATTCCATCTCATAGGATTACCTTCACTCTTCTTCTTGATGAGCTTGATAAATATTTTATTCTTGTTCCAACTTTTACACTGGCTTGAGCGTAACATTGAGAAGAATTGAGCAACTTTATTTCTAGGCTTAACAAGATTCTTCCATTTGTCTTGCAATAAATCATGAACCTCTATTTGTGGTTGAAGTTTGAGAAATACATAATCTATGAATACTGTGCTCAGTTATGAACCGAACTACCTCCACATGGGTCATATTCTTGAGAGGTACCACATTTGACTATTTGGTAAAGGATCAGTAGCTACCAACACGAACAAATACCCCTTTGAAATAGAAAGATGTCTCTGACCAATGAAATCTTATCCCCAACCTCTAGATGGCCACACGTTGATGATAGGATGTAGCATAGAGGTACCAGCTAATTGAATATCACAAAACTTTTGAAAAGAATCATACCATTTATAATACCTGAAGCATTTATTAATCTCAACCAATAAAATCCAGCACATCGCAATAACCACTTCTTCTTGTGTACAGACGGATGAGTGCCCAAATACCTTCATGTGTCTTCCCAATAGCGATTCTTGCTTGATGCTCATCCAAGCACTTTGAAATAATATTGTCAAACATCGATGATAACGTTCATCATCTATTAATTTATTTTTGAAATTCATCCACCGAACGATCATGTTGACACTCTTGCTAGGATCTTGCAAATTATCAACAATGGGCTTCCTACAGGAAGGGATTTTTCATTAGTGGCAGAAGTGACGGGCTCCAGTTTGGCCTTACTTATGTTGATGAGACTAAGAATCGGCTCTTGAGATATGTGAAGCATACCACGATCAACATGGTAGTTGGATGCTTGTTGCACCAACTCATTTGCAATACAATTTGTTGTCTAGATATCAGTGCAATATTGAAGCAATCCAAGGTAGAAATTATATCTAAACATTTATAAACATTATGTGATTCAGCAAAACATTAAGTGATTCATCGACGCATTCATAAACCTTGGAAATGTAGTTCACCAATAGCAACAAATCACTGAAGGCCTTAATATGTATAGAAACTACATCAATTAAGAGATCCAATATGAATAAAAAAGCTTCATATTTTGCTTGATTATTTGTTCAAAAATATTTCTAAGCAGCATGAGGCTTCAAAAACAGCCCCGAAAGGAGAGATATAAAAAAGCCAACACCTTGTCCATGGCCTGAACCATTAACATATAATCTCCATTCCTTTAGAGATAAGATTAAGTTCAACAACAAAATCAACAATAATTTTTATTTTCATATATTTCAAGTATTCGCAAGTGAAATCAAATTCAATCAAAGCATAATCCCAGTTCCCAATTATATCACTAATAATTGGTCTATGAAACATATATTTAATGACATTCATTTGACAAGCAGCTATGCAAGTTCTAGATAATAAATAATGGCTCAAGTTAATATAGGCGTCTATCTATCTATTACTATACTAATTAGAGACACCCTTTAAATTCTCAAGTTAATTAGAAAATAAAATAATCACTACTAGGGAAAACCCTTGTAGTAGCGCGGGTTTTGAGGCTAGCAGCAGCGCGGGTGGCCGCTACTAATAAGGCGCTACAGCTAACTTATAGTAGTAGCGCGGCCCGTAGCCACGCTACTACTGTTGACGATATCAGCAGCGCTTTTTGAGAACGCGCTACTATTACCTAGCTGTAGAGATTTCGCAGTCCCTCGCTACTGCTATATCTTTCATCATTTTCCCCCGTACCCCTTTCCCTTGCTGTTTCCCTTTTAGATACTAGATACTAGGTAGTGCTAGTAGATATCAAATTCATAAACCATTACTGGGTAGTACTCCTTTCGTTCCAAATTACTCGTCGTGGTTTTAGTTCAAACCACGACGAGTAATTTGGAACGAAGGGAGTACTAGATAACAATTTCATGCATAGTCAACATGCATCCTCAAGCAGTACAAGGTTTTAGTTCTAGATCATATAGCCACATACACATATGTAGTTCTAGATGATACCGAAGACAATCATCATCCTCAAGCCTGGGCGGTTGGTGTTCCTGATAGTAATTAGGATGGCCTGTCCAACACAAAGATTCTTGCCATCGAGGAATTTCTTCCACCCAACCGAGTTTAAGTGTGTGCGGCCGTCCGTGTCCACGCGGTAAGTACAGGTTATGACGGAGCCCCTTGCAGTAAGGCGTAGTCCAGTTGAGCTTTCTTCATCAGGCTCGATACCATAACTCACAGATATGCTCTTTGCCAATTTCTGAATAAGAAAAATATATCAATTAATAAATAGCCTCACAAATAAGTACATATGGATTATCTACACTGTTAATAGTTTCCTTAGATTCTACACTAATAAGCATGTGATCGAACTCTACACTAAAACATATCATCGACTAGATTCCACACAACAGACCATATCATTGGACTGTACACTAAGTATTTCATAGGATAATTTGTATTTGTAAGTATAACATACCATATCATGTCGATCAACCATGGTATTTGTCAGTCGGGTCACGAATGGCACCCCAACAAAGTCAGCACATGGCGAAATTATGTCCCACGGGTTGGACACCTCCTCCTCGCTCAGCCTTGTTCTTTGAGCTACGATGGCTTCATGAAGTGGGTCCTCATCATCTTCATCGAGTGGGTCCTCATTATCTTCATCATCTTCGTCATCTTCATCATCTTCCACCAGGTTGAGATAAATGACAGCTAGCTTGGGTCTTTCTGCTCTGAAGGAGAAGCTGATCAACTCACCACCAGTAAGACGCATGCGGGCGAGGAAACGGACCCATCCATCTCCTCCAATTTGTGACATATTGCGTCCTTTCTCGACCTCCATAGTGTACGCCCCCCCAGGAGCCTCAAATGTCACAGTGTCTCCTGTTAGCTTGTTGAATTTCAACCTCACATTGCATGGGACGATCTATGTAAGAAAAGAAAAATGACACAATGCAGTAATGCCAACACTAAAAATAAAATAGTTGTTATATTTCATCTAATTTCTTACCGCCGCATGACGAAAACTCGGCTGGAAGTAGATGCCGAACAGCTTGCCAGTTGCAAGGCTGCTGGCGCACCTTGACTTGCACAGTCGACATAGTGGTGGTGGTGGTGGCACCATTTTCCTAAAGCAATATGAGCAAAGGATTAACGATTAGATGACAAGGTACCACCTACCAAAGCATTTCGATGGCACCTATTGCCTAAGATAGTTGATTAAAAAAACAAGTGGCAAATTTATCTAAATTGGCACCTACATTTTGCCAAAAAAATAACTTATTACAAAAAAACAAAAGCATCTACCTATCCATGTACAGAAAAAATAACAGTAAAATGGTGCATACTAAATCAACTAGCATACTAAATCCACTAGCATACTAAATCAACTAAATGACACAATGTTCTAAATCAACTAAATCAACTAGCCTATTAAATCAA
Source organism: Triticum timopheevii (assembly GCA_963921465.1). Classification (NCBI taxonomy): domain Eukaryota; kingdom Viridiplantae; phylum Streptophyta; class Magnoliopsida; order Poales; family Poaceae; genus Triticum; species Triticum timopheevii. Next base: position 50,859,329 of record OY997271.1, read on the forward strand.
CTAAATGAAAATGTTATAAATCAACTAGCCTACTAAATCAACTGAATCATATCAACTAAATCAAAATGTTGCATATAAACTAGCCTACTAAATCAAAATGTAGCAGGGAGGAGGGAGAAGGAGGGGCGACTCGTGGAGGGAGTAGAGAGTATGACGGAGGAGGAAGGCGGAACGAGGAGGGGCCGGCTGGCGGCGAGTGGAGGAAGGACGGAGGAGGAAGGCGGAGCGAGAGGAGGGGCCGGCCAGCGGCGAGTGGAGGGAGGACGGAGGAGGAGGCCGGTACCGAGTCCAGCGAGGAGGATGAGTTGACGGCGGTGCAGATCGGAGGAGGGGCGACGGGGGAGGACCGGCGGCACGAGGGGTTGAGGGGGAGATCGAGTGAGTGTGTGGATCTGTGGGTTATTGCGACTAGTTAACTTAGCAGCAGCGGTTATTGCATAAATGCGCTGCTGCTACGACCCGTAGCAGCAGCGCTCTTTGTATTAACGCGCTACCGCTATAACTGGCATCGCGGCGGCGCCGTGGGAATTTTAGCAGTAGTGCGTCTTTGAGTGTACGCGCTACTGATAAACTTGTTTCAGTAGCGAGTTTTGTCCGCGCGTGGTACTGCTACTTAGCAGCAGCGCCTGATTTTAAAGCGCGCTGCTGGTAAAATTCTGTGTATAGGCTTTTCCCTAGTAGTGAATATGCAAGCCATTGTTCTAGTGGGACAAAATTATAAAGATTTGGATTAAAGAAAATACTCTGTGTCAAATACTACTCTTCGGGTCTAAGCAATGAGTCCGCATGTGACAAAAACAATCACCCTAATCCATAAACCAAGACGAGAAGCTCCAAAATAAATTCTTGAGACGAGAAAATACAAGAGAATGGTAGATCTTTCGAATCGATTGATAATCACCCACAATGCACCAGCGCTGGCCACCGCTGAAAATGCCAATGTCACGACAGCAAAACAGATTGACACTACACACTGTCAGAACTATCGATACTGTTGTTGATGACATGGCATTCCGCCTAAAACTTGGATGCCCTACATCCCGCATGACGTATAGTGCTGCTGGTCACCGCACACCACCAAGTTCTTCTGTCGTGAGCTCCGCTAGTCATAGGATGGTGGTGATGCTCCAGCTATGGAGTACTATTGCGTGTATGCACTGCTCCCTTCATTTTTCAAGCCACTTGTATTTGCATGCTGTCGTTGATTTGGTTTTGTGTGTTCTAGCCACCAATCAAATAAATAGAGAGATCTTAATTGGAGAGAAAGCTACGTCCACAAGCAGCTCATGGCAGCTGACCGCATAGATTGCATCAACGAGAATTTAATCTTTAGAGAATAGGGAATACTGGCAATTGGAAGAGAGACACAGTCAAACAGAGAAAGGCAAGTAAGGAAAATGTGTGGGCTTCGTCCAGAATTACATGTTGCAAAGGTAAACCCTAATTATTCATTAGTTGAAAGTGGATAGGTGGACCACAGAGATTCGTGCTAAGTAAATAATTAAAAAAATGGGATTAAACTATGTGCAATCACAATTAATCTAATAAAAAAGTCGTGGGATTCGTAGTAAGGTTTCTGACAAATACCAATTTGCTTAGATTCTGGTTTACGGTTGGCAGGATACCACCGAAAACTTGATGCTGACACTGAAGTTTTCATTAAGACCTTATTACTATTTTGCCCATTTTCCAATAATTTTGAGGAAGAATAACATTATTTTTAAAGCATATAAGTTATAGATATTTTCCTGTAGATATCATGTGTGGTATAATTTGTGTGCTTAAGTGTGTATGAATTGGTTGGAAATTCAATTCGATTCCGGGGCTCATCTGCATCCTATGAATAATAAATTCGCAAAACAAATCAAAAAATCTGAAATTTTTACGTATAAAGTTAAGATAATCCTCTAGATGCGAGCCAAATTTCAAGGTGTTTAGACACATGAGAAGCTCGTGGTAGAAAAAAAACCCGGTCTACACAGCGCACTTTTTGAAAGTTTCTTTGATAGTTTTTTCATGGAGTAGTATATATTTGTGTGACAATCTTAATAATATGTTTAATGCAGTTTGGATCACATGTTTGGACAATTCAGTATGCGGTTGCTCCTTCTGATGCAGATTTAAGTCACGTGCGTTAATGATTATCCAGATGATTTGGCCTCACAACACAATACCAAAACGTCATGGCCGTGGCGGCCACAAAGTACATGACACTGACGTGCAAACCCATGTTCAAGCTGAGCTGATGGGCATGTCAAACTACAAGCCGCGTCGCAATATTGCCGTGCATACAATCTGGCTCGTTCCACTCAAATAGGAAAATTAGGACACTTGCCATATTGTCAAAAAATTTCACTTTGACATTGGCTCGCCGACACCACCATGTCTGTCACGAAATGTCACCGTCCACATCACCTCCATATGAGATCTATATACTTGAATGTTCATTCACTGGAAGAAGATGTTCCGTCAACTATGAGGTGCATGTGGTAACTTCATCAATCTCAAGGTACTGTGTGGGCTCAGTATCTCGTTGGTGCTCAAAGGGGCAGAGTGTGTGTGTACGCGTTCATAGGGGTGAGGTATGTAGTTATTTGGGTATCTTGGATCCATAACTTTTGTGACTATAGCTTGCAATAATTTATTTTACAAAGTAAAATCACATATGCTCATATGCACGCACATACGCTCACCCCATGAACGCACGCACGTACACCCTAATTCTATGAGCACCTTCGAGATACTGAACCGGCACAATGTCTTTATATAGATGAAGTCACCACATGTGCCTCTCATTGAATAAACATCGCTGAGAAGACTGAAATAAATACGGGAAAAAGGGGAGCGTCAATGCCAATTGTATGACTTAAACTATGGTGGGTTGATTCCATCACAAGAAACTTCACCGTCTAAACTACTCCCAGTTAGCCTGCATTAATTGACTTATTTGCTAGTTTCTCCGAAGTGGCTGTACACCACAGGGACAAGTTCTTCATGGCGTACGTGCTGAAGCGATGAGGCAAAAATACACATTGTGCCTTCTCATGTGTTTTCTAGTAGTATGTAACTTCGATCACAACATTTTGTATAAAACACACAAACAAAAGACAACTGAAAAGTTATACATGAATATATTTCATGGCACGAATGTAATGAAACAAATTTCATGCTTGAAATCAGCCTCAATATTTATTACATCCGTTGTGAAAGAGTGTTGCGACATTAGACATCCTTAAAAATATTCCACTTTAGAGCTGGAGAAACGGGAGGAGATAGGATGGATTTGGGGTATCCAGCTGCTACAGATGGATGGTCGTGGTGCTGCAGTCCATGTCCATCCTGCTGTTCTTTGGCTTTATTATTGGTGTGACCCCTCAATCCTTTGCGTCCGATGCTTTCTTAACAGCGCTAAGGAGATAAGATTTGGAGCCGCGTGGTCAATCCTCGTCGCTGGAAAAAAATAGCACGTTATAACGCCGCACTGCTAATACCCAAACCCAGCTGCGGTCCATGTGCATGAGCGGGCGAGTGATATCTCCACCTTCCATAATTGGTCCAGCGGTCCATGCTGCTGTTCTTTGGCTTTCCTATTGGTGTGACCCCTCAATCCTCTGCGTCCATGCTTTCTTAACAGCGCCAAGGAGATAAGATTTGAAGTCGTGTGGTCAATCCTCGTCGCTGGAAAAAATAGCACGTTATAGCGCCGCACCGCTAATAGCGCGCCATAGTATGCTAAGAATTGTCTCGTAAATATATCAGTGCACAATGTCTCGCTAATCTTTATCTTTATCTTTATCTTTATTAAAGGGAGGAGGCTTTCATAGTTCTCCATACGTCACCCTTTTATAACCGTTGATTTTATGTTATTCACGAAGATTGACGGTCGAGATTTAAAAAAAAAATATTTGAGGAGTTAGATTTTTTGGTATGTTATTTTTTTAAGCCAAAGATTTTTTGGTATGTAATACATTGTACCTTTGTTTCTATACTCGTTGAATTGGGCCTCGGCTTGCTGGAGAAACGCACGGCCTGACCAAAACATACAACTAGCAGGAGCATGAAATCCTGAATGCATACGTCCACCTCACGTACGTTGATGCCTAATTTCAAATCCCACCATCGCTCGATACCGGTCTCTCTCTCTTTTTTTTGTACAACGCCTGTCTCTCTCTATGGTTGCGGGATGCGACCCGCCACCGTCGCCTGTGCCGTCTCGACGGCCGCCGCAAGTCTCACCGGTTGACTTAGTTGTTCGTCTGTGCTCCTAGCTCGACGACTCTTGGGTCGACCACCATCCGTCCATGCCGGCCTCATCGTTGCTCGCCGCCGCCCCCAAACCAATGTCATAAGAAACACTCCACCGTGACGACCACCGGGTCGCCTGCCTCCGTTCATGTCACGTGGTAAATAACACACAAACTTTCAAATTTACACGCCGTCATCCTCGGAACTAAACGCGAGCCCCGTCTCGGATCTCCCCATCCCGGCTCTTCTCCGTCCACGTTCCCAGAGGGCCGAGGGTATATTTTTGGAAGTCCCCAGGATTTTTATCATATGTGTGCATCTTGCCATGGCTATATCTTCTTGTACATTGCTCCGTTTTGAGTGTATGATATATCAAAATGTTCATCTCAGAGTGCTCTTCATGATGGAGTAGTTTGCATACATGTTATTGTTCATATTAATGTCTTAATCTTCGTTGCAAAACTACTAAGTGATATAATATGCTAATTGTTGACATCATGTGTGCATCTTGTGATTGTTATAACTTTGTCTCTGTTGATCCTATGATGATGATATTTATATGCACATGTTCTGCTCTTCATGCTGTACATGTTGATGTGCTTTGCATTCATGTTAGGGTGTATATAGATATCTTAATCCCTGTTGCAAAAGTGCATGTTGCTGTTAACTGCTGAAAACTGCTGTAACTTGCTGATTTGTCATTTTTGTTGCATTTTTTGTGTGCATCCTCTGGGCATGATTTCCACATATTTTAGGAGCATAATAATGTCATATTTACAGCGGTGCAATCCATGTATTTTGATATGCCCTGTAGTGAGTGCATCAAGCTTGTGAAGTGGGCTACTCGCTGTTAATGTTCTGTTAAGTCTGTTTCTGTCATATCATGATGCCATGTTTGCTTGATGCTGCCAATTAATCCTTGCATAATATGGAGATGCTTAGTTGACATGTTTGTTGTACATGTTATACTATATCATTCCATGTCTTTTGATGCCCTATATATTTTCTGTATAATATATTTTCATTGCCATGAACATGTCTATATGTTGTTCCAGTTTTCTGTTAACTTCATGATGCCTTGTTGTGAGCTTGATATTAGTTGATACATGCCTCTTTTGGATATTCTCCAATTACATGTTTTGAAGTATGCTACGATTACTCTGTTCACATGCGGTGGTTGTTAATTTTGGTTAACATATGCCTCTGTTCCATGCTTGCAAACATTCTATCATAATGTTATTGCTTTACACTTGCTGAAACTGTTTCAACATTCAATCTTGTCTTGCTGGGTCCTACTAATCCATGAGCCATATGCCTATGATGTCTGCATGTTATTTTCTCTTTGTTATGTTTAATTTGATTACATGCCCTTGGTTTCTATGTTTACTTGTTGTAGCTTGTCTCTTTCTTGCTCTCAAGTTGTCATCATATTAACTCTGCTCATGTATATGCTCCTGTGTTATAAAGTTGCTTTTTACATTGATCATATTGGTTTAACCTTGATGCCTATGAACCTGAACCTTAATGATATTTGAAGTATGTTATATGTACATGAAGTGTATGCCAAGTTTGTGCTCATATGATTCCTGTAGCATGTTTTTTTATGTTTGCAAAGTGCCTAGTTGCTGTTTTGAACAGATTGTTATATCTTGTTTGAAGTGTATGTGTTGCACCATTGCTCCTTTTGAGCTTGCTCTATATGAAAATTGCTTAGAATTGCATGTAGTTTGATCATGTCATGTTGCATCCATGTTTTGAGAGTGTTTGCTTGATGTTTGAATGTATTTTGCGTCAATGCCATGTTTAATTTGTTTTGCTCATATCTTCTAGGCCGTAGCTCCGAATTAAATGAACTTTATATGTAACTTGACTAGAAGTTCGCGTAGATCATCTTGGTGCATCTTAACTTGCTGTTTAACAACTCAAACAAAAGGTTTATTCAGATCTGGACCAATTTCGAAATTTGCATATGAGGACTTACCGGATTTGTTATATGTTGTTCCGGCCTCATTTAAACTTGCTTTGATGTGTTGTTCTTGTATGCATCATCTCTTACCATGAGTAGCATCATATAGCCTTGTCACCCATCATACTTGGTTGAGCATCATGTCATGTTTATGTGTTGTGTGTTTATCATGTTGTTTGCTTCTTTTCAGTTGTGTTTCTCCACGATAGTTCCTATTTCGTTGCGATTGTGAGGATTCATTCGACTACGCTTGGTTCGTCTTCGCCCGTTCGTCTTCTTCATGGACTCGTTCTTCTTCCTAGCGGGATTTCAAGCAAGATGACCGTCACCCTAGATCTCACTACTATCATTGCTATACTAGTTGCTTCGTTCTATCGCTATGATGCGCTACCTATCACTTGTTTATCAAGCCCCCCAAATTGCCATGTCAGCATCTAACCTTTTTCACCCTTCCTAGCAAACCGTTGTTTGGCTATGTTACCGTTTTTGCTCAGCCCCACTTATAGCGTTGTTAGTTGCAGGTGAAGTTGAACATTGCTCCATGTTAGAACATGATTATTTTGGGATATCATAATATCTCTTATTTAATTAATGCATCTATATACTTGGTAAAGGGTGGAAGGCTCGGCCTTATGCCTGGTGTTTTTTTCCACTTATGCCGCCTTAGTTTCTGTCATACCAGTGTTATGTTCCTTGATTTTGCGTTCCTTACGCGGTCGGGTTTATGGGAACCCCTTGACAATTCGCTTTGAATAAAACTCCTCCAGCAAGGCCCAACACTGGTTTTATCATTTGCCTAACATAACTAAAACTTAAATAGGGTATTTTCTCCGGACCTAGTTTCTTAATCAACCCCCCCCCCCCCCGGGCCAGTGCTCCTCCGAGTGTTGGTCCGAAACGAGCAGACTGTGGGGCCACCGCGGGGCAACTCGAGGTCTGGTTTTACTCGTAGGATGTATCATCCGGTGTGCCCTGAGAATGAGATACGTGCAGCTCCTATCGGGATTTGTCGGCACAGTCGGGTGGTCTTGCTGGTCTTGTTTTACCATTGTCGAAATGTCTTGTAACCGGGATTCTGAGGCTGATCGGGTCTTCCCGGGAGAAGGAATATACTTCGTTGATCGTGAGATCTTGTGATGGGCTAGTCGGGACACCCCTGCAGGGTATAAACTTTCGAGAGCCGTGCCCGCGGTTATGTGGCAGATGGGAATTTGTTAATATCCGGTTGTAGAGAACCTGACACTTGACTTATTTAAAACGCATCAACCGCGTGTGTAGCCGTGATGGTCTCTTCTCGGCGGAGTCCGGGAGGTGAACACGGTTTGGGTTATGTTTGAACGTAAGTAGTTCAGGATCACTTCTTAATCATTACTAGTTTGCGACCGTTTGCGTAGCTTCTCATCTTATTCTTGTATTCGTAAGGTAGCCACCATATCATGCTGAGTCGCTGCTGCAACCTCACCACTTATCCATTTCATACCCTTTAAGCTTTGCTAGTCTTGATACACATGGTAATGAGATTGCTGAGTCCTCGTGGCTCACAGATTACTACAACAACAGTTGCAGGTACATGTAATGTGATGATCATGACATGAGAGTGATGTTTACTTGTTCTGGAGTTCTTCTTCTGCTCCTTCTTCGATCAGGGGATAGGTTCCAGGTCGGCAACCTGGGCTAGCAAGGTGGATGTCGTTTGAGTTTCTGTTTGTGTTTCATCTGTAGTCGGATGTTGCTCTCATGTATGATGTTGTTGTATTCATGTGGCATATTATGTAATGGTACGATGTATCCCTAACTATTATGTAATGGTACGATGTAATGATATTCACCTTGCAAAAGTGACTCCAATATGCCCTTCTATCCCTGGTGGGACCTTCGAGTTCCTTTAGGATAGGGTCGCATATTAGGCGTGACAAGTTCGCTTTTGCTAGTAGCACCTATAATCCAACAACTAGGCCTAGCTAGGCTATGCGCCGACGTCAAGAAAAAAAGGGAAACTGTCACTATTAGGCGTTTTTGCAGTTGTCTAGCGTGCTGCTGGAGCGATCATGGCTTGAATCTGCTCGGTTCCTTCGGCGCCAAATAGTAGCTTAACTGTTCATAGTGCACACTTCCCTGGTCGAGCGGGCCGGCCGTTCTAAGCTTACCCTATTTGCCTTTGGTCCCAATTTTTCTCTGCCTTTTTAGCCGGTTGTCTTTTTTTTCTATTTTTATTTTATCATTTTCTTATAAATTCATAAACAATTTCAAATTTTAGAATTTTTTGAAAAATTTTAACTATTTTTAAAAACCGCAAATAGTTTTGTCTTAACGAAGTTTTCCCGATTTCTTATAAAATTTAAATTCATGAATTTTTATAAATTCATGTTTTTTTCAATTTCATTAATAATTTAAAAATCCACGGACGTATTCAAACTCATAAAGATGTTCACGTTCATGAATATATTTTTTGAATTTCTGGTCAAAATATTAAATTTGTGCACCTTTGCAAATGGGCAAACATTTTTTTTGTATACATTAACTTTTTCAAATCAATGACTTTTTTAAAATTTGTGAACGTTTCCCAATTCATCATTTTTTATTTTTTAACACTATTCTGAATTTGCGGGAATTTTGGAAATTCACAAAAAAATCAAATTTATGAAATGTTTTTTCTATTCGTAAACTTATCAAACCCCTGGTTTTTAGTTCACTTTAGGAAGTCATGAGAATATTTCTTAATCTAAGAATTTTTTTATTCTAGAAAACCAACTTCGGATTTTTGTTAAAACCGCAAATCGCAGCAGCTAGAAGCCCGAAGAAAAAAAAAGTGTGTGCAAGCATACGACGAGACTAGCTGGCCTCGTGCCAGCACACTACTAAGCCTCGGCCCGCTCGTGGGTAGTGTGCGCCATAGTGATTTGTTGGCGCCTGAAGCGCCAATTAGGACATCTCTTCAATCTGAGTCACATCACTAGTATAGGGTGCCAATTGATTTTATGGATTAGGAGTTGAGGGTTCAAACCAGGAAATCTCTAGAAGATTAGGGTTTAAAGAATCTTTGCTCTATTTTTAAATACTCCCTTCGTTCAAATAAGTAGCGCAAGCATTTCAATGAAAACATTGAGCATTAGTTTGGTCAACAGATTATGAGTTATATGTAACAAGAAACATATCATTTGATTCACATTCAGGAGAAGTTATCAGCGCCTTTGATTTAGTTTCATTAAGCTTTCTCTGTCCGGAGAGAAAGTATATGAAGGCATTGCTTACAAGTGTGTGTATTAAGAACCGCCAAAGGGCATGTAATAAACGTGAACATGATTTTCTTTTCAGAAAGAGGGAAAAGACTTTGACCTCTATCGATTGGCGCAGTTGCCTTAACCCAGAACATGAGTTGTCTTATGTGGGCGTCAGTTTAGCTCATCACGACCATGTTGTATGGTTGGACGACTTTCTATGACATTGTAACTCATCTGCTGATCGGAGGTTAACGGTGCACAAAAAATGGATTAAACTCTCATCCTTTTAGTAAAATGGCTCACCACAACGAAATTTGTACGGTGTACATACAGAAGTCTTCAATCTATGTATGTTTATGTATTGATGAAAGTACACGACGAGCTTGCTAGAAAAAAGGTAGGTATGGTAAAACTAAAAACGGAAATAATCTGGCCATTCATCATGTGTGCCGTTATTAATCTAGTTTATTATTACCTTCGTTCCAAATTCCTTGTCTTAAAAGTACAAGTCATGTTAATCAGAAAAAGGACATGTGCTAGAAAATTCTGAAAAGTAAAAGCAAAATGATCTCACAATAATACAACCCGGTGGGCGGAATAGAGCACTTTGTTGGTGCAATAAAGGAGGAGTGGGCATTGGCGATAAAAGGGACCAGGCCACTGCGAGTATGGTTGTACTAGTTTTTACTTCCCACATTTTTTGATGGAAATAGCTCTACAGAAAACGATAAGAAAGGGTAACTAGAAGGAAGTTGGCAAAGTGTGGAACCTTTATGATGGGAATGTGAGGAATCAAAAAGCAATAGAATGGAGGCGCATCACATCCATGGACAGACGACCTTGCGCAAGATAGCGCCACAAACACAGGAAGAGTGCGTGACCTTCCAAGATGGGTGGATTCTGAGTTTCTGACCACGGTAGCCAGGTTGGCGCAACGAATGGTAGAGACGAACATGTCGAGTAGAAAGCATTGCACATACGTCTAACAATTGATGCTGGATGTCACCCATGCATGAATCTCTTGACTCGAAGAAGATCGAGGTTACTGCAGAAATGCACGGGGGCAATCACCTGCCAAGTTATGCTGCCCGCTTAACGCCACAAATCCTCGTCCGAGATTACTGGTGCATTTTTACATGACTATTGATATTTGTTATATATGATTCAGTGATCCACGCATACTGCGAGTATCGTTGTACTAGTTTTCACTTCCCACATTCTTTTATAGAAATAGCTCTACAGAAATCAACAGTAACTCAGAGGAAGGTTGCAAAGCGTGGAAACTTTCCGATGGGAATGTGAGGAATTAAAAATCGGTAGAATGGAGGCGCATCATGTCCATCGGCAAAATAGCTTGCGCAAGATAGGGCAAGAAGCACAGGAAGAGACTGTGTGAGCTTCCAAGATGCGTGGATTCTAACCACGACAACCGGGTTGGTGAAATGAACGGGCAGAGACGACCCAACGGAGGGTCAAGCATTGCACATACGTCTTACGAGCGATGCTGGACGCCGCTCATGAATCTCTTGATGCGAGGAAGATCGAGGTTATTGGTGCATTTTCACACGACCATTGATATTTGCCATATCTGATTCAGTGATCCGCATATACTTGTTCTATCAAATGGATGCATCTCTGCCCTCGCACCTCTCCCGGAAAACTACTATGTACTAGTAAGTGGCACGTGCTTTGCACGTTGATGGAGTGCACATAGATGGTTCATATTGGCATTTCGTAAAGTATGAACATGCATGCATGTATGTAGCAGTTGATTAAGTAGATTGTTTGTATTTTACAGACTTATTACACAGACGTCATGTTTTATGTATCTTTACATGCCTATTACAACATATTACTACATCACGTGATGTTTTTTTCTTTTCATATTTTTTTGATACAAACCTTTTCAGATTTTTTGACTTTTTTTTAGGTGTTCAAATTTTTGATTTGGAACAAGAAATTCCAATACGGCCCACCCTCCTAGTCGGAGCAGAGGTAATCCACGGCCCATGAACACTCTGCTTGTTGAGACTACGCTGCACCTCATGCACCTCATCCGGTCAATCTACGTGTGTCCCTCGAACTCTCCCGTATCTTCTCTCCCTACTCGTCCCTTGTCTCCATATCCTTCACACAGCTTCTTCTCATTAAGGACAGTATAACCGCACCAAAAGCGAGCTCTCACAGCGATTCGGATTTTTGGCCGTCCGTTTTCACGATCTGGATGTCCTTGGCCGTCAGATCTGCTCTAGAAAGTGATCTGCCTCGCGCTGCTTTTAATCTGGCCCGACTGTCCTGGGCTGCTGCTCCACAGGCCGAAAGAAAGCCTTCTGGTTAACTGGGCCGCCGGCCAGCCCATTAACCAGCTGCGCTTCGGTCAAGGGGTCAGTGCTACGGTTCCATCGACGAGGGATACAAAGGGGCGGCTGGGAGGAACAGATCGGTGGGGCGCTGGATGCCGGCGACGCGGGCGGTTCGTCATGGGATCCTTCGTCCGCTGGTCTTCTCAGTGGATCCAGACGAGGCACGCGAGGCGATCCAGGCAGAAGCAGCCTCTCTCCCCGACCTCTCGTCTCTCTCTCTCTCATGAAGTGGGAGATCATGCGCCGCCGCAATTCCACCACCGCCGGGTCCCTTTGCTCATCTCCATCCTTGTATGCGGTGGGATCCCGCCTTCCATATCGCCCGTGCGTGGGCACTGGTGCCGTCCCCCTCGCTTACGTTGACGCGGTGACGACAGTCGTGAGGCGCGGGCGGTTGAGCCGCTTCCTTCCATTAAGAGACCTCCTCCCTGAACTCTCTCTAGCGGGAGGCGAACCGGTGGTGTGTTGACGCCGTCCCGGCGCTCCACGCTGGTCGGATCATGCCTCCTTCCACGAGTGAGCATCCCGTGGCTGCCCTACCCTTCACGTCCCTTATTCCCTGCGCCGCCACGACGCAGACTACAGTTGGATCCCAATATCTCATCACCTCGACTCCGCTACACCACCACATCGCTGCTGGCTTTCGGGCTTAATGTCATCCTAATCATAGTTGCTTTCTATATATAACCATTTTCAGTCTTTTGACAGGCATATCAACTGCAGATGATGTGCAAAGGAAGTTCAGATCACAAGCATATGAAAGCATCCTGGAAACTAACCTGTGGAAGCACTACAATGATATCAATCTATTTTTTGTCATATTACTCCAGATTTGTCCATGGTTATATTTATTATTATAAAAGGGCAGCCCCAGTGCATGTAGCTCCCGCTTGCGCAGGGTCTAGGGAAGGGTCCGACCACTTTGGGTCTATTGTACGCAGCCTTTCCCTACATTTCTGCAAGAGGCTGTTTCCAGGACTTGAACCCGTGACCTCATGGTTATATTTATTATTATAAGTATCTACAATTCCTTGAATAATTTGTTTACAGTCTGGTGGGGCTTTGGTAAGGGACCCTCCCCCTGCTCCTAACCATGGTGTTTATTTTTTATTGCGTGCTACTGCTGATGTGTGCTTTGCTAATTGTTGATTTGTGCAGATATAGTCAAAGTGTGTTTTGGCAGATATAGGAGGAAATAACAATGCCTAATTTGTTCTGAATATAGTTTTATATCAGTTGGTGGCTAATCGTACCAGTTTTTTAAGATAGAAATTGCGACTAACACAACTACTATGTAACTAAGTTTCTTATTGCGGGGATAGCTCCTGAAGCAATTCGTTAGCATTCAGTTGAGTAGCATGTGGCGTGCTTATAGTTTTAATGAGAGGCTAAACAATAAGACAATCCAGACCAGATAGTAAGCTTAATTTGCATTGATGAGTACACAGATCAGAATTTCCTCTGATAAATCATATGTTCGTGTCGCAGCCAGATTTTGATCATCATTAGTAAATTTGTTCCAGGGTTGATGTTATGCAACATGGTCAGACATTTTTCCTCCAAGTTAAGTTGGATGACTAAAATATTACCACTTCAAGATTTATCGTATCACAGTAGTCATCAAATAGTTTTTTGAGTCATGCAAATAGACTTGGTCCCCCTTCTCTGCTGCACGCGCTGAACTCTAGATCAAATCCTCCTCTAGCAGCGACGGCGCTTCCTTCATAACCCTATGTGATTTATTTCTTTCCGTACCTTAAATTCATGTCGTCTTAGTCATATCAAGGAAAAGAACAGGATAACATTTTGTCACCTTCAGTGCTTCCTACTGTATTTGTTAGCTAATTTTGCTATGCAGATCTTATTTAACCCACCGTGTTGTTGTTATTCGGAATTATCCTATGTGTATCTAAATTTGTCTAGCCATGCTGTCGTGCCACACAAAAATACTTTACAGTTCGATTAGTTGAGAATAGACCGCATCTTCCTACTAATTTCAAATATAGAATATTGAGACGACTTGTATTTTATCGTCCATCTTTATGTAGGATGCCTGTAGATCCCTTGTTTTTTGTTAAATTGATCTTGTTAGATAAAGTGCATCCACCCTGATAGCAATGTTTCTAATCAATACATACAAAGGAAGAGGGATCAAAGGTTGGCAAGAGGATATATACTATTTGTTAATTATCTTGGTGATTCTTCTATCTGGATTATTGTACATGTTGTCTCGAATACATAGATAACCTGGAGAATGCTCGCATCTTGCGGAAGGTAATTTAGATGAAATTATTAAGATTGATGCAAGAAGAGCTTGGGACCTCCGCATTATGTAGTGTGCAAGTCCCTTTCAATTAAATTACCGTTTGTTAATTTTTCTCATCCTCACTGGTCCATATGTTCATGTATACCTCATGAAGAGCTTGGGACCACCACATTACTACATCGACTTATGAATTTCTATAATCCACCTCCAAGCAATCATGCATGAACCATAAATTTTGCCAGTTTGTACCCTATTTGGTATCATTGGTTCACCCGCTGAATGTAACAAGGAATGACGGAAGCGCACTTTTGGCTCTCGGGTACCCGCGCACCCTATATGCGGAAAAAAATTTCGTAATTCAAAAAAAGTTCAAAAAATTCCAAATCTTTTTTGGAATCAAACATGATCAGGTATTGTACTCGTATAAAAGATTTGGACAACAAATGATTCATATTGACTTCACGGCAAAAAAGACAAGTTTATGGCGACAATATAGCGCGTATAGTACTTGTATATAGCATTTTTTGCCGAATCTTCGACCCAGGATGCAACGAATGTCATTCTCTGACGAATCTTTTTTATATGACTACAATACTTGATCATGTTTAATACCAAAAAGATTTGGAATTTTTTGAACTTTTTTTGAATTACTAATTTTTTTTTGCATATAGGGTGCGCTGGTACCCAGGTTCTCCTTCATATTTTCCAAGGAATGACTTCTTATTCATCATGGAAGGGCTATTATTCAATCATGATGTACATTATTTCTATCTATAATATAAGTATATAACACATTCACCACTAGAGATCAGGTTTCTAATGTATAGCGGTCCTTCAAGTTTCAGAGAATGACATGCATATGTCTGTTAGATGTTGAGAAACTTTTGACGAGTTGGTAATTTGTAAATGGTTTTAAGTTTGAGCACATATTTGTCTTTTCTTTTTTGCAATATTACTTCGAATAATTATTTTACCAAATAATGTTTGTGCTCCTCTCTTGATGTCTACTTTAGCACATGTTTGTGTGCAACATTTGGTGTTTATGTGCTAAACATACAGGGGAGGATTGCACTCCCTTTTTTTAAACAACTTTGCTGTGTTGGCCATATGTACAATTACTTGGAAGTGTGTCACAAGGCAGAGTAAAAATTTGACAAGAATATAGAAAAGACGGCAAAAGTTGTATGCCCGGATGTAATCCCTTGTAGAATCGTTGTCTGTTAGACTACAGTGTAGAACATTTGTGCATGACAGCAACAGTGTAAGAAATGCACTGAGATTGTCTAGATAATAAATTTTGTCTATAATTTCTGCAGTATTTGTAATGCCTATTTTAATTATATTTTCCCCAAATTTTCCTAATTTCATTCATTAATATTTCTATTTTTGGATGTTGTGACGCGAGCCTTGCGATAGTGTTTTAGTAGCTAAAAGTGGCCATGATCAATCATATAACATGCATCCATCAACATTTCTAATTAAAATCCCATATGCTTAATACCACAACTCAAACCGACAAGTCTGCTAGATTCAAGTTTAAAACATTGCAAACCAATATTTTTAAAGCCAAAATAGACGGGCGCGGCAACGCGCGCCACCAATGATCTAGTATCCTCTACAACATCCTCAATCAACTAATACCGCCATCGTTCTTACCATTGTCGATGCCAACGACTATGGCTTCCCAGGCCTCCCAAGCAGCACCGCAACACTTGCTATTGCCGTGCACAACTTCTCCATCCTCCTGTCAGCCATCATGGCTTTGGCTGATGCTGAGGTCTTGAGCGTGTTCTCATGGAACGAAATTAATTAAGCCAGCTCTGGGTAACGCTTACTTAAAAAAAGAAGTTCTGGGTAACTTTTTAGGGAAGATGGGAGACATGCGCGTGTGCCAATGGGCGAGGCTGCTGAGGAGGAGAAAAGGAACCTGGATGGCGAGCGCGATGGGAGACAGAGCAGACGTGTCCTTCGGCCGTTGGATGAAGAAATCGACGGCCCATGCTGTAGGGATTTGCCATGTCCTCGTCATTGGATGTCTAGATCGGATGGCTCAAATTCAAACTTATTTCCACACTATATAGTGATATAGATATATATATTATATAGTGTGAGTGTGATTGACAACATATTGTGGCAAATATTTAGTCATTAAAAGTTAAATGGAAGTATTTCTCAAAAAAAAATTTTGGTAAAACATGGTTAGCTTATTAGTATTTATTTGCAGACAAAAATGCAAAAGTTGGACGGCTGACTACATATACTTTGTGGGGTGTCCCATATTTGGAACGGAGGTGTGATCTATTATTATTTTACTGTAATACTAAATACAGACTTTCTAGAAAATTTCTGTACGAGTCTAAAAGATGAGAGACTTCTAGGTTGGTGGCTGCTCACAGTATGGTCTTTTTGACTCTCCCCTTTTCCCTCCTGTTGCATATAGTGCACTGATGACATGTCTTTGATGTTGCTGTTTGCATTTCTTCTGATGTCAGAATGCACATTTCTTGCTAATGTTGCTGCTTGTATTTCTTGCATATAGTGTACTGATGACAACATGCGCACTCTGCTGGAACACTATATCTTTGATCAGGCCATATTGACGTGCGCCTGCACCATCTCCTTGCCGAAGGTGGTGGCTTCAAGCTTGGCTTTGGGTATGAAATCCCAAATCGATCTAGAGTTGGACTCGTCATCATTGGTGCACGTGCCGTGATTCCTTCTTGGAGACCTCGCCTAGGAGTTGCGTACTTCTCTATTTGTTTCAGTAATTTACCATGTGGTTAGTGGTAGTCTATGGCAAGGCATGCGGCCTCGTGTTTTTCTTTTCGGTGTCAAGTTTGTTTGCTACTGGATTTTGGATAATAAATAATTTATGGCCATGCGCATCGCCCGATGTAGAGGCCGGGGTTATCCTCCCAAAAACATAGTTTATAGAAATATTCTTGCCATCCTTTTGAGTGCCACCTTTTCTTTCACCAACAAAACAATGATTATATTTTATACTCATGGATTCAATTTCTGTTTTTCTAGATTGCTTACATGGATTAATTGAATCTCTCAAGAAGGCGAATTGTATTCCATGGAATTAACTACTCAGTGCCCAGAATCTGCCATGTTTCTAAGGATCATTTTCAGTTAAGGGCGATTGCCGACCTGCATCGTCAACATTTCAAGTTTGCCACATTTGGGATACTTCATGTATGTTATTTTCTCCACCTTCTTGCTCAGTTTGTGTTTGCAGCATACAACATTTTAACAGTATTTGATCTTTTTTCCATTCTTATTCAAGTGGCGGAGCTATGTGCAAGTCTGGGGAGGCACACCCCCCCCCCCCCCCCCCCCCCCCAACTTTGGACCAAACTATGAAGAAATTTTTTGAGGGAGGGCTTAGATGAGGATTTTTTTAGCAGTTTACACCCTCAAACACCCATGATTTAGTCTTGCCCCCCCCCCCCCCCCCCCCAAGCCATTCCTAGGTAGCTCCGCCAGTGTTATTAGGGTAATGGGAACTGATAGAAGCACACTAGGAGAAAATAGATAAATGTGTAAAAGAAGCTCAACCTGAAATCCTTCGGTTTGCTGAAGCGAGCATCGACCATTCCCCTTCTAAAAGAACTGATATTGGATCAAATTAAGGTAATGCAAAACAAATGAGTACAAACTATTTTCACATTTCAAAGAGCTCCATGATGATACCACACGGTTATCAGGAGCTAAATTGCTAACTGTGGTAGGGGAAGTTCTCGCCATTGTAGGAATACTGCGAAGGCGGTTATGACACCCTCTTCATATGAGAAATCAGGTTATATTGTCAACTTACATACACATATGGTCTAAACCTTGAATTATATATATTTTTTACCTCTGAAATTTTATATAGGAGAAGACAGTGCTAGAGAATATGAATCTTCTGAGTCAGATGATCATCCAACACCTCTAGAAGCTGATTATGCGGTAATATTCAGGAGTTGTCTATCCGGAGCACAAATGGAGAGAGTAAACACGCTTATCCAGAAAATTAAACCTGAAACTACTATATTTGTCAGGAGCCGAACCGATCCCAGCCCCCGCGTCGCCTACCTTGGGCAACACGGTGGGCACCGCCGCCGCCAGCGCTTGGTCCGGCCTCCAACCACCCTCCCCTCACCGCCGCCGGTGATGGCGCCGCCAGTTAGGCTGCGGCGGGGCACTTCTCCCGTTCCCCTGCAACCCCTCCTCCCCTCGCGCGGTGCTGGTTATCTTGTTCGCCCATCTCCGACGATGCCAGATGAGCTCTTTGTCACCACTATGACCCTCTCCCTTCATGGATCCGACGGGCGGAGGCTGGAGTCGACCCTCCCTGGCGCAGCGCTCGACGGGGTAGTTCACATCTCCGGTGCTCTCTGGTTGGACGTCCCATGGCCTGCTCGACCCCCCTCGGACACTGGTAGGTTGGGTTCCTCCATGCCGCCGCTAGGTGGGTTGCAGCTTTATTGGCCTCCAGGAGTTGGGCGCTCGCCATTGAAGACCTTGGCCGTCCTCTGGTTGGTCGGTTCTAGCCCTAACTACTGTTGGGTTGATCTGGGTCTCGGTGCGCTTCGTCGGTGACTGTGCCATATGCGGCTCTCCCAGCGACGGCTGCTCGTGAGGTCTGGGCCTGCTCACTCGATCTCCTTTTCTCGTTGGTGGTCGGAACCAACATCTCCGTCGGGTTTTGGATTTGGATTTTTTTTTCAAATCTGACAGTGGTGACCAAAATCTCCAGATTTGGTTGTAACTGCCACTGGCTCAAACAGGTAAAAAGTTGCGAGATGCAGCCGAAAGGCTTCATTGTGGTTTTTGGTGGCCCTCGCTCTAACTAGTTTGCCTTTGATGGTGTACAATCTATAGATGATGACTTGATGCAAATGATATGGTTGGGCAGCGGGGACAGTGGGATTTTTTAGCCCAGTGAATGTAGCTGCTGGGATCGCGGAAAAGTAGTGGCGCAACACACGATTCACTTCAATATAGTGGTGCTTCTTGAGTACTCGATCTTGAGTTTTAGGGTGAAAACTTAGGTCTGATCTAAGTTGGTTAAACATGACAATGATAATGTCTTTGCATCGTTACCTTGTTGAAGGCATTGTTCAGATAAGTTCAGACTTGTTCGTCATGGTGAAAACCTAGAATCTAACATGTGGTGCTCGGATCCAGTGGCGCTTGAGCGTTGTTCCCTTCAGAACGCGTTATTGTTGAAGAACTTCCTTGTACTTGTGTTGTGAAGATATGGTTGGTGCGGATATGGTTGTCGCTATAGTTTTTCGATCGTGGTTTTGATTGCTTCATAATTTTATTTTCCTTGTCGAGGCGTATCCGTGGTCTTGTATGACCGCTGTGTTTATTTTTGTGAGTGCGTTTGATGTCGGTTTTGTGCATCTTTGCTATGCAGAGGCAGGGTGTGTACTCATTGTGTTTGTATCCGCTTGATACTCCATTTTGAGTTCATAAGAATCCACCCTTTTCAGAAAAAATTAACTACTATATATGTGGCGACCATGAGAAAGTGTGATGTTCAACTACCTAGTCCTCTTCTGCTAAATTTTTGCTCTTGTATGTTGAATTGGGCAGCTTACTGCTATCAATATGAACTGTTTGTTGCGGTATATGATGTACATTTCTGTTTTCTTCGAGAAAATCTTGTCATCTTCAAGTTCCCATGACCCTAGTGAACAATCGGATTAAAAAAAGTCTTGATTTACAATTGAAACCATGCCTTCTCCGTTCAGCCTGACTTCGCTTTTCTCGTTTGGTTTGTAATCACATCTCATCCTATCCAAATATAAACACATCATTTCAAAGGACCCCGCATTAGCTGCAGCTACTCACTTTTCGCGTGAAGAAGGGCCTATCACACTTGAGATGTCGGGAAGGAGTGAGAAGTGGCGTCCGAGATTCTTCATAATACATGTGCCTGCTTGTAGGTAATCGACTGAAGTTTGTATGCGACAACCAAGTGCAAGCGGGTGATATCTGCATCCTTGTACTGATAAAAAGGTGGGGGAAAGTACACATTCATGGTCCATATAGTCCGTGCAGAAGAGACTACTCGTAGAGGTGCTAAAAGGGTTCGCTCAAGCCATGATTCTATAGTTAGTGGGGAAGGAATGAAAAATTCAGATGTCGTTTAGGAATGGCAACCGACCTATGCACTCCAAAATGTTTAGAAGCAAGTCTGTCCATGGCAACTGTCTATGTTATGGGAACATGTACCATGGTTATCCCATATCATTTCGGGAGATCAACTCTGGTTTGTAGCAGAGTAGAATGATGGCTGCTCTCACCTGTGTGCTCTTCCTGTTGGCACCACCATGGTTGCCTTTGGGGTGTTTTGTACTCTGAAATCAAGCCATGGCCATTTCTCTCAATGGCGCTGCTAAGTCATCCTGAATGGCGCTGCTAAGTCAAAATTTTCTAAGTTTGGTGGCAGCTTTGTGTACTTCGTGAATAGCTAGCTTGAGACTTTGTTCGTTTCGCGGGACGAATATTGCAAGATCTGTTATTTTCTAGCTTTGTTGTGTTGATGCTTTATGGGATCTAGGTTCTTTTTCCATCTAGAGGCTTTTGCCAGAGAGATGAGCCAAAAAAAGTTTTTGTGGAGGACTAGTAAATTCTCCCAATGACATCTCAAAAACAAATAAAACTCACAACAAGAACTTGGGATATATCTTCAATAGTAGGTAGAGCAGGAATCTTGCATTGAATTAATATCATAGAATATTTTCTCAAAAGCTCATGAAGTCATGTTATAAGAGGCAGTAGCATTGCTTTCTTTCCGTGACTTCCCATGCCCATCATATAATACAAAAATCTAGGAAGCAGAAATACAAGAGAGAAAGCAAGTTGAAGATTATTCAAGTCTAGAGTCTTGTCCATTGAAATGAGAGGAATCAAAGAAACATGCTCTCTCTGTTGGATGTGTAGGCTGAGCGGGAGAAGTCATGCTAGGCCAAATCTGGTCTTGCATTAGGGCACGACAGTACCATGTAGATTTGAGCAATGCTACAACTCTAGACGAAGTGGTAACATGTCATGATGTTTGGGAACAGATTTGCAACGTTGTTTAGAGTTTAAAGCATCGGAGTACAACTAGTCTTTTAGGATAGCAAGCAAGATATAAATATAATACCGTAGGGGGAAACCCTTGCAGTTTCCTTGTAAAGAAAGACACTGATCCAGAACTGTCATGAAAATATGTGAGAGTAACCATGGAGGCACACATTCTCGATTACTCCCTCTGTAAAGAGTGATTGAAAACTTCTTATAGTAGATGATGCCTCGCCCATTGCCGCGGGATATTTTAGAAGATTTTTAAGTGATTCAACTTTTGGATTTGTTGATTCATATTGCTGGGCTTGACATGAAGGAAAAAAGCAATGTAAGACATCGGCACACCACAACAGGAAAATGGATATGGTTCTATAAATGGCAAAGCTGTCACCTCTGATCAAATTTTGTTATAGAATTTTAAAATATACACCTTCAACTTATGCAAAGGAGTTAATTCCACTTTGAAGCTATATGAAAGAAAACTTGACAAAAACATAACAACTGAAGCTGAAAATTACTTCCGAATTGCATAGACATAAAACATGGATGGAAACGGTAAATAATTTATTTGAAGGGAAATCATTGACAAATGAGACATGAGATTAATACTTTGTGAATTAGTATATTACAAAATCCAAACAATAAATTTGTATGTAAGTACACCCTGTAGACATATAGCCAGACATGTAGTGCTTTCAAGTGTTACAGAACGAAGATAGTAGAATACTATCTATTCATGGTAAGGTTTGTCATATCCATTCACACGACCCGTATGTAAACTGTGCAAAACTTGACCAATTGCATCACCAAACATGAGTCGCCATATTCCCTAGGAAGAGTAAAGAAATAACCTTTTCATGTGATTGCATAACATAACTAAAAGAGGTTGATAATCCTCTTAGCTGCAGCTACATTATGTTATCCTCTTGGGGGAGCACACATTCGTGGGGGAAATCAACCTGGACGCACAAACAGATATCCAAAAGAAATGAAAATATAATACCCATACAACATGAATACATAGGACCATGGGTATCACCTTAATTTGCAAAAAATAAATAAATAGAGGTGTTACTCAATCCCATCTAACCAAATTCATAGACATGATTCAACGTAGTAAGATCACATTACCTACTCTAAGTCTACTAATTCAAATGAAAGCTGCAATATGGGGTAACCGGATAAGCCTAGCTAACTTCAGATCGAGAACATATAGATGTAGAAAAAATAAACAACAACAAAATTGTAATTAATGGTATAATGCAGGAATGTATCAACTAATCATATGTAGCTGTGATGTTGCAAACGTGCATGCATGAGATGCACCATACTCACTTGATGTTGGGATTGTCTAGAACGGAGCATGTATGGTGCATCTAATGACTTTGACTGGATCTCGGATTCTGGGTCAATGCAGCATGTTCAAGCGCATCAACGGCAGACCCACAGTCGTTCCCCGAGGATTCTGCATGGAGCTAAACGTCATCATACAGTAGGGATAGAGTGATGGGCGGATGGCGAATGAGGCCGTCGAAGGTAGAAGGTGAAGTTGGGGTCTAGACCATCAGAGTTGGATTCATGGCCGAGGAGGAGAGAAGACATTAGATGCCAACACTTTTGTAGTGTGTGAGAGATAATGAGGGGTCGATGAATCATGAATGTTGTGGTGCACGCTTCCGTTCCATGTTCAGTGTGGCCGGGAGAGCGCGCAGTCGTGAAGGTGGAATGGTGGATTTGTGGAAGGGGTAGTGGAGACGGTTATAGAGGAAGGGAGTACATGACAAATAAGTTGGAGTAAATCCACATTTGTGGTTCGGCATAAAGGTTAGCAGTGGTGTCTAGCCAGGTGAGCGTTGGTCGTGTGGACCGAACGGTTAGCAGTTGTGACCGGCAGTAGGATAATCGGTCATGGCAGCAGAAGGGTGAACGACGGCTACTGGTCGGGGGAGTTTGGGTCGTCGTGCCAAAATGGTAGTGGCGGTGGCTTTGTTAGAACTAAACTTGTTATTAGTGCTGGGTTTAGATTATTTCTTAAATTAATTCCGAATTGCATAGACATAAAACATGGATGGAAACGGTAAATAATTTATTTGAAGGGAAATCGTTGACAAATGAGACATGAGATTGATACTTTGTGAATTAGTATATTACAAAATCCAAACAATAAATTTGTATGTAAGTACTCCCTGTAGACATATAGCCAGACATGTAGTGCTTTCAAGTGTTACAGAATGGAGATAGTAGAATACTATCTATTCATGGTAAGGTTTGTCATATCCATTCACACGACCCGTATGTAAACTGTGCAAAACATGACCAATTGCATCACCCAACATGAGTCGCCATATTCCCTAGGAAGAGTAAAGAAATAACCTTTTCATATGATTGCATAACATAACTAAAAGAGGTTGATAATCCTCTTAGCTGCAGCTACATTATGTTATCCTCTTGGGGGAGCACACATTCGTGGGGGAAATCAACATGGACGCACAAACAAAGATCCAAAAAATGAAAATATAATACCCATACAATATGAATACATAGGACCATGGGTATCAGCTTAATTTGCAAAAAAATAAATAAATAGAGGTGTTACTCAATCCCATCTAACCAAATTCATAGATATGATTCAACGTAGTAAGATCACCTTACCTACTCTAAGTCTACTAATTCAGATGAAAGCTGCAATATGGGGTAACCGGATAAGCCTAGCTAACTTCAGATCGAGAACATATAGATGTAGAAAAAATAAACAACAACAAAATTGTAATCAATGGTATAATGCAGGAATGTATCAACTAATCATATGTAGTTGTGATGTTGCAAACGTGCATGCATGAGATGCACCATACTCACTTGATGTTGAAATTGTCTAGAACGGAGCATGTATGGTGCATCTAATGACTTTGACTGGATCTCGGATTCTGGGTTAATGCAGCATGTTCAAGCGCAGCAACTGCAGACCCACAGTCGTGTTGGGGAACGTTGCAGAAAATTAAAATTTTTCCTACGGCTTCACCAAGATCCATCTATGAGTTCATCTAAGCAACGAGTCATGGGAGAGAGCTTGCATCTACATACCACTTGTAGATCGCGTGCGGAAGCTTGCAAGGTGATGATGGAGTCGTACTCGAACGTGATTCAGATCACCGATGCCAAGTGCTGAACGGACAGCACCTCCGTGTTCAACACACGTACGGGACGAGCGACGTCTCCTCCTTCTTGATCCAGCAAGGGGGAAGGAGAAGTTGAGGAAGACAGCTCCACCGGCAGCACGACGGCGTGGTGATGGTGGAGAAGCAGTACTCCGACAGGGCTTCGCCGAGCACACAACGAAGGAGGAGAGGTGTTGGGGAGGGAGAAGGAGGCAACCAAAGGCCAAGGACTCAAGGTATGAAGTCCCTCCTCTCCCCCACTATATATAGGAGGGCCAAGGGGGGGGTGGCCGGCCCTAGGAGATCCAATCTCCTAGGGGGGCGGCGGCCAAGGGGGGTTTCCCTCCCCCCCAAGGCACCTAGGAGGTGCCTTCCCCTCCTAGGACTCTTGCCCCCTTGAACCCTAGGCGCATGGGCCTATGTGGGGCTGGTGCCCTTGGCCCATGCAGGCCAAGGCGCACCCCCTACAGCCCATGTGGCCCCCCGGGGCAGGTGGCCCCACCCGGTGGGCCCCCGGGACCCCTCCGGTGGTCCCGGTACAATACCGATAACCCCGAAACTTGTCCCGATGCCCGAAACAGGACTTCCCATATATAAATCTTTACCTCCGGACCATTCCGGAACTCCTCGTGACGTCCGGGATCTCATCCGGGACTCCGAACATCATTCGGTAGTCACATACTTGACTTCCTACTAACCCTAGCGTCACCGAACCTTAAGTGTGTAGACCCTACGGGTTCGGGAGACACGCAGACATGACCGAGACGACTCTCGGGCAATAACCAACAGCGGGGTCTGGATATCCATGTTGGCTCCCACATGCTCCTCGATGATTTCATCGGTTGAACCACGATGTCGAGGATTCGATCAAACCCTGTATACAATTCCCTTTGTCAATCGGTACGTTACTTGCCCGAGACTCGATCGTCGGTATCCCAATACCTTGTTCAGTCTCGTTACCCGGCAAGTCACTTTACTCGTACCGTAATGCATGATCCCGTGGCCAACACCTTGGTCACATTGAGCTCATTATGATGATGCATTACCGAGTGGGCCCAGAGATACCTCTCCGTTATACGGAGTGACAAATCCCAGTCTCGATCCGTGTCAACCCAACAGATACTTTCGGAGATACCTGTAATGCACCTTTATAGTCACCCAGTTACGTTGTGACGTTTGATACACCCAAGGCACTCCTACGGTAACCGGGAGTTACACGATCTCATGGTCGAAGGAATAGATACTTGACATTGGCAAAGCTTCTAGCAAACGAACTATACGATCTTTTATGCTATGCTTATGATTGGGTCTTGTCCATCACATCATTCTCCTAATGATGTGATCCCGTTATCAACGACATCCTATGTCCATAGTCAGGAAACCATGACTATCTATTGATCATAACGAGCTAGTCAACTAGAGGCTCACTAGGGACTCATTGGGTCTAAGTGTTCACACGTGTATTACGATTTCCGGATAATACAGTTATAGCATGAACAAAAGACAATTATCATGAACATTGAAATATAATAATCCTTTTATTATTGCCTCTAGGGCATATTTCCAACAGTCTCCCACTTGCACTAGAGTCACCAATCTAGTTACATTGTGATGAATCGAACACCCATAGAGTTCTGGTGTTGATCATGTTTTGCACGCGAGAGAGGTTTAGTCAACGGATCTGCGACATTCAGATCCGTGTGCACTTTGCAAATCTCTATGTCTCCATCTTGAACATTTTCACGGATGGAGTTGAAACGACGCTTGATGTGCCTGGTCTTCTTGTGAAACCTGGGCTCCTTGGCAAGGGCAATAGCTCCAGTGTTGTCACAGAAGAGTTTGATCGGCCCCGACGCATTGGGTATGACTCCTAGGTCGGTGATGAACTCCTTCATCCAAATCGCTTCATGCGCTGCCTCCGAGGCTGCCATGTACTCCGCTTCACATGTAGATCCCGCCACGACGCTCTGCTTGCAGCTGCACCAGCTTACTGCTCCACCATTCAACATATACACGTATCCGGTTTGTGACTTAGAGTCATCCAGATCTGAGTCGAAGCTAGCGTCGACGTAACCCTTTACGACGAGCTCTTCATCTCCTCCATAAACGAGAAACATGTCCTTTGTCCTTTTCAGGTACTTCAGGATATTCTTGACCGCTGTCCAGTGTTCCTTGCCGGGGTTACTTTGGTATCTTGCAACCAAACTTACGGCAAGGTTTACATCGGGTCTGGTACACAGCATGGCATACATAATAGATCCTATGGCTGAAGCATAGGGGATGACACTCATCTCTTCTTTATCTTTTGCCGTGGTCGGTGACTGAGCCAAGCTCAATCTCACACCTTGTAACATAGGCAAGAACCCCTTCTTGGACTGATCCATTTTGAACCTCTTCAAAATCTTATCAAGGTATGTGCTTTGTGAAAGACCTATGAGGCGTCTCGATCTATCTCTATAGATCTTGATGCCTAATATATAAGCAGCTTCTCCAAGGTCCTTCATTGAAAAACACTTGTTCAAGTAGGCCTTAATGCTGTCCAGGAGTTTCGTATCATTTCCCATCAAGAGTATGTCATCTACATATAATAGGAGAAATGCTACAGAGCTCCCACTCACTTTCTTGTAAACGCAGGCTTCTCCATAAGTCTGCGTAAACCCAAACGCTTTGATCATCTCATCAAAGCGAATGTTCCAACTCCGAGATGCTTGCACCAGTCCATAAATGGATCGCTGGAGCTTGCATACTTTGTTAGCGTTCTGAGGAACGACAAAACCTTCCGGCTGCATCATATACAGCTCTTCCTTAAGATGTCCATTAAGGAATGCCGTTTTGACGTCCATCTGCCATGTCTCATAATCATAGTATGCGGCAATTGCTAACATGATTCGGACGGACTTAAGCTTCGCCACGGGAGAGAATGTCTCGTCGTAGTCAATCCCTTGAACTTGTCGATAACCCTTAGCGACAAGTCGAGCTTTATAGATGGTAACATTACCATCCGCGTCCGTCTTCTTCTTAAAAATCCATTTATTTTCTATCGCTCGCCGATCATCGGGCAAGTCTGTCAAAGTCCATACTTTGTTTTCATACATGGATCCTATCTCGGATTTCATGGCCTCAAGCCATTTGTTGGAATCCGGGCCCGCCATTGCTTCTTCATAGTTCGAAGGTTCATTGTTGTCCAGCAACATGATTTCCATGACAGGGTTGCCGTACCACTCTGGTGCAGAACGTGTCCTTGTGGACCTTCGAAATTCAGTAGCAACTAGATCTGAAGTACCTTGATCATCATCAACATTTTCCTCTTCAGTTGGTGTGGGCATTACAGGAATGGTTTCCTGCGCTGCACCACTTTCCCGTTCGAGAGGTAGTACTTCATCGAGTTCTACTTTCCTCCCACTTACTTCTTTCGAGAGAAACTCTTTCTCCAGAAAGCATCCGTTCTTGGCAACAAAGATCTTGCCTTCGGATCTTAAGTAGAAGGTATACCCGACAGTTTCCTTAGGGTATCCTATGAATACGCATTTTTCCGACTTGGGTTCGAGCTTTTCAGGTTGAAGTTTCTTGACATAAGCATCGCATCCCCAAACTTTTAGAAACGACAGCTTAGGTTTCTTCCCAAACCATAATTCATACGGTGTCGTCTCAACGGATTTAGACGGTGCCCTATTTAAAGTGAATGTAGCTGTCTCTAGAGCGTATCCCCAAAATGATAGCGGTAAATCGGTAAGAGACATCATAGACCGCACCATATCCAATAGAGTGCGATTACGACGTTCGGACACACCGTTTCGCTGAGGTGTTCCAGGCGGCGTGAGTTGTGAAACGATTCCACATTTTCTTAAGTGTGTACCAAATTCGTGACTTAAGTATTCGCCCCCACGATCTGATCGTAGGAACTTTATCTTACGGTCACATTGATTCTCTACCTCACTCTGAAATTCCTTGAACTTTTCAAAGGTCTCAGACTTGTGTTTCATTAAGTAGACATACCCATATCTACTCAAGTCATCAGTGAGAGTGAGAACATAACGATATCCTCCGCGAGCCTCAACGCTCATTGGACCGCACACATCGGTATGTATGATTTCCAACAAGTTGGTTGCTCGCTCCATTGTTCCGGAGAACGGAGTCTTGGTCATTTTGCCTAAGAGGCAAGGTTCGCATGTGTCAAATGATTCATAATCAAGAGACTCTAAAAGTCCATCAGCATGGAGCTTCTTCATGCGCTTGACACCAATGTGACCAAGGCGGCAGTGCCACAAGTATGTGGGACTATCGTTATCAACTTTACATCTTTTGGCATCCACACTATGAACATGTGTAATATTACGCTCGAGATTCATCAAGAATAAACCATTGACCATCGGAGCATGACCATAAAACATATCTCTCATATAAATCGAACAACCATTATTCTCAGACTTAAATGAGTAGCCATCTCGTATTAAACGAGATCCAGATACAATGTTCATGCTCAAACTTGGCACTAAATAACAATTATTGAGGTTTAAAACTAATCCCGTAGGTAAATGTAGAGGCAGCGTGCCGACGGCGATCACATCGACCCTGGAGCCATTCCCGACGCGCATCGTCACCTCGTCCTTCGCCAGTCTCCGTTTATTCCGCAGCTCCTGCTGTGAGTTACATATGTGAGCAACGGCACCGGTATCAAATACCCAGGAGTTACTTCGAGTACTGGTAAGGTACACATCAATTACATGTATATCAAATATACCTTTGGTGTTGCCGGCCTTCTTATCCGCTAAGTATTTGGGGCAGTTCCGCTTCCAGTGCCCCTTCCCCTTGCAATAAAAGCACTCAGTCTCAGGCTTGGGTCC
This sequence comes from Triticum timopheevii, assembly GCA_963921465.1. Lineage (NCBI taxonomy): Eukaryota > Viridiplantae > Streptophyta > Magnoliopsida > Poales > Poaceae > Triticum > Triticum timopheevii. Next base: position 50,888,457 of record OY997271.1, read on the forward strand.
ATTCTTTGACTTCTTCCCGGCAACAGGCTTACCGGGCGCGGCAACATCTTTGCCGTCCTTCTTGAAGTTCTTCTTACCCTTGCCCTTCTTGAACTTAGTGGTCTTATTGACCATCAACACTTGATGTTCTTTCTTGATTTCAGCCTCTGCTGACTTCAGCATCGAGAACACTTCAGGAATGGTCTTTACCATCCCCTGCATGTTGTAGTTCATCACAAAGCTCTTGTAGCTTGGTGGGAGCGACTGGAGGATTCTGTCAATGACCGCCTCATCTGGGAGGTTAATGTTCAACTGGGTCATACGTGTGTGCAACCCAGACATCTTCAGGATGTGTTCACTGACAGAACTGTTCTCCTCCATCTTACAACTGTAGAACTTGTCGGAGACATCATATCTCTCGACCCGGGCATGAGCTTGGAAAACTAGTTTCAGCTCTTCGAACATCTCATATGCTCCGTGATGCTCAAAACGCTTTTGGAGCCCCGGTTCTAAGCTGTAAAGCATGCCGCACTGAACGAGGGAGTAATCATCAGCACGAGTTTGCCAAGCGTTCATAACGTCTTGGTTCTCTGGGACGGGAGCGGCACCTAGCGGTCCTTCTAGGACATATTGCTTCCTGGCAGCTATGAGGATGATCCTCAGGTTTCGGACCCAGTCCGTATAGTTGCTGCCATCATCTTTCAGCTTGGTTTTCTCTAGGAACGCGTTGAAGTTCATGTTGACATGAGCGTTGGCCATTGATCTACAATACATATTTGCAAAGGTTTTAGACTAAGTTCATGATAATAAAGTTCTTAATCAAAATTATGAACTCCCACTTAGATTAGACATCCCTCTAGTCATCTAAGTGTTACACGATCCGAGTCGACTAGCCCGTGTCCGATCATCACGTGAGACGGACTAGTCATCGTCGGTGAACATCTTTATGTTGATCGTATCTTCCATACGACTCGTGTTCGACCTTTCGGTCTCCGTGTTCCGAGGCCATGTCTGCACATGCTAGGCTCGTCAAGTTAACCCTAAGTGTTTTCGCTGTGTAAAACTGTCTTACACCCGTTGTATGTGAACGTAAGGATCCATCACACCCGATCATCACGTGGTGCTTAGAAACGACGAACTGTAGCAACGGTGCACAGTTAGGGGAGAACACTTCTTGAAATTTTGTAAGGGATCATCTTATTTACTACCGTCGTCCTAAGTAAACAAGATGCATAAACATAATAAACATCACATGCAATTATATGGTTGTGACATGATATGGCCAATATCATCAAGCTCCATTGATCTCCATCTTCGGGGCTCCATGATCATCTTGTCACCGGCTTGACACCATGATCTCCATCATCATGATCTCCATCATCGTGTCTTCATGAAGTTGTCACGCCAACGACTACTTCTACTTCTATGACTAACGCGTTTAGTAATGAAGTAAAGTAGTTTACATGGCGTTCTTCAATGACACGCAGGTCATACAAAAAAATAAAGACAACTCTTATGGCTCCTGCCGGTTGTCATACTCATCGACATGCAAGTCGTGAATCCTATTACAAGAACATGATCTCATACATCACAATTCAACATTCATCACAACTTCTGGCCATATCACATCACATGATCAATCGCTGCAAAAACAAGTTAGACGTTCTCTAGTTGTTGTTGCATCTTTTACGTGGCTGCGATTGGGTTCTAGCAAGAACGTTTTCTTACTTACGAATCACCACAACGTGATTTTGTCAACTTCTATTTACCCTTCATAAGGGCCTTGTTCATCGATTCCGCTCCAACTAAAGTGGGAGAGACAGACACCCGCCAGCCACCTTATGCAACTAGTGCATGTCAGTCGGTGGAACCGGTCTCACGTAAGCGTACGTGTAAGGTTGGTCCGGGCCGCTTCATCCCACAATACCGTTGAGCAAGAAAAGACTAGTAGAGGCAAGTAAGATGACAAGATCAACGCCCACAACAAATTGTGTTCTACTCGTGCATTAGAGAACTACGCATAGACCTAGCTCATGATGCCACTGTTGGGGAACGTTGCAGAAAATTAAAATTTTTCCTACGGCTTCACCAAGATCCATCTATGAGTTCATCTAAGCAACGAGTCATGGGAGAGAGCTTGCATCTACATACCACTTGTAGATCGCGTGCGGAAGCTTGCAAGGTGATGATGGAGTCGTACTCGAACGTGATTCAGATCACCGATGCCAAGTGCTGAACGGACAGCACCTCCGTGTTCAACACACGTACGGGACGAGCGACGTCTCCTCCTTCTTGATCCAGCAAGGGGGAAGGAGAGGTTGAGGAAGACAGCTCCACCGGCAGCACGACGGCGTGGTGATGGTGGAGAAGCAGTACTCCGACAGGGCTTCGCCGAGCACACAACGAAGGAGGAGAGGTGTTGGGGAGGGAGAAGGAGGCAACCAAAGGCCAAGGACTCAAGGTATGAAGTCCCTCCTCTCCCCCACTATATATAGGAGGGCCAAGGGGGGGGGTGGCCGGCCCTAGGAGATCCAATCTCCTAGGGGGGCGGCGGCCAAGGGGGGTTTCCCTCCCCCCCAAGGCACCTAGGAGGTGCCTTCCCCTCCTAGGACTCTTGCCCCCTTGAACCCTAGGCGCATGGGCCTATGTGGGGCTGGTGCCCTTGGCCCATGCAGGCCAAGGCGCACCCCCTACAGCCCATGTGGCCCCCCGGGGCAGGTGGCCCCACCCGGTGGGCCCCCGGGACCCCTCCGGTGGTCCCGGTACAATACCGATAACCCCGAAACTTGTCCCGATGCCCGAAACAGGACTTCCCATATATAAATCTTTACCTCCGGACCATTCCGGAACTCCTCGTGACGTCCGGGATCTCATCCGGGACTCCGAACATCATTCGGTAGTCACATACTTGACTTCCTACTAACCCTAGCGTCACCGAACCTTAAGTGTGTAGACCCTACGGGTTCGGGAGACACGCAGACATGACCGAGACGACTCTCGGGCAATAACCAACAGCGGGGTCTGGATATCCATGTTGGCTCCCACATGCTCCTCGATGATTTCATCGGTTGAACCACGATGTCGAGGATTCGATCAAACCCTGTATACAATTCCCTTTGTCAATCGGTACGTTACTTGCCCGAGACTCGATCGTCGGTATCCCAATACCTTGTTCAGTCTCGTTACCCGGCAAGTCACTTTACTCGTACCGTAATGCATGATCCCGTGGCCAACACCTTGGTCACATTGAGCTCATTATGATGATGCATTACCGAGTGGGCCCAGAGATACCTCTCCGTTATACGGAGTGACAAATCCCAGTCTCGATCCGTGTCAACCCAACAGATACTTTCGGAGATACCTGTAATGCACCTTTATAGTCACCCAGTTACGTTGTGACGTTTGATACACCCAAGGCACTCCTACGGTAACCGGGAGTTACACGATCTCATGGTCGAAGGAATAGATACTTGACATTGGCAAAGCTTCTAGCAAACGAACTATACGATCTTTTATGCTATGCTTATGATTGGGTCTTGTCCATCACATCATTCTCCTAATGATGTGATCCCGTTATCAACGACATCCTATGTCCATAGTCAGGAAACCATGACTATCTATTGATCATAACGAGCTAGTCAACTAGAGGCTCACTAGGGACTCATTGGGTCTAAGTGTTCACACGTGTATTACGATTTCCGGATAATACAGTTATAGCATGAACAAAAGACAATTATCATGAACATTGAAATATAATAATCCTTTTATTATTGCCTCTAGGGCATATTTCCAACAAGTCGTTCCCCGAGGATTCTGCATGGAGCTAAACGTCATCATACAGTAGGGATAGTGTGATGGGCGGATGGCGAATGAGGTCGTCGAAGGTAGAAGGTGAAGTTGAGGTCTAGACCATTAGAGTTGGATTCATGGCCAGGGAGGAGAGAGGACATTAGATGCCAAGACTTTTGTAGTGTGTGAGAGATAATGAGGGGTCGATGAATCATGAATGTTGTGGTGCACGCTTCCGTTTCATGTTCAGTGTGGCCGGGAGAGCACGCAGTCGTGAAGGTGGAATGGTGGATTTGTGGAAGGGGTAGTGGTACATGACTAATAAGTTGGAGTTAATCCACATTTGTGGTTCGGCATAAAGGTTAGCAGTGGTGTCTAGCCAGGTGAGCGTTGGTCGCCTCGACCGAACGGTCAGCGGCGGCGGTTGGTCACTGCGGCCTACGGGTTAGCAGCTGCGACCGGCAGTAGGATAATCAGTCATGGCAGCAGAAGGGTGAACGACGGCTACTGGTCGGGGGAGTTTGGGTCGTCGTGCCAAAATGGTAGTGGCGGCGGCTTTGTTAGAACTAATCTTGTTATTAGTGCTGGGTTTAGATTATTTCTTAAATTAATTCCGAATTGCATAAACATAAAACATGGATGGAAACGGTAAATAATTTATTTGAAGGGAAATCGTTGACAAATGAGACATGAGATTAATACTTTGTGAATTAGTATATTACAAAATCCAAACAATAAATTTGTATGTAAGTACTCCCTGTAGACATATAGCCAGACATGTAGTGCTTTCAAGTGTTACAGAACGGAGATAGTAGAATACTATCTATTCATGGTAAGGTTTGTCATATCCATTCACACGACCCGTATGTAAACTGTGCAAAACATGACCAATTGCATCACCCAACATGAGTCGCCATATTCCCTAGGAAGAGTAAAGAAATAACCTTTTCATATGATTGCATAACATAACTAAAAGAGGTTGATAATCCTCTTAGCTGCAGCTACATTATGTTATCCTCTTGGGGGAGCACACATTCGTGGGGGAAATCAACATGGACGCACAAACAAAGATCCAAAAAATGAAAATATAATACCCATACAATATGAATACATAGGACCATGGGTATCAGCTTAATTTGCAAAAAAATAAATAAATAGAGGTGTTACTCAATCCCATCTAACCAAATTCATAGATATGATTCAACGTAGTAAGATCACCTTACCTACTCTAAGTCTACTAATTCAGATGAAAGCTGCAATATGGGGTAACCGGATAAGCCTAGCTAACTTCAGATCGAGAACATATAGATGTAGAAAAAATAAACAACAACAAAATTGTAATTAATGGTATAATGCAGGAATGTATCAACTAATCATATGTAATTGTGATGTTGCAAACGTGCATGCATGAGATGCACCATACTCACTTGATGTTGAAATTGTCTAGAACGGAGCATGTATGGTGCATCTAATGACTTTGACTGGATCTCGGATTCTGGGTCAATGCAGCATGTTCAAGCGCAGCAACTGCAGACCCACAGTCGTTCCCCGAGGATTCTGCATGGAGCTAAACGTCATCATACAGTAGGGATAGAGTGATGGGCGGATGGCGAATGAGGTCGTCGAAGGTAGAAGGTGAAGTTGAGGTCTAGACCATTAGAGTTGGATTCATGGCCAGGGAGGAGAGAGGACATTAGATGCCAAGACTTTTGTAGTGTGTGAGAGATAATGAGGGGTCGATGAATCATGAATGTTGTGGTGCACGCTTCCGTTTCATGTTCAGTGTGGCCGGGAGAGCGCGCAGTCGTGAAGGTGGAATGGTGGATTTGTGGAAGGGGTAGTGGTACATGACTAATAAGTTGGAGTTAATCCACATTTGTGGTTCGGCATAAAGGTTAGCAGTGGTGTCTAGCCAGGTGAGCGTTGGTCGCCTCGACCGAACGGTCAGCGGCGGCGGCTGGTCACTGCGGCCTACGGGTTAGCAGCTGCGACCGGCAGTAGGATAATCAGTCATGACAGCAGAAGGGTGAACGACGGCTACTGGTCGGGGGAGTTTGGGTCGTCGTGCCAAAATGGTAGTGGCGGCGGCTTTGTTAGAACTAATCTTGTTATTAGTGCTGGGTTTAGATTATTTCTTAAATTAATTCCGAATTGCATAAACATAAAACATGGATGGAAACGGTAAATAATTTATTTGAAGGGAAATCGTTGACAAATGAGACATGAGATTAATACTTTGTGAATTAGTATATTACAAAATCCAAACAATAAATTTGTATGTAAGTACTCCCTGTAGACATATAGCCAGACATGTAGTGCTTTCAAGTGTTACAGAACGGAGATTGTAGAATACTATCTATTCATGGTAAGGTTTCTCATATCCATTCACACGACCCGTATGTAAACTGTGCAAAACTTGACCAATTGCATCACCAAACATGAGTCACCATATTCCCTAGGAAGAGTAAAGAAATAACCTTTTCATGTGATTGCATAACATAACTAAAAGATGTTGATAATCCTCTTAGTTGCAGCTACAATACATTATCCTCTTGGGGAGCACACATTCGTGGGGGAAATCAATCTGGATGCACAAACAGAGATACAAAAGAAATGAAAATATAATACCCATACAACATGAATACATAGGACCATGGGTATCAGCTTAATTTGCAAAAAATAAAAAAACAGAGGTGGTACTCAATCCCATCTAACCAAATTCATATATATGATTCAACGTAGTAAGAGCACCTTACCTACTCTAAGTCTACTAATTCAGATGAAAGCTGCAATATGGGGTAACCAGATAAGCCTAGCTAACTTCAGATCGAGAACATATAGATGTAGAAAAAATAAACAACAACAAAATTGTAATTAATGGTATAATGCAGGAATGTATCAACTAATCATATGTAGCTGTGATGTTGCAAACGTGCATGCATGAGATGCACCATACTCACTTGATGTTGAAATTGTCTAGAATGGAGCATGTATGGTGCATCTAATGACTTTGACTGGATCTCGGATTCTGGGTCAATGCAGCATGTTCAAGCGCAACAACGGCAGACCCACAGTCGTTCCCCGAGGATTCTGCATGGAGCTAAACGTCATCATACAGTCGGGATAGAGTGATGGGCGGATGGCGAATGAGGCCGTCGAAGGTAGAAGGTGAAGTTGGGGTCTAGACCATCAGAGTTGGATTCATGGCCGGGGAGGAGAGAGGACATTAGATGCCAAGACTTTTGTAGTGTGTGAGAGATAATGAGGGGTCGATGAATCATGAATGTTGTGGTGCACGCTTCTGTTTGATGTTCAGTGTGGCCGGGAGAGCGCGCAGTCGTGAAGGTGGAATGGTGGATTTGTGGAAGAGGTAGTGGAGACAGTTATAGAGGAAGGGAGTACATGACAAATAAGTTGGAGTTAATCCACATTTTTGGTTCGGCACAAAGGTTAGCAGTGGTGTCTAGCCAGGTGAGCGTTGGTCATGTCGACCGAACAGTCAGCGGCGGCGGTTGGCCACTGCGGCCTACGGGTTAGCAGCTGCGACCGGCAGTAGGATAATCGGTCGTGGCAGCAGAAGGGTGAACGACGGCTACTGGTCGGGGGAGTTTGGGTCCTCGTGCCGAAATGGTAGTGGCGGCGGCTTTGTTAGAACTAATCTTGTTATTAGTGCTGGGTTTAGATTATTTCTTGGTTTTTTGAGTCATGCATGTAGTCGTGTTCATATACTAGGCTGCGGCACTATACTCACATAAAGATGAGATCATGTGTGTGCATACAAGCTAGTAGTGGGTCAGATTAGTTAGTTGATGTAGTCACGCATGAAGTTTGTTAGCTAGTCATGTGCATGTGCATGCTGGCCGTTGAGTGGACGATGCACAAGTAGTGGACGTGTGCATGTAGTCAGGGATTAGCTAGCGCATTGGTTAGTTGATTAGGTGCGGGCCGAGTCTTGTGCATCGTGGAGAGATTCCAGGAGTGCATGGCCTCGCCGTAGGTTGAGACCAGGATATGTGTGTGAGTCGTTATCTTGTACTGCCTATTTAAGTCAAGAAAAGGAATGAGAAAAGTGGCCAAGAGGGCTGGGCAAAAATGTAGTGTTTGTGTCACCAAGGAGGAGAGCTCTTGGCAAAGCTGGTGCTGGTGTCCTCCTTGGCGTGTGCGTGTGTATGTGTTGAGTTTTCCCACCATTGTGTGTGTTCTTGAGAGAGGAGAGAAACTGCAAGTGAGGGTTGTATGCGAGGAAGAAGAAGCGGCGCTGCAAGGAGGCGGCGCCAACAAGCTCCCTAGGAAGCATAGGTCGTGTCGGCCAGAACGTACGCCATGGTGAAAATAAACTCCAAGCAATGTCGATTGACATGAGCTATTTTCCCTCACGGGCTTGGAGCATCAAAAACATCATTTTCTCCCACCACCAAACTGATGCAGCTAGCTGAGCCAATTTCTGAACCAAAGCGGCCAGCTAAAGAGCCCGAAACTTTCCTTCGATAGACCATGTCAAGACATTGGGTTCATTCACGGTGCTGTCCTGGCATTGTGAATCGGGGATGTGGTGAGAGTTTAACGACCGGGGTGGCGCGGGATGGCGCGAGGAAATTCAAAAACAAAAATAAAAGCGATGACATGGCAGGTTGTGCATGCATGAGAAGAGTTAAGTGGGGAATCGTTTTTAGATGCGGGGCCATTTAATGATTTGGATATGTTGCATGCTTAGATAAATAGGTTAGTGGGGTAGTTCTCTTATAGGTATATAGGATAGGTTAGTAGGGTGGTTCTCTTAGCTATATAGAATTTGTTTACAGAGGTAGTAGCACAATTTGATGTCCTATTTTACATCATCTATTGGAAAGATACTCTTATACCTGTTATTCTTAAATCGTATCCCCACTAAACCTAATTCTCTCAACATGCGGCTTTTCACTTCATCAAGTGTGCGATGTCAGCATCCACTAACACTATTTTGCAATGGCATGCAAACCATATGCATGCTCTTTGTTCACATATACTGCAAGTATGAAACATTTCTTCATTAAAATAATAGCTATGGATTAAGATCATTTTCTTCATACGCAATACATCTGAAAATAATCTTTAAAATCCCGCTGCAACGCGTAGGTAATCACCTGGTTGTCCAAAAATGTGGGGAGTGTCTTTGATGGACAAAAAATATCTTGATTTAGAATTGAAACCATGCCTTCTCTATTCAGCCTGACTTTGCTTTTCTCGTTTGGTTTGTAATGACATCTCATCCTATCCAAATATAAACACATCATTTCAAAGGACACCGCATTAGCCGAAGCTACTCACTTTCCGCGTGAAAAAGGGCCTACCACACTTGAGATGTCGGGCAGGAGTGAGAAGTGGCGTCCGAGATTCTTCATAAGACATGTGCCCGCTTGTAGGTAATCGGCTGAAGTTTGTATGCGACAACCAAGTGCAAGCGGGCGACATCCACATCCTTGTACCAACAAAAAGTGGGGGAAGGTACACATTCACGGTCCATATAGTCCGTGCAAAAGAGACTAATTGTAGAGGTGCCGAAAGGGTTCGCTCAAGCCATGATTCTATAGTTACTGGGGAAGGAATGACAAACTCAGATGTCATTTAGAATGGCAACCCACCGATGCACTCCTAAATGTTTAGAAGCAAGTCCGTCCATGGCAGCTATGTGTGTTCTGGGAACATGTACCATGGTTATCCCATATCATTTCAGGAGATCAGCTCTGGTTTGTAACTGAGCAGAATGATGGCTGCTCTCACCTGTGTGCTTTTCCTGTTGGCACCACCATGGTTACTTTTGGGGTGTTTTGCACTCTGAAATCAAGCCATGGCCATTTCTCTGATCATGTACTCCTATATATCCATCCTGAATGGCGCTGCTAAGTCAAAATTTTCTAAGTTTGGTGACAACTTTGTGTACCTCGCAAATAGCTAGCTTGAGACTTTGTTCATTTTGCGGGATGAATATTGCAAGATCTATTATGTTCTAGATTTGTTGTGCTGGTGCTTTATAGGATCTGGGTTCCTTTGTCGGAGAGATGAGCCAAAAAAAGTTTCTGTGAAGTACTAGTAAATTCTCCCAACAACATCTCAGAAACAAATAAAACTCCCAACAAGAACTTGGGATATATCTTCAATAGTAGGTAGAGCAGGAATCTTGCATTGAATTAATAACATAGAACATTTTCTCAAAAGCTCATGCAGTCATGTTATAAGAGGAGTAGCATTGCTTTCTTTCTGTGACTTCCCATACCCATCATATAATAGAAAAATCTAGGAAGCAGAAATACAAGAGAGAAAGCAAGCTGAAGATTATTCAAGTCTAGAGTCTTGTCCATTGAAATGAGAGGAATCAGAAAAATATGTTGTCTCTGCTGGATATGTAGCCCGAGTGGGAGAAGTCATGGTAGCCGAGATTCAGTAATATGGACTTGCATGAGGGCACAACAGTACCCTGTAGATTTTGGGCAATGCTACAACTCTACACGATGTGGTAACATGTCATGATGTTTGGCAATTGATTTGCAATGTTGTTTAGAGCTTAAAGCATCAGAGTAAAACTAGTGTTTCAGGATAGCAAGGAAGATATAAACAAAATACCATAGGGGAAACCCCTGCAGTTTCCTTGTAAAGAAAGATACCGACCCGGAACTGTCCTGAAAATACGTGGGAGTAATTATGGAGGCACACATTATCGATTACTCCCTCTATAAAGAGTGATTGAAAACTTCTTATAGTAGATGATGCCTTGCCCATTGCTGCGGGATATTGTAGAAGATTTTTAAGTGATTCAACTTTTAGATTTGTTGATTCATACTGCTGGGCTTGACATGAAAGAAAAAGCAATGTAAGACATCAGCACACCGCAACAGGAAAATGAATATGGTACTATAAATGGCAAAGTAGTCACCTCTCATCAAATTTTGTTATAGAATTTGAAAATATACACCTTCAATTTATGGAAAGGAGATAATTCCACTTTGAAGCTATATGAAAGAAAACTTGACAAAAACATGATAACTGAAGCTGAAAATTACTTCTCAATTGCTTAGACATAAAACATGGATGCAAATGGTAAATAATTTATTTAAAGGGAAATCGTTGACGAATGAGACATGAGATTCATACTTTGTGAATTATACTACAAAATCCAAACAATAATGTATATCCAGACATCTAGTGCTTTCAAGTGTTACAGAATGGAGGTGGTAGAATACTATCTATTCATGGTACGGTTTCTCATATAGATTCACAAGAATCGTATGTAAACTGTGCAAAACTTGACCAATTGCATCACTAAACATGAGTCGCCATATTTCCTAGGAAGAGTAAAGGAATAACTTTTTCATGTCATTAATTACATAACATAACTAAAAGAGGTTGATAATCCTCTTATCTGCAGCTACACTATATTATCCTCATGGGGGAGCACACCTTCGTGGGGGAAATCAACCTGGACGCACACACAGAGATCCAAAAGAACTGAAAATATAATACCCATACAACATGAATACATAGGACCACGGGTATCAGGATTGCTAAAAAATAGAGGTGGTACTCAATCCCATCCAACCAAATTCGTAGAGATGGTTCAACGTAGTAAGAGCACCGACTTGCTCTATGTCTTGTAATGAAAATGAAAGCTGCAATATGGGGTAACCGGGTAAGCCTAGCTAACTTCAGATCGAGAACGTATAGATGTAGAAAAAACAAACAATAACAAAATTGTAATGGTATATTGCAGGAATGAATCAACTAATCATATGTAGTTGTGATGTTGCAAACGTGCATGCATGACATGCACCATACTCACTTGATGTTGAACTTATCTAAAACGAAGCATGTATGGTGCATCTAACAACTTTTACTGGATCTGGGATTCTGGGTCACTTCAACCTATTCTAGCGCAACAGCGGCAGACCCACAGTCGTTCCCGAGGATTCTGCGTGGAGCTAAACGTCATCATACAGTAGGGATGGAGTGACGAGCGGATGGCGAATGAGGCCGCCAAGGGTGAAAGGTGAAGTTCGTATCTAAAGTTGATACCATCAGAGTTGGATTCATGACCAGGGAGGGGATAAGTCAATAGATGCCAAGACTTTTGTAGTAGATGGAGAGATAATGAGGGGTCCATGAATCATGAATGTTGTGGTGCACGCTTCCGTTTCATGTGAAGTGTGGCCGGGTGAGCGTGTAGTCGTGAAGGTGGATTGGTGGATTGGTGGAAGGGGTAGTGAAGACGGTTATAGAGGAAGTGTGTACATGACAAATAAGTTGGAGTTTATGCACATTTTTGGTTTGGCGGAAAGGCTAGCAGTGATGTCTGGCCGGGGGAGCGTTGGTCGTGTCGACCGGAAGGTCAGTGGCGGCGGTTGGCCACTGTGGCCGACGGGTTAGCGACTGCGACCGGTAGTGGGATAATCCGTCATGGCAGCAGAAGGGTGAACGAAGGCTACTGGGTCATTGCGCCGAAATGGTAGTGGCGGCGGCTGCCTAGGAAGCACAGGTTGTGTCGGCCAGAACGTACGCCATAGTGAAGATAAACTCCAAGCAATGTCGATTAGCATGAGATATTTCCCCTCATGGGCTTGGAGCATCCAAAACGGCATTTGCTCCCACCACCAAACTGATGCAGCTAGCTGAGCCCATTTTTGAACCAAAGCGGGCATCTAAAGAGCCCAAAACTTTCCTTCGATAAACCATGTCAATATATGATATTAATCACCTGGCTGTCCAAAAAGGTGGGGAGTGTCTTTGATGGACAATATATGATATTAATTACCTCCAACTATATACATGCAGCATCAGCGATCAGAGCATCATTGCGGTGCAGTTCCATTCAGAAATTTTGATACAAGACTCATAAATTCCCTCAACAAATGAACTTATGATATGCCTTCAATGATAGTAGATAGAGCAGGAATCTTATATTGAATTAATGTCATAGAACATTTCCCTTTGCATGTTAGAGCATGCAATGCTTACTCAAACGCTCATGATATAAGACGTTGTAGCATTGCTTATTTTCAACATCTCTTCTCATATCATCAATGCAATACCATAGCTAGCTAACATAAATACAAGAGAGAAACCTAGCTTGGAGAAAATAGTTCATGTCTAGAGTCTCATCCATTGGAATGAGAGGAATTAGAAACACAAGAAGGTACACGACCGCGTGCAGACTACGTCGCTAATAGCAGCAACGATCCAATCAGCATCATGTGGCCAGGGGCCAGCAGTAGCAGCAGGCCAGGAGGTTGCATCCAACATGGACGACAATGACTACCTCCTAGGGGCTGCCAGCGATGCGCGCACAACCGTCGCAACCGTCGATAAAGCGCGGTCGAGACACTTCATGGGAGCAGGATTTTGTATGACTTGCGCCACTCACCGAAGGGAGTGCCTCTCCTGTACGACCGCTCCACCGATCATGGATGACCATGTTGGTCTGAAGACACAAATTGTAACTCCTTTGCGGGACTGCCGGACAGTACTCTGCCGATGGATAACCACAGACCGTTGTGCCTCGTTACGTGCCTATTTTGACCCGACTCTTGCTACATACGTACTACCTGATTCAGTGCAACTTCTCCCACCGCATGATTATGCGAGCAGCCCTCCACCGAGGCATTGATGGCCGTGTCCTCTCCTCTAGCACTTGGCATGAGTGCGTTGGCGGGACTGCGCAGCCCAGGGGCAGCTTCGAGGCTGGACCTCCACATCGACAATGGCCTAGCAAACGTCCACCGAAGTGAAGGCCCCGAACTGTAGTGAATTGTTGGCTGCGACCAGATGAGGGGCTGAGGCCTTTGTAATGTGAGGAGAGATGGGGGTGGACTCAATCAGAGATGAACCTAGTGCCTTGTTCCTCTTTCCTGTCTATCTCTTCCTCTCCTCCTCTCTAAAATGATACTCCAATTCGTCTTGAGTCTGATAGTAATTGCTGCTAAATCGTATTTGATGAGTTACCATTAGGTTTGGTTCATGACAATTGGCATCTAGAGCCTCTCAATTCCCATGCCTTCTCCTTTTCTCGTTTGGTTTGTAATAACATCTCATCTCATGCACATTTAACCAGATGATTTCGAAGGAATCCGCATTAGCTGTAGCTGGACACTTTGAGATGCTAGGCAAGAACTAGAAGTGGGGCGGAGATTCTTCGTTGGAAAAGAAATGTGCATGCTTGCGGGTAACTGGTTGGACTTTGTATGTGACTACCAAGTGCAGGCGGGCGACATCAGCATCTTGGTACCTGCAAGGGGTGGGGAAAGGTCCACATTCATGGTCCATACAGTCCGTGCAGAAGCTACTCATTGTATGGGTGTTAAAAGGGTTTGCACAAGCCATGATTCTCAAGTTGGTGGGGGAGGAATGGCACATACAGATGTTGTTTAGGAATGGCACATGATGGGTGCTTGTTATTGGTTAGAATCAAGCATGTCCACGGCAATGGTCTTTGTTCTGGGGACATGTACCATGGTTGTTCGTATCATTTTGAGAGATCAGCTCTTTCTTTCTTTTTTTTTTGCAAATAAGAGATCAGCTCTTTCTGTTGGTACTACCATGCATGGTTGTCTTTGGGGCGTTTTGTACTCTGAAATCAAGCAATGGCTATCTCTTTGAGGGCATATCTAGCCGATCCCCTAAAATTTAGAGGAGCAAACGGCCGAGTATGCTTTAGAGTACTTTTGCTCCACTGAAAAATGGTCGTTTCTAACCAATCTCCTAAATTTAGTGGAGTAAATTTTTGTTTGGCTCATATATTTCATCGAATACTTACTACGTGGTGCAGCGACGATGGTGACCACAGCCAGCAACATCGGATAGCATGTCGGACACGCATGTCGCAGTGGGTCACATGGGTCGTCATCACTGTTGGTGCTGCAGATCACCACCGGATGGACCGCCCACACGAACGCAACATCCGTCCGGAGCGCCGGCTGCAGCACTGCAATGCAGCACCCCACCCCACCCCACCCCAACTAAACTAGCAAAAATGTGGGACAGTTGGTACTGGCCCGTACGTAAATTTTAGGAAGCGTACTACAACATGGCCCAAAGCCCAACAGACACGAGAGTTATAAATGGCTAATTGCTCCACGATCGTCTTCACCTATACATTTACGTGATCGAGGCCTGAGCCCTAGAGGATTTGATCTAAGTCGATTCCCGCAATCAGCCAGCGTCCGGAAGCGGTTTCCTTCTCCACCGTCAAAACAAGGGCAAGCCGTGATGCCAGCCGCGATGACTGCCGCTGTCTGCTGATCACTGTTGCTGGCTCACCATAAGCCCGTGCCATGCTCCATGGAACTCACCACTAGATTGATTTGAAAGGTATGTTTTATACTTATAGTAACTAGCAAAGTGGCCCGCCCGATGCGCGGGCTAGGATTTTGTAAAGTTTAATAAAGAGTCTTCAAATCCATATAGACATATCAAAATGGTTAAAGAGAAATTAACAAATGCTTACATATGAACATCTTTAGTCACACAATTGATATTGTAGTAATTTTTTCTACATATTTATTTTTCCACCGGATTTCGTCTTCAATTTATATCTTATCTTGGTGATTCTTGATAATATTATATAAATTGTGAGCAATTTTGTCACTTGACCAGTTTGGACACTACAATATAGAAGAACTTGTTTATTTGTGGTTGAATTGGCCTGACTAAGTGATGGTATATTTGTAGTTGGATGAACAATCACATAAAAGCATGGTTTCCTTGTAGGTGTAGGTGTGTGTCATGTTCTCCAAGAAGCTAATAAACCATGGATGGCGAAAAAAATTAAACTCTTTAGTAGAGAGTAGCCAATTTTTTATTATTAGAGTCCACATACTTACGCTCTTATGGGGCTTTAATTCAGTAAGAAAGTGTATTTCAGCTTTTGTTAGTTGTTCATCAAGTGATTATACTAAACATAATTTTTACACTTAGACATATCTTTGGTGCTTTTCATGATAAGAGAAATTCCCTTTTCATCTTTGGGGAAATATTGGGCACGAACTGTCTCAATAATTTCTTCGGGAGCGCCGGAGAGTTATTGATTTATGTCAAAACATGTCTGATGGTTTTGCATGTCATATTAGATGAGTGCAAAAAGGTTACTTTAAATTATTATAGATTAACACATCCAAATTATAGAGTTTGTTCCATGGGCTGTACAAAAAAAGATATAATATTGTGTGTACTCAACGAAGTCTACTACACCAAGTTTGCATATTTTTTCTTTTGAGCCTATTTATACATGATAAAGATCAGCACATGGATCAATTTTTAACAAAAACTTTTAAAACTATTACGTAACATATATAATATGGTGAGGTAACTCGCCATTTCAGGATGGGACCGGGTCATGAGATACATGCGATCTGATGCGGATCTCAACCCATCAGGAGGTCTTCTAGACTAGATATCATGTGGGAAGACCATGATAAATTAGATCACAAAGAGGCTCTAGGGAATATTAGTAACTATAAGGATGTACTCCAAATTACACGGTCTGGATCTTTAAAAAAAATAAGAAGAGGTTGTAATTTAGTAAAATATCAGTAAGACAAAGGCCAAACATGGCAACTATAGGACCGCTCTAGTGCAGATGTTACTCAATGAGCAAAGTGTACGATGGTTACAACGTATCAAACATAATGTACAAAAAAGATTTGAAAGATCAAACAAAAATATGCCTTATATGCAAAATGTTCCCTTGTAGGAATAATAGTTTCGACATTTCGGTCAAGTTGATCAGTTGTTCTTTTTCTAGAATAGCGCTTCCCTATTCGACCATTCACCTTGTCTTCATGAATCTCGGATAAGCTACATGTGTAGATGGACACTATTATGAATTGCACTGGAGTTAGATTTTAAGGGACTTTGTTTAGGGGGCAAAAGACATCAAATGGATAATTAACTCCAAGCCTTACATTATACTTGAATTATGCGTAATAAAAAATGTATTATTCGGCTTGGGATGCACATTGGTACAATGTCTATGTACGTTACTCTGTGACGAGAAATATATTGTCACGTTTCTCTCTAAATGTAGTTATGTTCATTTTATAAAGAAGTATTGCTTTTAAATATTTCAATTATTGTGATCATGGTCAAGCACGGTGGTTACATCAAATCAATGGCTCGAAGAAAATTTATGGCTTGGTTGTACGATACGAAAAGGGTCAACATATTAATGGAGAAATTATTTGGTTTCATTCACTGATCTTGATATTCCATATTTTTCGTCCTTGGTACTATAGAGAGGTGTGTTAAACACATCATGTGTCCGGCGCACCTTATAGGACATAGATAAGATATTTAGGTTGTTAGAGTATCATGTTTATCTCATGTAACCTCTTATCTCTATCTCCTTTCTTGATCTCCAAGCTTGTAATCCAAACCGCATGTATGCGCTGTTATGGGAGGTGCGCCCCATCTATTTAACACGAACCCGTCGGCCTGAGCAAGGCAAGACGTTCCGCTAGTTTCCATATGGTAATCAGAGCCCCATCTCTTCCCATCTACTGAGATCCCATCTACCGAGCCTAGCCATGTCTTCTTCCTCCTCCGGCGCTTCCCAGACCACCCTCAATGGACAGGTCACCGAGAAGCTAACACGCACGAACTACGTGCTCTGGCGCACGCAGGTCACCCCTCACCTGCGTGGCGCCGGTGTCTTCGGCTACGTTGATGGCACCACGCCGGAGCTGGCCAGGCTTCATGTCACCAAGGACAAGGATGGCAAAGAAAGCAGTGAGCCCAACCCTCTCCACCCCATCTGGGTTCGGGAGGATCAACAGGTG
This sequence comes from Triticum timopheevii, assembly GCA_963921465.1. NCBI lineage: Eukaryota > Viridiplantae > Streptophyta > Magnoliopsida > Poales > Poaceae > Triticum > Triticum timopheevii. Next base: position 50,906,024 of record OY997271.1, read on the forward strand.
CTGGGTTATTTACTCAGCACCCTCTCCAAGGAGGTTCTCATCGCGGTGACCACGGTCACCACGGCGCACGCGCTCTGGACAGCAGTGGCAGGTATGTTCTCCTCGCTGTCCATGAGCCGCGTGAACAATATCAGGACGGCGCTCATCAATGCAGAGAAGGGCAACCAAACGGTTGCTGCCTACTTCGCCTCCCTCCGTGGTCTCGCCGACGAGCTCGCCGCGGCCGGGAAGGCCATCCAAGATGACGAACTAATCTCCTACATCATCCACGGCCTCGACATCGACTACCAGCCTCTCGTCTCCGCCCTCGACGCATGCGTCACACCGGTCTCCCTCGACGAGCTCTACGCCATGCTCAGCAACTTCGACCAGCGCATGGCTCAGTTCAACCACTCGGGCAGCGGCGGCTTCCGTTCCTCTGCCAACGCTGCCGTGCGTGGTCGTGGCGGCGGATCGCATGGTCGTGGTGCCTCTCGCGCAAAAGGACGCTCTGGAGGTCACGGTGGTGGCGGAAACAGCGGCAGCGGCAACAGCCGCTCTGGCGCATCTCGCGGTCGCCGCGGTGGCGGTCCACCTCGGGCCCGTCCGGAGCTTCCCCGCTGTCAAATCTGCGGTAAGCCAGGGCATACCGCGCGGGACTGCTGGTACCGTTATGACGAAGACGACGAGGATTCTCAAGATGAAGAAAAGGTGGCTGCCGCGACTGATGGATCCTACGGCATCGACACAAATTGGTATGTGGATAGCGGCGCTACTAACCACATCACCAATGAGCTTGAGAAGGTCACGATGAAGGAAAAATATCGTGGAAAAGATCACATCCACACGGCAAGTGGTGAAGGTATGCAGATTTGTAACATTGGTCATTCTACTTTTCGTACCCCTCACCGTCCAATTCATCTCATGAAAATTTTGCATGTTCCTAGTGCTGCCAAAAGTCTCCTCTCGGTTCATAGAATTGCCCTTGATAATCATGTTTTCCTCGAATTTCATCCCTATTTCTTTTTGATCAAGGACCAGGTCACGAAGAATGTTCTCTATCGAGGTAGATGTGTTCGAGGGCTTTACCCGTTGCTTCCGGAGCTTAGGAGACTCAATAAACAAGCCAATGGTGTTGTCAAAGTTTCGTCAACACGGTGGCACGATCGATTAGGGCATGCTGCTTTTTCTTTAGTTGAAAGATTGCTTAGGAAAAATAAACTCCCATTTGTTGGTGAGAGAAATGTCGAAACTATTTGTAATTCCTGCCAATGTGCTAAAAGTCATCAATTACCTTATCCAATATCTACTAGTGTCTCTACCAAACCACTTCAATTGATTTTTTCTGATGTGTGGGGTCCTGCTCCTACTTCTGTTGGTAGACATGAGTACTACGTAAGCTTCATAGATGACTATAGCAAGTTTGTGTGGATTTATCTTCTCAAAAAGAGATCCGAAGTCTTTCAAGTTTTTCAAAACTTTCAAGCCTTGGTTGAACGAAAATTTGATAGTAAAATTATTGCAGTCCAATCGGACTGGGGGGGGGGGGGGAGTATGAAAAACTCAACTCCTTCTTCCAAACACTTGGCATATCACACCATGTATCGTGCCCTCATGCCCATCAACAGAATGGCTCTGCTGAAAGGAAGCACAGACACATAGTTGAGGTTGGGCTAGCTCTCCTGGCAGGAGCCTCCATGCCCCTCAAATTTTGGGATGAGGCCTTTCTTACTGCCATCCACATCATCAATATGCTCCCTAGTCGAGTCATCAACAACCAAACTCCCGTAGAAAGACTCCTTCATGCCAAACCAGACTATAAGTCTCTTCGTGTGTTTGGGTGTGCTTGTTGGCCCAACCTTCGCCCATACAACAAAAGAAAACTCATGCTCCGCTCAAAACAATGTGTTTTTCTCGGGTATAGCCCTCAACACAAAGGTGTCAAATGTCTAGATATATCCACCGGCCGCGTCTACATATCTCGAGATGTCGTTTTTGATGAAACGAACTTTCCCTTTGCCACCTTACATCCAAACGCCGGTGCTCGCCTCCAAGAAGAAATTCTCCTTCTACCTCCTCATCTTACCACCATTGATCAAGGGGGTCCGAATTATGATGATCAATTGTTGATTAATCCTGCTACTAATGGTGTGCACGAGTTTTTTGATGATGTTCCAGGAGACAGCAGCGAAAATAATGAAGGAATAAGTGAAAAAAACGCGCCGGCAGTCCCACATCGCATGTGTCTGCATCCAGGGGGCAATCCTCCTCGGGATTAGCCTCGCAGCAGCAGTTCAGCGAATCCCCCTCAGGATCGGCGCTGGCTGACGCGCTAGACGCGCAGGCGACAGCGCCAGCCGATCGTGCGGGTGTCTCCGGCTCAGCGCGCGACGCGCGTCACGCTCCCACTGGCGGCGGGTCCAGCGTCTCTCCGCGCCAACCGTTGATCGACACGCGGTAGCCCGAGGTTCGCCAGGATGGCGCGCGCTTCCGTGGCCAGCCCGTCACGTACAAGCGGCGCGACCAGATTCGCCGACACAACGCAGGGCCCGAGTCTGCTGCGGGACCGGGCATGGATTCCTGTGCGCCCACGCGCGCGCCGCAGATTGGTGTCCGCCTCGAGGCTGATTCGCCATCATCCACCAACGATGAGGCCCCGGGATCTTCTGCGCATACAGAACACGCTGCACCTGATCAAACCGTCATAGAAGATCCGGCGGGAGCTGATTCTGCTACAGGAGTTTCTGCCTCGGGATTTTCTGTGGCTGAGGATCCCAACGCTGCACCGTCACGGCATACACGACTCCAGCGTGGGGTAATACATCCTGTTAATTATAAACATATAACCAAATACGGTATGGTCTGTTCCACAGGTGAACCAGGTGAACCTCAGACACTTCAGGAAGCACTTGGTGATGAAAGATGGAAAAATGCTATGAATGAAGAATTCATGGCACTCAAGAAGAATAAAACTTGGCATTTGGTTCCCCCACAGCAAGGTAAAAATTTAATTGATTGCAAGTGGGTATTCAGAATAAAGAGGAAATCTGATGGAACTATTGATCGCTACAAAGCTAGGCTCGTTGCAAAAGGTTTTAAACAACGGTATGGCATAGACTATGAGGACACTTTTAGTCCAGTTGTTAAGGCTGCCACTATCCGTCTTGTTTTGTCTATTGCCGTTTCCAGGGGATGGAGTCTCAGGCAACTTGATGTTCAGAATGCGTTTCTTCACGGTGTTCTGGAAGAGGAGGTATACATGAAACAACCTCCTGGGTTTGTAAGTAAAAGTGCACCCTCTCATGTTTGCAAGTTGGACAAAGCACTTTATGGTTTGAAACAGGCACCAAGAGCATGGTACTCTCGTCTCTGTCACAAAATGCAAACACTTGGTTTTGTCCCTTCAAAGTCTGACACCTCTCTGTTCATCTACAACAAGTCCAATACATGCATATTTGTCTTAATATATGTTGATGATATTATCGTGACAAGCTCATCTGATGAAGCCATCACAGGACTGTTGAAAGATTTGAGTGCAGATTTTTCCTTGAAGGATCTTGGAGACTTGCATTATTTTCTTGGGATTGAAGTAAAGAGGCACAAGGATGGACTTCATCTCTCCCAAGAAAAGTATGCAGTTGACCTGGTAAGAAAAGCTGGTCTACAGGGTTGTAAACCTACACCCACTCCATTATCCAGCTCAGAAAAATTATCTCTTACACAAGGGACTCTCTTGACTCAAGAGGATGGTACTAAATACAGAAGCTTGGTAGGGGCACTTCAATATCTTACTCTTACCAGGCCTGATATTTCGTTTGCTGTCAACAAAGTATGTCAGTTCCTTCATGCACCTACAACTGTTCATTTAACTGCTGCAAAACGCATAGTCAGATATGTCAAGAACACATTAAGCATGGGTCTCAATTTTAGCAAGTCATCTTCTACTCTTGTCAGTGCCTTTTCTGACTCTGATTGGGCAGGCTGTCTTGATGATGGACGCTCTACTGGTGGTTTTGCTGTTTTCTTTGGACCCAAGTTAATTTCATGGTGTGCTCGTAAGCAAGCTACAGTCTCCAGATCGAGTACAGAAGCAGAGTATAAGGCATTGGCCAATGCCACAGCTGAAATTATATGGGTTCAATCCATGCTTAAGGAACTTGGTATAAAGAGTCAATAGGCTCCATGTTTGTGGTGTGATAATCTTGGTGCCACCTATGTTTCAGCTAATCCAGTGTTTCATGCTAGGACCAAACACATTGAGATAGACTTTCATTTTGTCAGAGAGAGGGTAGCTCATAAGCAACTTGACATTCATTTTGTGCACTCCAGAGATCAAATTGCAGATGGATTCACAAAGGCATTGCCAGTCAAGAGTTTTGAAAACTTCAAGTATAATCTCAATCTCATGGAGTTGTGATTAAGGGAGGGTGTTAAACACATCATGTGTCCGGCGCACCTTATAGGAGATAGTTAAGATATTTAGGTTGTTAGAGTATCATGTTTATCTCATGTAACCTCTTATCTCTATCTCCTTTCTTGATCTCCAAGCTTGTAATCCAAACCGCATGTATGCGCTGTTATGGGAGGTGCGCCCCATCTATTTAACACGAACCCGTCGGCCTGAGCAAGGCAAGACGTTCCGCTAGTTTCCATAAGGTGTACTATATATTTCTTCTTCTCTTAACATATTAAGACCAATTATGATTTTTTGTACTTTCATGTTTATTCATTTTTGGCTGTAAATATATTACCACTTCTGCATCATTTGAAGTAAAAACGACTACCTGAACTCAGTGAAGTCATGGTTCATTGTCCGTGTTATGTATGATTGGTTAATATGCATCTTAATCCATCGGAATTTTTAATACAGATTTATAATTCCATTAGGGACCGTGGACAAAGAGTTTCCATGATCACCTGTAAACTTATTGCCTTGTAATTATAACTTTTCTTGCTTACCATTACTCCCAACTGCAATCTACATGAATGATAATATTTTTTTATGCCCCATGTTTTTGTCAAAATGTTTGATTTTTTGGTTAGGCACAGTGTGAGAAATTTCCGATCAATGATGAATATAGTTGTTTACAATTACTTTGTTTCTTGTACAGTATGTCTGTATGGTGTTCTTCCCACCTTAAAATCAGTGAAATAAAAATTAATATCACAAATAAAAACTACTCCCTCTGATAAAAAATTAGTGCCGCAGTTTTGAACTAAGCTTAATTCAACGTTAGTTCAAAATTGAGACACTTATTATGGATCGGAGGGAGTATACTGTAAATGTCAATGACGCCACTCTTGTATTAAATTTATCTTGCAACTAAGAGTTTGAGTATAAATATAAATAAATAAACATTATTACCTGCACAGAGTTCATCCATGCGTGCTTGCTTGCTGCCTATAACACCACGGTGACAGTCATTGCTTGCTGTGTCATCCAGTAACGCCCGAACCTGTTCAAAAGTTGTCCCAACCTCAAAATCATGCTGGCCTCTCCAAATACTCAAGTTACTGCGAATCCACGCAGCAATTCCTCTCCAAACATGTAGGTAGTACATGATGGCGCAAGCAGCGAACGACGGCCGCCTCTGCCATGCAGCGGTCAGATTCCTATAGTCTTGCATCATCACTTTGAACATCAAAATACGTCCACGGATTTCCCTCATGACCTTGTTGGCTGGGCTCGGAGACGTGTTACACGACTCGGTGTTTGTGAGGGTTCGCAAGCTTCGGTTTTGTCAATCGAACGAAAGATAATGTTGGAGGATGCATCGTCGATGAAGATAGCTCTTGACCAAGTTTTGTGGCTGGCACCAGAGTGCTTGCAGGCCATAGATGAAGTACATTCCGAGGCGTCGACCTGGAATTTGAAAACAACCGGCTTGTCGGTGGGTCGGCACTGTGAAGAAAATGAATGATAAGTTGGAGAATTCAAATAACTGTTCAGATATAGCGCAGCCTACTTCCTTTCAAAAGCAATTAAGTGCAGCAGCGGGAAATATAAAAAACACCCATATTAATATGATGAAACACATGCACTCGTACAAACTACTACCCCTGTTGTCTATGGATCACGCTAATCTATTTTATGTAATAGTATTAGTATGTATAGTATGATGGAAATATTGTTTCAACTCCTATTTCATACAAGAGAAAAGTCTATTTCGACATGCAGGTATAAAATATAATACCAAAGCATAGCGCTAGTGGTAGTGTTTTCGTACTGTGCTCAACCAATGCGAATTTGCGATTTTTCCTTCCAACTTAATTTGTAGTTGTAGTTTGCGTTGAAGTTTACAGAGCAAAAAAAAAAAATTAAAAGCTTCCATATACTTAAGCAAGAACTGCAATATAATTAAAGATTTGTCATCTGTAAACCTGTTGGTGACGTCCCGGGAACCTCGCCCACGCACTGAGAGCGCTCCGGGCCTGCACGGCGTGCGCAAGCTGGCTCGATGCTAGCTTGCACGCCTGATGGATTACTTTGCCCATATTACTTTTGGCTGATTGTTACAACGTACTGAGCTGGATCGAACTTGAACAAACCAATCTCTACCGGTCGGAGACACACGTACAGCAAGCAGGTCGATTGATCTTTCATGCCGGCTAGAAACATACACATCGCATGCACGTGAGAACACTCGGCGATTCTGCAGAATTGCTTGGGACCCGTGGCAAAATAACAAATCTGGCGCCAACCTGAGTAGATGGGATTGGACGACGAGCTTGGTTAGATATCCAAACATGTTCCTAGCGGGTGGAGCCCGATAGTAAATCTCTGGGATGTCCAACATGAGACTGTTGATTGAGTAAGGAAGATCGCATCGAGCTGGCCGGCCACCGCCGGGGATTGATTCCAAACGGGGGAGACCATGAACAGAAAAATAGGATGTATTTCCATTGGAGAAAATAGGGTTTGAGGGTTAGTGCACGTGGATGTATGAGAAGGGCATTGAGGTTTTTTTACGTGTGTGAGATAACTTATTAAGGTGGGTAATTTTTAATCTTTTCAATCCAAAGGTTGTGCTTGTGTAATCAGTTTAAATTGACGGCCAGATGATTCTAATTATTATGGGATTTTCTAGCCTAATTCTCTTTTTCTGGTTACCCCGTAAAGCACTTTTTATATATAAATAGATTCATTATCTGCTGCTCTGAGCTGATACAGTAGTGTGTAGTGATCCTTTGGTTAGTAGCAGTTGTTGTGTTTACTGGATGATAGAAATCTAATTAATTCAGTTTTTTGGATTTAATCTATACTTCTTAGATATAAATAGGAACAAAGAATCCTTTTTCCAAGTCACTTGCTTCAAAGCAGGAGTTCTTTGGGTTAATTGTATATATAATCCAATCGTGGAGGTAATTGTAGAGCTAAGTTTAAAAAATGTTGTAAAACATGTGTTGTTTTGTCATACACCAATTAATGTACAACTATTACAACAGATACACCTGACGGGATTTTATCGGAGACTCTCAAATCCTGGCTCCGTCCCTGCCTCCGATCGATAAGTCCGGCATGCTCGTTGGTCACCTTGTTGCCTGACATGATGCTAGGCAAGTACCTCTGGACCGGAGCTGAGTGTCAGCTCACGGCGTGTGGCTAAAACGGTGCTCATGATCGTGGATGCCATTGCGTCGCAGCGGGTACTGCAAACAATGTTCTACATACCACCCTAGAAGCAAAAGTTTGCGTCTTGTGGTTGCCAACAAACGTTGGGGACAATCAACACTGCCAGCAGCTCACGGCCGTTCTCGCTGGCGATCGTGATATGCAGCACGCGTTCCCCACAAAAATGGACGGTCAACCCATCGACGTTGCCCCCAGCAGGCAGGGGCTGAGTATGCTCGTGTTGATTTGATTATATACAGTCTATCCAAGAAGAGGCCGAAACCGCAGACCCCAGCAGTAAAAGCGACATCAGCGATGAGAAGACCCCGGCAGCAAATGAAAGTCTACTCTCCCGGCATTAAGGAGCTCAAATCTTTTGTCATACAATGCCATGAATAATATAGCAAAAAATACATTCTTGAAATATTACAGCATGAACAATCAAACGATGTGATTGGCCGGACTGTCATACTCTTGTACATGCACCATCGCTTTAGCCTGCTTATTACTCTATCCGTAAAGAAATATAAGAGCGTTTAGACCATTAATTAAAGCAGTGATCTAGACGCATTTCTTCACTGAGGGAGTACTTTCTAGATCTTCACAGGGTACTGATGGATGGAATCAGCCCAAGGCGCGCCAAGAGTGGTGACGTCGCTGGGCGATCTGACGCACTCCCACACGGCGCTGTTGCACTTGAAGCCAGAGCCGAAGCCGACCATCCACACGCGGTCACCCTTCCGCATCCGTCCCTTGGCCTCGATGTACGCCAGGTCGTACCACAACGAGCTGCTGGACGTGTTCCTAAACCGGTGAAGCGTCATCCGCGATGGCTCGACGTTCTCATCCGACAGGCACATGCTGGAAATAAATGTGCATGCTTGTGGGTAAATGGTTGAACTCAAGCATTGCCTCCTTGGTTGGCATTGTGGATCCACATGTGCTCCACAAGATCATTGAGTAGCTGCGTGTGCCCCTGCTGATTTCGAAGATTCTGATGCATCTGTAGAAAATTCATAAGCTGAGTCGCATCTTGATCTTCCGAGATTTCAACTTGTTCTCCGGGTGCTTTGAAATCATGGGTTTGGGCTACACCATCACCCTCATTCTCGACAATCATATTGTGCAGAATAACACAGCATGTCATCAACTGCCACAAAGTTTCCGATTACCACATCATTGCAGCGCTCCGCACAATTCCCCAACGAGCTTGAAGCACACCAAATGCCCTCTCCACGTCCTTCCTAGCCCCTTCCTGCATTGTTGCAAAGTGGCTCTATTTATTGCCACGCGGCTCAGATATGATCTTCACAAACGCCGCTCACTGAGGATAGATACCATCGGCAAGATAATAGAGCTTGTAATGTTGTCTCTTTTTTGTTCCACGGATTTTTCATCTGACATTGGATGCCATGTTGCAGTTAAATATCTCTGTTTGTTTGCTCTGCCTTTTGCTCTTGTTGCTTTATAGTATAAGGTTAACTTTGCTTGTTTCTTTTGATTATCAGGGGAGGAGTTGGATCCCTCGATGAAGTATTACATGGTGAAGTGGGCATCAGGAGTCGTTTCAGTGCTGGGAGGATTTGAGAGATCATGCGTGGTCTGACACCTCAGCAGCAGTGGTATGTTGCAAAGTATGGATTTGAGCATTTCAATCGTATCGGGGGATTCTCTGTCCATGAGCCACTGACTGAGTGGATCATGGGAAAAATTAACCCTCCGTTCTCTGAGTCCAGAATTAACGCGGACAAGACAATAGTTTTCACCAAGCCCCTTGTTCAGAAAATTTTAGATGTACCAACAGGGGGAAGACCCTTCGTACTACATGGGCAGAAGTCAGACAAAAACAAAGAACTACGAGATTTATACTTAAATAACAGACTAAGGGCAACCATCCCACATTGTGTCTGTTTTCTTAAGCATAACGAGGACGAGGATTCCTTCATGAGGACATTCATGCTTATTGCACTTGCGACAGTGCTCATCCCCACCACTGGGAATACAATAGACCTTAACTACCTCTGGGCAAAGAGAGCCTTGGCTCAGTGGTTGGGCATGCGGTTGTGCAGCCTAACGACCCGAGTTCAATTCCTAGAATTGACAGGTGATGCACATGGGTTTTCCCTTATTTATTGAGGATCAAGTTTGGTGTGTGGTGAAACCACTCATAAAAAATATATCTTGATACTCATTTAGAAAATTCTGAGGACCATGTTTATTTTGGTACCCATACTAAAATAACCGTATGCATCCCTAGTTGGTGCAGAGGTTGGGAAGTGAAATTCTCGCCCATTTTTAGAGATGACACCAGGAAACCTTATCATGGTACTCATCTAAGGAGTTGGCTCCCCGCTCGGGCGACTCGAGCTCCCCAACCCTAGCCGCTGCCGGGGCCTAGCCCATCCTCCTCCCCTCCTCCCGCCGCCGCTGGAAGACGCCGCCGGCTTGCGTCCGGAGGCCGACAGCGGTGGCGGGGGCTCTTCCTCCCTCCCGTGTCTCAGGGGTGGCGGGACCCCAACATGCATGGAGGTGCGGCCGATCTAGAAGCGACGACGTTGGCTTTGACGGCGGCGGCGGTCGCCCCTGCCTCGGGCCACGGGCGGCTGCTGCGGCCGCTGGCCTGGATCGGGCGGCGGCGCGATGCGGTCTTCGGCGGCATGTCATCTGGCTTTAGATCGGCGGTGGCGTCGAGGGCCTGGTGGACTGCTTGGCGGCACCCGTGGCAGATCTATTCTGGCCAGTGTAGCGAGTGGTGGTGGTCATCTTCGTCATCAGCGGTGGCCGGCAAGAAGCTTGGTGATCGGATCTCAAGATCCATCATCTAGTCCTGGCTGCGAGTTGGGGAGACATGGTTTCCGGTGAAAACCGAGCCGACGACAGGCGATGGCGGCGTTCTACGCCGTTACCTTGATGAAGGCATCGTCCTGTAACTACTGTCGACCCATTCGTGCTGCTCCGGGGGAAACCCTACAATCTGGTGTTCCAGACCGGACGATGGCGGCACTGCGGTGTTGTTTCTCTCTTGGGAGCATCGTTGTGGAGCAGCGCTGGAAGTCAGAGGCAGGAGGTGGAGCGGCTTTGTCTTGCACGGAACTTCGGTGGAGATGTCAAGTCATGCCTGACCGACAGGTGCTACGCTTGGTCATGCCTGGTTGGCACGTGCTACGCACGACAGATCCTCCAAGGACTTCAAGCTGTGTCGGCTGGTGATCACTAGTAGAAAAAGGGTCAAATGTGAGACACATTAGTCCCGTTTTGAATTTGAGCCGACACTAATGTGTCCATTAGTGCCAGTTCCAACGTCTAGGCGGGAGGAGATCTATAGTACTGGTTCGTTACAAACCTTTAGTACCGGTTCGATCCACGAACCGGTACTAAAGTGGTTTGCCAGACACCAGCCTCTTTAGTACCGGTTTGTGGTATGAACCGGTAGTAAAGAGGTTGTGGCAGGCTGTTTTTAGTCCCACCTTGCTCCCCTAGCAGGATTTTTACCACCTTAAATATGTTACTTTTCAAACTATCACAAGCACTTGGTTTTCATTGAACTCTATGTGTAGAATTTGTGGTTGCAATATGAGTCTTCACCGGTTTCTAAACCGTTGAGGACTCATATTATCAATTCAAATTATACACAAAAAGATCATTGATAATCAATGTATTTTTGATGTATATTTTTACATGTTTACGCCCTCACATGTATAATCAATATGTTTTAAACTTATTTGAACTCCAACACTTTTTGTGCGTTCAGTATGCAGCATTCAAAGCGACATCATCAATTTTCAAACCGTTCTGACATCATTTGCTGTTTTTCATTCATTTACCGATTTGTTTAGAGAGCTAAATGACCGTGAAATTGAAAATCACTACAAAATGAACTCTGAAAATGTTGACACTTGGCATGATATCATCATTTCACCAACATAGCATGTGCAAGAGAGTAAAGAGGGTTATGGCAAAAACTGGACGCACTTCATGTACAAACTGGACAATCTCTTTCGGAGTATCAGGGTTTCGGACGAGAACTCATGTGTTACACAAGCACTACATTTTTTTAAACTTATTTGAACTCCAGACTTTTTGTGCGTTCAGTATGCAGCATTCAAAGCCACGTCATCAATTTTCAAACCGTTCTGACATCATTTGCTGTTTTTCATTCATTTACCGATTTGTTTAGAGAGCTAAATGACCGTGAAATTGAAAATCACTACAAAATGAACTCTGAAAATGTTGACACTTGGCATGGTATCATCATGCCACCCACATAGCATGTGCAAGAGAGTAGAGAGGGTTACGGCAAAAACTGAATGCACTTCGACAAACTGGACAATCTTTTTCGGAGTATCAGGGTTTTGGACGAGAACTCATGTGTTACACGGGCACTTCATTTTTTTAAACTTATTTGAACTCCAGAATTTTTGTGCATTCAGTATGCAGTATTCAAAGCGACGTCATCAATTTTCAACCCGTTCTGACATCATTTGCTGTTTTTCATTCATTTACCCATTTGTTTAGAGAGCTAAATGACCGTGAAATTGAAAATCTCTACAAAATGAATTCTGAAAATGTTGACACTTGGCATGGTATCATTATTTCATCCACATAGCATGTGCAAGAGAGTAGAGAGGGTTACGGCAAAAACTGGACGCACTTCGTGTACAAACTGGACAATCTCTTTCAGAGTATCAGGGTTTCAGACGAGAACTCATGTTTTACACGGGCACTTCATTTTTTATACTTATTTGAACTCCATACTTTTTGTGCATTCAGTATGCAGCATTCACCGCGGCTGGGTTTATAAATCAGTGCGGCTGCCCAAAAGTCTGAAGTTCAAATAAGTTTAAAAAACATTGATTATAAATGTGAGGGCGTAAACATGTAAAAATATACATAAAAAATACATTGATTATCAATGATCTTTTTGTGTATAATCTGAATTATCAATATGAGTCCTCAACGGTTTAGAAACCGGTGAAGACTCATATTGCGACCATAAATTTTACACATAGAGTTCAATGAAAACCAAGTGCTTGTGATAGTTTGAAAAGTAACATATTTAAGATGGTAAAAATCCTGCTAGGAGAGCGAGGTGGGACTAAAAACAGCCTGCCCAACCTCTTTACTACCGGTTCATACCACAAACCGGTACTAAAGTGGCTGGCCGGGCAGCAGCCTCTTTAGTACCGGTTCGTGGATCGAACCGGTACTAAAGGTTTGTAACGAATCGGTACTAAAGATCTCCTCCCGCCTAGCCGTTGGAACCAGCACTAATGAACACATTAGTGACGGCTCAAATTCAAACCGGGACTAATGTGTCTCACATTTGACCCTTTTTCTACTAGTGTGATGGATGAGGTTCAGAAATTTCAGTACAAGGCTAGGGAGGAACATATGAGAGACTTCTGGGTTGGCGGGTGCTTACCTTTGCTCACGGTATGGCCTCTCCAGCTCCCCCCTCTTCCCTCCTGTTGCAGATAGTGCACTGATGACATGTATTTGAAGTTGCTCCTGGCATTTCTTTTCTGATGTTGCCATTATTGTAGCGTTCTTTGCAGTTATAGCTTATAAATGCTTCATATTGCAGTTTGTTTGATTTTGTTGATGCCATAGTCATGACAATGCAGTGCCGCAATTAAACTTATAAGCAGTTAATATTGCAATCTGATTTTATTGTTGGCAACTTGGCATTTCTTTGTTGATGCCACATTTTGTTTGACGGGAAGTTGATGCCACATTTTGTTTGACGGGAAGTTGATGCCACATTTATTATACAGGGTATGCTTCTGATATGTTTAGTTCGTACTGTAGACTGTATACATACTGCAGACTGCAGACTGTATATGCTCATGTTGATGCCACATTTATTATACAGGGTATACATACTGTAGACTGTATATACTTTCTTCTGAAAGTTGATGCTACATTTATTATACAGGGTATACATACTGCGGACTGTATATCCTCTTGTTTAGATACGTAGCCTATGGAATTATGTGTCACCTTTTTTTCCCGAAGAATGTTTATACTTTTATATGCACGGATCTTGTTCCAATCTCTGTTTTTTTTGTAGATTGCTTACATCGATCACTTGGATCTCCCTAGAGGACGAACTCTAGACCGTCAAATTAACTACTCAGTGCCCAGGATCTGCCATGTTTCTAAGGATGATTTCCAATTCGCCGCGATTGCTGACCTGCATCGTCAACATTTCAAGTTTGACAAATTTGGGATACTTCCTGTATGTCGTTTTCTCCGCCTTTTTTCACTCTGTAGTTTGTGTTTGCAGCATACAACATTTAATAGTGTTTGATCTTTTTCCATTCGTATTATTGTGGGTATTATGCAGTCCCATGATAGAACGCCGTACACTGATAATCCAGTAACCGAGACAGAGGTAGCAGAAGATGCTCTTCTTATTCTCGAAGGATCATCAAGTCTTATCAGGGCAATGGGAACTTATAGAAGTACACGAGGAAAAAATAGATGAATGTGTAAAAGAAGCTGAACCTCAAATCATTGGGTTTGCAGAAGCAATCGTCGATCATTCCCCTTCTGGAAAACTGATATTCGCTCGAATCGAATGAAGGTAATGATGAAGAAATGAGTACAGACTATCTTCATATTTTAAGGAGCTCCATGATGATACCACACAATTACCAGGAACTAAAAAAATTGCTAGGTGTGAAAGGTGAAGTTCTAGCCATTGTAGGATTACTGCTGGAAAGGCGGCAGTGACACCCTCTTCATATGAGAAATCAGGTTATATTGTTAACTTACATGCACATCGTTAAACCTGGAATTTCTTATAGTTTTGAATTGTGAAATTTTATCCAAAAGAAGATAGTGCTCGAGAATACAAATCTTCGGAGTCAAATGATCATCTGGCGCCGCCAGAAGCAGATTATGGGGTAATTGACGAAAAAGGGTTTCCCCCCGCTTTATAAATAAAGCAACACCGAACAAGCCGAAATAAAGGCACACCCCACACGAACACGACACACGCACCCAAGGCTAGATACAAGGCCATTGGAAATAGCAACATCACCCCAGAATACTCCAAGGAAACATCGGATAAAACACTAAGCACTACTATGAAGACGTTGGGGCCCTCAACCGCCACCGTGATGAGGAGAGGCTATGCCTGACGAACAATGGGTTCCAAGACGGTGCCTTCAGGAAAGGGAACAATACCGAAGCGCCGCCACCGCCCAATTGAAGGATTAGCGTTTCCCCAGGAGCTCCATGGTGACGAGTGAGATACCGCGGCAACGCCTTCAAGAAGGGGACGTCGCTAGAACGCTGTCGCCGTCTGCCTGACAAGTCAGAGCGGGTTTTCACCCCGGCCAACACTCACCGACACCGGATCGGGGTACGGAGGTCCACACCATCGCCATTGAACGACACACTCCGACCACCATGCCGCCCACATGGCCATGGTGACCGGCCAGTGCCCGAGCCGAGAGATCTGCCCACGAGCACGCCGGCACCACGATCAGGGCCGCCGCCCAAGACTCCGAGCCCGACCCTCGTCCACGAATACATCGTACCGATGCGGCCGAACAAAGCGGACACCTTGGGAGGGTTGTGGCCTTGGCTGCCAGATTTGGGCCAGGGGAACTCCGGCAGCCACGCGGGGCAGCCACCAGATGCAACGGAGGGGCACCCTGCCCCCTACCCGAAGTCCCCTGCCACCTCTGGCAAGCCATCGCACACACCAACATCGCACCATGGAGCCACCCCACCCATCGAGCTCGCACCAGAATCCATCGTGGAGGGAAGAGACCCACCCGAGAAAGACCGCAGACGAACAGACGCAAGAGCATCCCGCCGTTGCCGCGAGCAGACCGGCCAACCACGTGGTTACAACCATGCCGCTGCAATCCACCTCCAAGTAGAGCCCACGAGGCCCTCTGCCGCCACCCCGTTGCGCCCGCCGCTGCCAGGGGACAAATCCTCATGGATCTTGCCGGAAGCGCGCCAGCCTGCCACCACCTGAGCGCTCCAATCGAACCCGCCATAGCTGCCGCGCCACAGACGCCCGCCCAGACGCCGCCACGACGCCGCCAGGCGCCCTCGCCGTCGACCTGGAGCAGCGCTGCCGCGCCGCTGGCCCCCGCCGAAGGCCAGCACACCCAGACGAGAGGCCGACCCGCGCCAGCCGTGGATCTCGCGCGGGGGAGGGGGGAACAGAGTGGAGGGGCGGTGGCAGTTAGGGTTCCCCCCGGGGCGCTCGTGGGAGCGCCGCGGGAGGGAGGGGGCTTCCTTATGGGGTAATATTCATGAGCTGGCTATCAGGAGCACAAATGGAGAGAGTAAACACGCTTATCCAGAAAGTTAAACCTGAAACTACCATATTTGTGGCTACTATGAGGAGGTGTGATGTTCAAATACCTAGTCCTCTTCTAGTAAATTTCTGTTCTTTTATGTTTAACTGAGCTGCTCACTTCTATCAATGTGAACTGTTTGTTGCGGTATATGATGTACATTTCTGTTTTCTTGGGGAAAATCTTGTCATCTTCAAGTTCCCATGAACCTTCAGAACAATTGGATAAATGCTGTTTCCTTGCTTTATAGTTGAAACAATGCCTTCTCCATTCAGCCTGACTTTCTTTTATCGCTTGTTTTGGAATGACATCTCATCTTGCCACATTTAACCAGATCATTTCATAGGAACCCGCATTAGCTGCAGCTACACACTTTCCACATGAAAATGGGGCTGTCACACTTGAGATGCCTGGTAAGACCGAGAAGTGGTGTCCAAGATTCTTCATTGAAAAAGACATGTGCATGCTTGCAGGTAACTGGTTGGACTTTGTATGTGACAACCAAGTGCAGGCCGGCGACATCTGCATCTTTCTACCAGCAAAGGGTGGGGAAAGGTACACATTCACAGTCCATATAGTCCATGCAGAAGCTACTCATTGTAGGGGTGTTAAAAGGGTTCGCTCAACCCATGATTCTCCGGTTACTGTGGAAGGAATGGAAAATCCAGATGTCATTTAGGAATGGCAAGCGACGACTCGTAAATGGTTGGAAGCAAGTTTGTCCACAGCAACGATCTGTTCTGGAGACATGTACCATGGTTGTTCCATATCATCTCCAGAGACCAGCTCTAGTTTGCAGTAGAACAAAATGATGGGAGCTAGCACCTGCGTGCTCTTTCTATGGGTACTTGGTGTCTCTCTTCGGTGGTTTGTACTCTGAAATCAAGCAATGACCAACTGTTTTGATCATGTACTCTATATCCATCCTGAAAGGCTCTGGTAAGTTGAAGTTTTCTAAGTTTGGTATCAGCTTTGTGTACATGAGAATCGCTAGGTTTATTTGTTTCACAGGATGAAGATTGTAAAATCATTTTCTTCTAGTATTTGTTGCAGCTGAGGCTTATGCTACAGCTAGCTGTGCTGTGCTGGTACCTTATGTCTGCTGGAAGTTGTAGCCAGAGAGAAGAACCTTAAATCAGATTTTGTGCAACTAAATGTCATTGCCAGAACGCGTGTGATGGCGCCGGGCTAAGCCCCCGTGCGCGACGGCGGCGGCGGAGGCATCGCCCTCTCACTCCGGGCTCGGGAAGCGCGGGATCCCCAATCTCGAGGATGAGGCCCCGATCGATGACTCTGTTGGTTGTATAGGCCGAGACAAAGAAGTCTATACATCACAACTTTCTGGAGCTGGCGATGGCGCCAATTTGGCCCACGGCAACCTCCATCTGGAGCATGGCGGCTGGCCGGTGATCCAGTGGAGGCCGTGGCGTCAAGCTGGCTCTGCTCTGCCCGACTCGAGGTGGAGGTATTGGATCCGGGGCGGTGGCCCTGGGTTGGCCTCCTCGTCCGGGCGAGGCGGGGCAGATGGGCTGCCGGGCATTGGACCGGGCGGCTGGTGATCGTTCGGCGGGTTGGTGCTGCGGCGTCAGGTCTGGAGGTTCCCCCTTTCTCCTACCGCCTCTCTCGCCATCCTGGTGGTTTACGGCTATAGGCTCCGGTGATGGTGAGCCCTGGTGGTGTACCTTGGGTCTGGGGGAAACATTGGCCGGTCTGGCCGGCCCGGCGGCGACATCGCCCATGGTCGTTGCTTTCCTTAATGAAGGCGCGATGAGGGCCTAATCTAGCCATCCCGATTTCCTGCCGGGTGAAAACCTTCAATGGCGGCAGCAGCACTGTTCGCGTCATGACCTTCCTGGAGGTGTCGTTAGGGGCCTTGGGGCTCGGTTGGGATTGCAGAGGATCTGCAAGTGGAGGGGATGGGACCAGTGGCGGCAGGTGGTGTTCACGATGGAGGAGCGGCGTTGCATCTGACACATCGACAACGGCGGGTCTTAGCGGCATGGAGCTGCGGGGTCTCGCTGCTGGGCATGTGTTGATGGACGAGTGTAGGATGGTAGCGTTGTCTCGCGTCGTGGTGGCGTCGACGACAGCTAGACCAGGCAAGGTTGATGCATCAGTACAGCTCTGAAGATGGATTGGTGGCAGTTGGTGGCGGCAACCTCTGTGTGCGCGCTGGACCGGTGTGTGCCCCATGCTCGGCAAGTGGCTTGGTTGGGGTCTCAGGTCTTAGATGTTAGGCTTGACTACGAGGTATGTCTAGTATTAGGCCCAGACTATCAACATCCCTATGTCAATTGGATAGGAATAGTGTTATGGCGCTGCTAGAAGGAGGGCGCGAGAGGGCCGGCCGGGGGCCTTTTTGCCCACGGCCGGGCAAGAGGGAAGGGAAGGGATTTCCTTCTTAATTCTTGCTTGATTAGATTGACACATCTCCTCTCTTTATATAGAGAGGTTTACTTGACTTCCAAGCAAGGCTTACTTGACCCCTAAGCAAGCGACCCTTATCTCTAATTAACCCTAAGACTAACAAGCCCATTAGGCCCATTACGTACTCTAACACTACACCCCACCTGGACATGCAGCTTGTCCTCGAGCTGTAGCCTGACCAACTTATAACCATGACTCGACTCAACACAAACCTAACACCTAAAAACAAGAGTTTTACATCTCAGCTTGTTTTATTATTCTTAACCTGAAATGGACTGGGACGTTTAGTTTGGACCCCTTAACAAAAAGTGGACACCATCCGCACGTCGGACGTGCACGTGTACAACCACCTGGATCCCATGGACACCACCTGGACAAAAGGAGTGCATGTGTATGACCACCTGGAAGTGGTCGCAAGAGTGACCAGCAGAGGCGCCCTCGCGGCGGCTGGTGGCGGAATGCACTGGTGCTACGCGGTGCGCTGCTGTCGGTGACACCATGCCTTCTCCCTGCCGGACGACTGTTGGTCTGGACCGCACAGGGAAGAGTGGAGGACTTGCAATGGAGAATGACGAGGAGGGGTGCGCCCCCCAACCGCTGATGTCGCAGACTTGGAGGTCGCTGACCGCGGGGAAAACAGTATGGCCGCCGCAGCAGCCTGCATGCCCAAGACCCCCGACGCAGCGGATGAGATTGAGGTCGTTTGCGCAGCGAAGGGCAACTTGGAGGAGCACCAGCTGCACACCATGCATCTCCCGCACATGCCAACGCACTAGGAGGCCGCGCGCAGCAGCCTGCAGCCTCACCGCCGCCGACACGTGGCGGGTAGCGATCCAAGACGGAAGCGGTGACGGCAACGGTGGGGACTGGACTTGATGGAGCGGGACTCCCGCCGGCGCGGTCGATGTGGGGCCGGGGCTGACCGGCGGTGGCGCACCGGGCAGCGGCAGTGGCTGCTGTGGCGGAGTGCCGGGCGCGGCGAAGGCCGCCAGGAGCGGCGGCTGCCACTGCAGCCAGGGTTGGGCGGTGGTGGCGATGGATGGCAGCTGCAGCTGCTGCTGCAGTGGCCCGGCGAGCGCGGGAAAGGACGCCTGGTACGGTGGCTGCCACAGCAGCCACGGCAGTGCGGGGGCGGCGACGGGCGTTGGAGGCACGGCGGGAGCTGGCGCTGGCCATTGTGGGGCGGCGGCGGCAGCTGCAGCTGGGGCTACAGCGTCCTAGCAAACGCCGTGGAGGCCCCTGGATGCGGCGAGTACCACGGCAGGGCCGACGGAGGGGCGGCGGAGGCCCGTAGGGGCTGGCTAGGTAAGCCGGATCCCCTGGACGGCTGTGACGAGGTCGTTAAGGACCCCGGTGACCTCCTTCAGGGTGTAGGCGGCGGTCGGTGGTGCGACCAGCGACGCGGACGGGTAGGGCAGCGGCGTGGTGTAGATGGCCAGCGGCGCAGTGGTGACGGTCGGCAGTGAAAGTGACGGGGTGGGCGGCGGGCGAAGACATGATCAGAACTGAGCTATCTGATACCAAATTGTTATAGCGCTGCTAGAAGGAGGGCGCGAGAGGGCCTGCCGGGGGGCTTTTTGCCCACGGCCGGGCAAGAGGGAAGGGATTTCCTTCTTAATTCTTGCTTGATTAGATTGATACATCTCCTCTCTTTATATAAGAGGTTTACTTGACTTCCAAGCAAGGCTTACTTGACCCCTAAGCAAGCTATCCTTATCTATAATTAACCCTAAGACTAACAGGCCCATTAGGCCCATTACGTACTCTAACAAATAGCGTCAGATATTTCCTAGACCATGGCTTCAGACTTACTGTTGTATTTCTTTGTAAGGTGGCTGCATGCATCGCCCAGATGCAGAGGCCGGGGGTCTTTCTCCTTCTAAAAAAATGTCATTGCCACAATGTCTGTAAGATTAGTAAATTGGCCTAACAAAATCTCAATAAATAAATGAAACTCCGAAGAAGAACTTATGATATATCTTCAGTAGTAGATAGGTCAGCAGGAATCTTACATTGATTTAACATCGCAGAACATTTTTTTTTTACAAGTTCCAGCATGCAGCACTTGCCCGAAGGCTCATTAAGTCATTACATAAGAGGCTAGCAAGCATTGCTTTCTTCCTATCACTTCTCATACCCATCCATTTAATACAATGGCTAGCAAGCAGAAATACAGGAGAGAAAGCAAGCTGACGATGGTTAAGGTTAGAGCCTTGTCCATTGGAATGAGAGGAATCAGAATCACATGCTGCCACTGTTGGACATATAGGCTGAGAGACAGAACTCAGAGAAGCACGAATTTCATAGGCTGCACTTGTATTAGGGCACGACAGCACCATATAGATTTTGGGCAATGCTACCACTCTAAATGAAGTGGTTCTAGATAACCACATGTTTGGCAGCTAATTGGCACCCTCAGTCATGGTTTAAAGGATCGGAGTACAAGTTTATCTTGTAGGTCCTGAAAGGCAGTCTTACAGCAAGCAAGAAACCCGTATGTGTTTCCTAGTAAAAGAAAAGGTACACCATCAGAAGTGTCCCCAAAGTATGTGGGAGTAATCACGGAGGCACACATTGTCTATTAGCAGCCTAGCATGTGAAGATAGTCCAGCAACAATAGTATCTTTGATGGAGCCTTTATTGATCAACATCCATGAATCTTTTTTGTTGAGGTATGATACTGGAATAATTTGTTTTCTACTACCATTTGTATTGGAATCAGATGGCCTCTCGAGCTATTCAAACTAATCATTTTTTGTTGGGGGCTATAAACTAAAGTTGTGGCTTTGGTACACAGCATATCAATCGTGCTAAGTGTTGGAATAAATTCGAGGCATACCGTCGATCATTCGAGGACCAAGCAATCACACGAGCACGACACCGAGATTTGTTAACGAGGTTCACCGATATGGCTACATCCCCGGGCCTGACTATGGGCGCTCCTCCCCATGACACCGCTACAATACCGCACCCGGTCGCCCTGGACACCGGCACATGTCTCCGGCTTCCCCTACGTTCCGGTGCTATTATGTTGGAATAGGTTACATCGTGTCTGCCCCTGCGATATATGAGAGGCCTAGGTTACAAGTGTCCTACTAGGACACGACTCCACATCCTATATAAACACAATACAACTCATAGTCCAACTGTAACCTACCTTGTACACTATATTCGACACAACTCTAACAAACTCCACCTTGGCGAATATTCTCCACCACCTTGAATTTGTCCATGCGTCAAACTTCCATGTACATTGGACTTGAGTTTATCCCATGAGCACCGCTGCTACTCCAAAGACTCCATATGACTCCACCTGCAACTTGTAGTCCCTTCTTTTCTTGACCATAGTCAACGCTCGAGCAAAATTAAGTTCCTCTTTACTCTAGTCTGTGCTCCCAACTTTCAGAGTATCCGTCCAACGCCATCACACACTGATCACTGACCTGCGTGAAAGTGAACAACTCACATATTGGGTGTCACACATAAGAGTTACCTGAACTCAACTTCACCGCTCCTTTCTTGACCGCCTGTCTGAAACTTGAAGGAATTTCACCATTGCTTGTAGTCATCCCTAGTCAAATTCGTAGTTGTCTCACCACATGTATGACCACCAGAGCCCTGGTCTGTCTCCATGTCCCGTGCGTACCGCACGCCTCGCCGCTATTACCGCGTCGAGGCTCCGCTGTCCCGATCGAGTCTCAAGGGTCATGAACCCACACCACTCAACCCCCACTGCAGAGTATCACCGACCATCACCGACCGATGGCGAGTTTCACGCTTCCATCAGACCACTGGGCTCTAGTCTGAACTGCATGTCACTCGCTTTTCCCCCTTGCTGAATAGGCTTCAATTCCCTGGATCCTTACATCGTAGCCCCTCAATCCAGCTCCACCTTCAACATGACTCCATGGTAGATGATCAGTCCACCCCCGCGCCTCATCAACTTCAATCTCCGTGTATACACCACCTTGAATCAATCCCGCGCCATGGTCTTGTCGAAGCCGCACAAGACTCGGGCATGTGCACCACGTGTTTCCACCCCCAGAAGTCGGTCACCATCAGTATCACGCTCCTACGTCGTCTTCGCCGATCCCACCACCATCTTCTGTACCAACCGACTCACGTCGATTTGCCAAACAGTCCAATCTGACCCAGCCGAAATTATCCGACTGCAATCATGCTCCATCCTACACAGTGTCCGCCCTGCACATCTCCATGCCTTGCTTAACGCCCTGTGAATGCGCGATCCTCACGACACGCTCCAGACTACCAAATCTTAACCGAGACCATCACCAACAAAGAAAAACGAAATAAAGTCCCCTTGTAGCCTTCCAGTGTGCACGTGCCAAAGAGATCACTGAAGAACTCCAATCCATCTCACATAGCTTTTGGACTTCTTTTTTTTTTCTTTTTTCTTGATAGCATCACACGATCTGACTAGCCCTTGTGTCGATCCTTTTTTTCCTTAAACAAATCTCACTAGCTTTTGGCCTGCATGCAACGCGCTGCACCTGGGGTTTCAGCCAACCGTGGACTCCTCCTGCCGGTTCCACTTTGGCCCTCATCAGCCCTCAGCCTTGCCTCGGCCACGCACGACTTGCTCACGCGCGGGCCTCCGCCTGGTCCAGCACTGGCCACCACACGCACGCTGCCCCACACCCGACGCACCAACCGTTAGCGGCACGCGCTTGCACCGTCCGGGCCACCTGCCCTAGCGCTTTGCTTGCGTGCCCTTGCTGCTACGTGTTAGTTATGCCGCTGCCGCACGCTTCCGATCTCGCCGAGATTCCGTGCCTGCATGCCACGCACCGCCATCTGCCAGCCTGCTCGCGTCCGATTGCTCCTTGAAGATCACAACATGATCAATACATCTGCTCCTGCATCGTAACTCGCCGATGATTTATCCCGTATTACGATTGCTTCCTGCAGCAGACTTCCATCGACGGTTTCTTCCTTCCTCTAGATTAACAATGCTCAGCCTCCGGATAACCTAGCTCATGATACCACTTGTTACAATAAATTCGAGGCATACTGTCGATCATCCGAGGACCAAGCAATCACACGAGCACGATACCGAGATTTGTTAACGAGGTTCACCGAAATGGCTACATCCCCGGGGCCTGACTATGGTCGCTCCTCCCCATGACACCGTCACAATACCGTACACCGGCCACCCGGGCGCCGGCACACGCCACCGGCTCCCCCTTGCGCGGCTGTGCTATTATGTTGGCATAGGTTACATCGTGTCTGCCCCCGCTATCTATGAGAGGCCTAGGATACAAGTGTCCTACTAGGACACGACTCCACATCCTATATAAACAAAATACAACTCATGGTCCAATTGTAACCTACCTTGTACACTATATTCGACACAACTCTAACACTAAGGATCTTGGCATATCGAGTGTCATTTTTCAAATATATGCCTTCTTTTAGGCAGAGCGGAAATATCGCATTGAATAAATGTCAAAAACAACTTATTTCCGCTTATTTATGTGTTATATAGAATGCAACACCTGCTCAGAAGCTCGCAATACAAGAGGATGTGGCTTGTTAGCTTTTCCTCTTATCACTTCCATACATACCCATCCATATAAGGGACTATAACTAGCAGAATACAAGACAAATAACAATGTTAAGATAATTAAAGTTAGCAATCTGATAGGAATGAGAGTTATATACCAGGAGCAGGATGATAACTGAAGTTAGCAGTCTGATAGGATACTGACTACGTAGGATGCATAGACTGAGATACAGAGCACTCCACCAGCACCTTGTTGTTAAGAAAATATTGTGTTGAGGTATAATAGTACTACACAAACCATGGCCAACTCTCTGATCATGTACTCGTTTATATCCATCCTGAAAGGCGCTGGTAAGTTGAAGATTTCTAAGATTGGTGGCAGCTTTGTGTACATGGTGAATATTGCAAAATCATTTTCCTCTAGTAGTATTTCTTGCAGCTGAGGCTTGTGGTACCTTATGGGATCTTGGTTCTTTTGTCATCTGGAAGTTGTCGCCTGAGAGAAGAGCCTTATGTCATCTGTAATCAGATTTTGTGCCACTAAATGTCATTGCCACAATGTCTTTAAGATTCGTAAATTATCCCAACAGTGTCTGAATAAATAAATGAATAAAACTACCAACAAGAACATATGATATGTCGTCAGTAGTAGATAGAGCAGCATGAATCTTGCATTGAATTAACATCTCACAACATTCTTCTTGACATGTTACATCATTCAACACTTACTCAAAAGCTCATAAAGTCATCATGATATAAGAGGCAGTAGCATTGGTACTTCCTGTAACTTCTCATACCCGTGCATATAATACAGAAGCTAGCAAGCAGAAATAAAAGAGAGAAAAACAAGCCTGAAGATGATTCAAGTCTAGAGTCATGCCCATTGGAATGAGAGGAATCAGAAACACATGCTGCCTCTGTTGGATGTATAGGCTGAGAGAGAGAACCTGTTGCAGCTCATCGTTCATAAGCTGGACTATAGTGTCAGATCATCTATGATGTTTCTCATCACGTCGTTTACACTTGGTGATCATTACCTGAAAACTTTGGTATTTCTGGATTACAAGATTTTGCGAAGTATGATAGAGGAAGAAAGGTGTCAGTTTAGAGGGCACGCCCTGCAATGGCGGCATCTCCCGGATGTTCTCAAAGGAGGAGGACGGTCGTAGGGCGATTTCCCTTCAGATTCGTGCAGTACCCTTGCATCGCACGAACAAATGCATTATGTCTTCGTCATGGGCCATGTTGCATTAGAAAGCTTAGTATTGTGGTGAAGGTTTTCCCTAGTGTTGAGCCTGTTGAGGTTGAGTAGCCAGCCAAAAAAAAATTCACAAGTGGGCGAGACTTCCCCGCTTGTCAGCGATCTGCTGTGTGGTGTAGCCCGAACAGAAAAATCCTGCAGCAAAGCATTTAGCGAGACAAGTTTAGCGGCAGCCACCGAGGTTGGCCTGTTACCGAAGTCCAGTTTGAACCATCCTACATATAAGGGAGACTAGTGCATTTTGGCTTGGATGGTGGGAGTAAATAGCTAGAAAAGCAGTGGACAAATTTTCACTTTGTAGTAGCCACCTGTCAAGCTAGAAAAGTTGATTTGCCATCCCCTACGGTACATTGTGAAATTTTATTAAGCTAAAAGAAAGTTGATTTGCCATCCATACAAGGGACTACAACTAGCAGTACACAAGAAAACGATCAAAGTGAAGTTAATAGAAGTTAGCAGTCGACAGGAACATAAACTGACTATGTAGGATGTATAGACGGAGATGCAGGTGATCCACTAGCACCGTCTAGTTCAGTAAATCTTGTGTTGAGTCATAATAGTGCTACGTACATTTTAGGCAATGCTACTACACTAACCACACCAGGATGAACAAGCCAAATGTTCGGTTTTTTTGTTAGGAGCGTTAGCAAAGAACAAGCAGTGTAAACCCAAACGTAAGTGGAAGCGGAAGGTGTATCCCGCGTCCGCGGTACGTAGGAGTGCTAGGATTCATACGGCAAAAAATTTCATGATGACTTATGAAAGGATTCTTTTGGAATAGCAGAGGTCTGAAGGACTTGGCTAAACGAAGGTTTCTCGCTGAGGCGTCTCTGGAGCATCAATTAGATTTCATTGCTCTCTCTGAAACTGGTAGGGATAATTTTGCGCCACAATTTCTTAACACGCTGTCGGGGGGTGTCGATTTTGATTGGCATTGCCTTCCCCCGAGAGTAAGATCCGGTGGGATCCTGCTTGAAGTGAGATGCGATTCACTTGAAGTCCGTAGTGTAGTGATGGGTGACTTCGCGGTCAAATTTCGGGTTAGGTCTAAAGCTGATGGGTTTAACTGGGCTCTGGTGGCGGTTTATGGTGCCGCACAACCCGAGCTTAAACCGGAGTTTTTGGCGTACCTGGTTCGAATTTGCGGGTCCGAGCAGCTCCCAATTCTGGTTGGGGGTGATTTCAACATCATTAGGCGGAGAAAGGAAAAGAACAACGATAATTTTGACGGAAGATGGTCTTTTATGTTTAACACCATCATTGAGAGCTTGGATCTGAGAGAGATAGAGCTTTCTGGTCGAAAATTTACCTGGGCCAACTCTTTGCCCAATCCGACATATGAGAAGTTGGATCGGGTACTAGCAAGCATCGAGTGGGAACAGAAGTTCCCTCTTGTGACGGTTCAGGCTCTCTCGCGCGGTGTTTCGAATCACACACCTTTATTTGTGGACTCAGGCGAGCCACATCACGTGGGAAACAAAAATACTTTCTCCTTCGAACTGGCTTGGTTTGAACGAGAAGGTTTCCTAGATCCAATAGCCAGGGAATGGGCTACAGATAGAGGAGGCAAGGCATATATCCAGCGATGGCAGAATAAGATTAAGCATTTGAGGAGCTTCCTACGGGGTTGGGCTAAACACCTTAGTGGGACTTATAAGATTGAGAAGGACAGACTTCTTTCTCTCATACAGTCCCTCGATATTAAAGCCGAATCCTCGATCTTGCAACCTGCTGAACTCCAGTTTAAGCTGGATGCGAAGATGAGGTTGAAGGAACTTCTCCGCGAAGAAGAGTTGAAGTGGGCGCTGCAAGCTAAAGTTCGTAAAGTGATCCAGGGGGATGCGAACACTCAATTCTTTCATCTGAGTGGTATAAGAAATTATTTGGACCTCCGGAGGATAGTTGTGTGTCCCTCGATGAGTCCAGGACTGAGGATCTGCCTCAACTAACTGCTAGTGATAATGATATTCTGGTTGCCCCTTTCTCGGAGAAGGAGGTTTTTGATGCCATAATGCAGATGAAAAACAATAAGGCTCCCGGGCCGGATGGATTTCCGGCGGAGTTTTACAAAAGATGCTGGCATATTATTAAGGGGGATTTACTTCCTATGTTCCATGATCTTTTCTCTGGACGGCTTCAGTTATTTCACTTAAATTTTGGAACAATAACACTGCTTCCTAAGAAGACTGATGCTCTGAGGATCGAGCAGTTCAGGCCGATATTCCTTTTGAATGTTAGTTTCAAAATCTTTACCAAGGTTGGGACGAATCGGCTCACACAGATTGCGCATTCTGTGGTGCAGCATTCCCAAACTGCTTATGAAAGGTTTCGATGGATGAAACGCTCCATGAAATCCACTCACAAAAATTGGATGGAGTTATTTTTAAGGTGGATTTCGAGAAAGCGTACGATAAAGTAAAGTGGCCATTCCTACAACAGGCATTGCGTATGAAAGGTTTCGATGAGGTCTGGCGACGCCAGGTTGAAGCCTATACGCAAAAGAGGAGTGTTGGAATTAAAGTTAATGATGACATCGGTCATTACTTCCAGACACACAAGGGCCTAAGACAAGGGGATTCGATGTCCCCCATTTTGTTCAACATTGTTGTGGATATGTTGGCAATTTTGATAGGAAGGGCTAAGGAGGCTGGTCAAGTGGGAGGCCTGGTACCTCATCTCGTTGATGGAGGCATATCCATCCTCCAGTACGCCGATGATACTATCATCTTTATGGAGCATGACGTGGTAAAAGCAAGAAATATGAAGCTGGTGTTATGCTTATTTGAACAATTGACTGGGCTAAAGATTAACTTCCATAAAAGCGAATTGTTCTGTTTTGGTAGAGCCAATGATGAACAAGAGGCATACAAGCAATTGTTTGGGTGTGATTTGGGGGCTTTGCCATTCACATACTTAGGAATTTCAATCCACCATCGTAAGCTGACGAACAGAGAATGGAAGTGTATTGAGGATCGATTCAAAAAGAAACTGAGTTGCTGGAAGGGTAAGCTCATGTCATACGGAGGCCGATTAATTCTTATTAATTCGGTTCTCATGAGTATGCCTATGTTTCTTTTGTCGTTTTCCGAAGTCCTAGTTGGTGTTAGGAAAAGACTGGACTTCTATCGATCCCATTTCTTTTGGCAGGGTGATGACCTAAAAAGAAAATACCGTTTAGCCAAATGGGATATCATCTGTAGACCGAAACACCAAGGAGGTCTTGGGATTAAAAATCTTGAAGTCAAGAACAAATGTCTTCTCAGCACGTGGTTGTGGAAGTTATCTAGCGGAACAGACGCCACTTGGGCACAAATCCTTCGTAATAAGTATCTTCAAACCAAATCTTTGTCTCAGGTCACCGTTAGACCGAATGATTCACCCTTTTGGAAAGGGCTTATGAAAGTAAAGCTTTCATTGTTTCAAAGGACAAAGTTTATTGTTGGTGACGGAG
The DNA here is from genome assembly GCA_963921465.1 of Triticum timopheevii. Classification (NCBI taxonomy): domain Eukaryota; kingdom Viridiplantae; phylum Streptophyta; class Magnoliopsida; order Poales; family Poaceae; genus Triticum; species Triticum timopheevii. The sequence continues at coordinate 50,934,602 of OY997271.1, forward strand.
CCAGTACGAGATTCTGGGAGGATCCTTGGCTCGGAGGGGCACCCCTTGCCATCCAATACCCGTCGTTGTATCGTATTGTTCAACGACGTGAGGCTTTTGTTGCAACGGTGTTTCAATCAATCCCCCTTAATATTCAGTTCAGAAGGCCGTTAGTGGGCAATCGTTGGGAAGATTGGCTACATCGAGTTAGGAGACGGATGGGTGTTCAACTTTCCCAACAACCCGATAGATTACGCTGGAATCTCACTAGGTCGGGTGAATTTACAGTTAAGTCAATGTATGTTGATGTCATCAATTCGAGCTCGATTCCTAGTTCTAAAAATGTGTGGGATGTCAAAATTCCTTTGAAAATTAAAGTGTTTATGTGGTTTCCACAAAAACAAGTTATTTTAACCAAGGACAACCTGACAAAGCGTAATTGGACAGGACCTACTAGTTGTAGTTTCTGTGATCGGGATGAAACAATTAAACATCTTTTTCTTGATTGCCCACTAGCTAGAGTTTTATGGAGGACAGTCCATATTGCCTTTAATATTTCTCCATCGAGTTCAGTCAACACGTTATTTGGAACGTGGCTTAACAGGGTAGAGCCCGGGTTAGCGCGACATATTCGTGTTGGAGTCTGCGCCTTGGTGTGGGCGCTCTGGAATTGCAGGAATCACTTGGTTTTTAACAGGACAACAAAGATTCATTTTTTGCAGGTTATCTTCAGAGCTACGACGCTGATCCGTTCCTGGTCGCTACTCACTCCGACGGAGGCCAGGGAGCGTTTGGTTACTGGGTCTATCCGCTGGGAGACGGTAGCTCGGGATATCTTCAACCGGTTTGGATGGCGGTCATGTAATAGGATAGGCAATTAGTTTTCCTGTCTATTTTGAGCCAGCCGGTTGTGGCTTCCTCCTTTTGGCTAGTTAGTGTTTCTAGCCTTTTAGGTTTTGTGTGATCCTTTTTGCCTTTTTTTACATACTTCTGGAGACTTTGAGACTTTGTTGGACCATTTTGTTTGGTTAATAAGATGGCCATATGCATCATGCTGATGCAGAGGCCGGGGAGCCCCCCTTTTCGAAAAAAAGCAAAGAACAAGCCATATTCTTGTTTGCATGCTTTATTGTCTTCTCGGTCTGAGTGACTGAGTCTATGTTAGAATTCACTTAATAGGGTGTGGTTCTTTTGTTACATCAACCTATGGGATTGTGGTTTGCAATATTTTACTTCTCTACTTATACTGTCCAAAATGTGAGGACTGTCTTCGGTTGACACTGTATGATATTACCTGCAACTACATATATACGGTATCAAATGAGAGTACCATGAGAGCATCAGGTTTCAGCCCCATTCACGCGGTTTGGTACAAGACTCGTAAATTCTCTCAACAAATGAACTTATGATATATCTTCAATTATAGTAGATAGAGAAGGAATCTTGCATTGAATCGACATCATCGAACATTTTCCTTTGCATGTTATTGCAACACTTACTCAAACACCCATGATATAAGAGGCTGTAGCATTGCTTTCTTCCTGTCACTTCTCATACCATGTAGGATAATAGCTAGCTAGCAGAAATACAAGAGAGAAAACAAGCTAGGAGAATATAATTCATGTCTAGAGTCTTGTTCATTGGAATGAGAGGAATCAGAAACACTTACTGACTCTGTTGGTTGTATAGGCCGAGACACAGAAGTTTGCACATCACGGCCTTCAGCACCTGGACTTGTAATTACAGCACGACAGTACCACGTGTAGATTTTGGGCAATGCTACAACTATAAACAAAGTGGTACCAGATCATGGCGTAGAGTCTGGCAGCCGATTTGCATCACTGGTCATACTTTAAAGCATCGGAATACATGATTCATGTTATTCTTATGAGATTGGCAAAGGATTGGATAGCATGCTAGAACAAATAAGTCATTTTCATCTCTACCCTCCTCTCTCTCTCTCCAATGAAGACGTCCTCGTGCTTAATTACATTGTGTGTAAATTACACAAAACTACAATTTTGATCGTTGATGTAACAAATAGTCACAACAATATATTAGGGTAATCTCTCACAACAAACACAAACAGAGTCGTCACTGTTTGATACTAAAATAACGTGTCAGGCCCACAAGTAAAATTTAACATAATGTTGACTTACATCATAAAGTTGACATGTCGAGAGTCATTTTTCAAACATGTCTTTGTTTGGGCAGAGGCAAAATCCCGCACTGAATTAATGTCAAAGACATTTTTTGTGTGTGTTATATAGAATGCAAATACAAGAGAAGGTGGCTTATTAGCTTTTCCTTTATCACTTACATACATACCTATCCATAGTTTCATACGAGGGACTATAACTAGCATAATACAAGACAAAAAGAAAAGGTGAAGATAATTGATTACGTAGGAATTAGAGAGACCAGGAGCAGAAACTGACTATGCAGGATGTATACACTGAGATACAGGTGCTCCACCAGCACCGTGTAGTTTAGAAAATCTTGTGTTGAGGCATAATAGTACTACACTAACCACGCCTTGACGAACAGGGGCTTGGTTTGTGCTTTGTTTTAGGAGCGTTAGCAAAAGCCAGATTCCCGGCCGTTTGCATGCTTAAGTGCCAACCTATTTGGGTTGTGGTCTGCAATATTTTACTTGTCTACTTGTACTATCCAAAAAGAGGATGAGCGTCTTTGGTCGACACACTGCAGTATGATATTATACCTCCAACTAGATATATACGACATCAAATGAAAGTACCACGGAGCTTCGTCGGGTTTTAGTCCTATTAACACGGTTTGCTACATGACTGACTCATAAATTCTCCCAACAAATGAAACTTGTAATATATCTTGAATGATGGTAGCTAGAGCAGGAATCTTGCATTGAATTAACGCCATAGAATGTTTTCCTTTGCATATTACAGTATGCAACACCTACTGAGACGCTCATTATATAAGAGGCAGTAGCATTTCTTTCCTGCTGTCAATTTTCATACCTATCCATATAGGACAATAGCTAACAAGTAGAAATACAAGAGAACGAGAAAGCTGGAGATGATTCAAGTTTAGTCATGTAAATTGGTCTGGGAGGAATCGGAAACACATGTTGCCACTGATGGATCTATAGGCTGAGAGACAGAATTCAGGAAAACACGTCCCTCAGAACCTGCACTTGTATCAGGGCACAACTGTACCATGTATACTTTGGGAAATGCTACAACTATTAACTAAGTGGTACTTGATCAATGTTTCTCAGCCGGTCTACACCATCAGTCAGAGTTTAGAGGATCAGAGTAACAAGTCATGTTTTTCTTATGAGGACTAGCGAAGGAGAGGTAATCTTATGAGTTTCCTACTAGTCTTTCTGAGTCAAGTCATGTTTTGTTCATGTGGAGGCAGTCTTTCAGGACAACAAGCAAAAAAGTAAAGGCCCTTTTCATCTCTATCATCATCTCTCCCCAATAAAGATGTTATAGTGTTTAATTACGTTGTGAATTAATTACATAAAACTAGAATTTTGATGGTTGATATAGCAAATAGTCACAACAACGAGAAGTTTTAACATGCCCCCTCTTACCCCCTTTTTTCACATGAGAGGTAAGATTATATAATACATCTTAGCCATTGATCTCATTAATTAGTGGTCAGATAAACTATTACCTCCTTACCTCACATGTAAAAAGAGGGGGTAAGAGAGAGCATGTTAAAATTTGCCCACAACAATATATTGGGGGCAATCTCACAGAAAGACACACAAATCGAGCCCTTGCTGTTTGGCACCTTCATTTTTACGGTTTGTTGAATAAAATACCATTTACTTTGTCATGAACTTTTTTTAGTCAATCTTAAATGTCACCCACTCATTTTTTTGTTACATCTCATGCACGCTCTCATGTGGACAACTGTTCCGTCCAGAATGTTTCGTCCTAGAATGAATGTCATTGGAGATAGCCCAACCACATGATCCGCAAGCACAATGATCCTATTATTCGCTACATTGGTACAAATAATAATTGAAGTTGATATTTTCGAGATATATTGTCCTATACTTGCATCCATTCCACATCCTTTGTCTTTGGCAACAAAATGATGTCACCAAAGTTTAGCCTTGAAAGGTCAAGTGGACGGTAGGAAATTGAAAATCCCCATAACCATAAGGTATGCCTTAATGACATCCCATAAGTTCGGGTAGAACAAAGCGGGGAAGCCATCAGGACCCATCGTTTTATTGTCCTCCATCTGGAAGATTGTCTGCTCGCACCTAATTTTGTGAGATGGCGTGGTGACGGTTTCATTTTCCACATGTGAGATCTGGGGTAAATTGTCAGTTCTGGACTCATCTAGAGAGACATGACCCTCCTTAGGATCCCCCAAATAGATTTTTGTAATATTTGGTTGTATACTATCCGAGCTCCACTTGACCTTCAATCTGGCCCTCAACCCGTTGACTCTGAAAATGCACCTTTTCATATGGTGCCCATTATCTACCATATGGAAATATCTCGCGTTACTGTCAATTTAGCTATTTCTAAAATGCATAGAAAATTTGAGAATCTTAGCGCAGATCGGCGGCCCACAATCTCCGTGCCCCAAGACCTGCGTGCCCTAAATCATTTTCATCTACGTAGTGAAATAATCATCTCATAGAGCATAAAGTTTCGATGCAAATCGTGACATGTATTTGGAATAATTAGGGAAAATATATGTGCATACCATGGGACGAGAGTCCCGCACCATTATTGCCTGCCTTCTCTTCGCTTTCACCATTGAGAGCGCCCGGAACTGACGGGAAAATTTGCCCCAAGAAATCCTTCCACCGGTCCAAGCCTTCCACAAAACCGAAGATGGCATGGATGAGAAGGTAGATTGGGATGAGAGGTATCTGGGTAGAGAGATCGGGGACCGGGAGAAGGGGATACGAGGAGTAGAGGCAAAACACGTTCCCGACGGTGGTCAGGAGGAGAGGGTGTCATAGGGGAAGAAGAAGAGGATTTGCCCATTCAAGCCCCGTGGCTCCCATTTTGATTTGAAATATTTGACCGCCTAGTAATCCAGATCGATGCCTGAATGTGTGACCCCTGATGCGAGTTTAGAGTTGGAAAGCAAGACAAAGGTAAAATAACAGCGCCCGGACATCCGGAAAGTGGCCTATAACTCTGGCGGCTAATGCACATGCACATTGGTGTTTGAAAAGGTTGATGCATTTCCAATGACTGGATGTCCGGCAGGTAGCCCGGATGTTTGGCGACCAAAAGTCAGTTTTTACTTGTTCTCAAAAAGATATACACATGGTAGCTAGAAGGGATAACATGCACACTCAAGATAGAATGATAGAGGAGATCTATGCACTCAATTTTGCAAGATGCAAATTATAAAATACCAAAGTCTAGTGTGCCACCCACATTAGTCCTATAGTGGCATATTTTAGATCCTATACGCTCAATTATCACCCAAATGAAAACCAAACATGTCATAATGAGAGCGCGGTGGCCAAGGCCACCATGTGTGAGTATATGTAATGTGGCACCGCTAAGATTTTGACCTTGGGCCCAAAATCACTACTCAATCGTTTAAGCATATCTATCAAAAAAGAATGGCACCTATTTTTGTGAGATGGGTGTGGTGAGGGTTTCATTTTCCACCTGTGAGATCTGGGGTAAATTGTCAGTTCGGGACTCATCTAGAGAGACATGACCCTCCTTGGGATCTCCCAAATAGATTTTTGTAATATTTGGTTGTATACTGTCCGAGCTCCACTTGACCTCCAATCTAGCCCTCAACCTGTTGACCCTGAAAATGCACCTTTTCATATGGTGCCCATTATCTACCATATGGAAATATCTCGCGTTACTGTCAATTTAGCTATTTCTGAAATACATAAAAAAAATTGTGAATCTTGGCATAGATCAGCGGCCCACAATCTAAGTGCCCCAAGACCTGCGTGCCCTAAATCATTCTCCATCTACGTAGTGAAATAATCATCTCATAGAGCATCATGTTTTGATGCAATCGTGACATGCATTTGGAAAAAAAAAAGGAAAAATATATGGAGGCAAGGATGTGATGTGCATATCATGGGACGAGACTCCCGCAACATTCTTGCCTGCCTTCTCTTCGCTTTCACCATTGAGAGCGCCCGGAACCGACGGGAAAATTTGCCCCAAGAAATCCGCCCACCGGTCCAAGCCTTCCACAAAACCGAAGATGGCATGGATGAGAAGGTAGATTGGGACGAGAGGTATCCGGGTAGAGAGATCGGGGACCGGGAGAAGGGGATACGAGGAGTAGAGGCAAAACACGTTCCCGACGGTGGTCAGGAGGAGAGGGTGTCATAGGGGAAGAAGAAGAGGATTTGCCCATTCAAGCCCCGTGGCTCCCATTTTGATTTGAAATATTTGACCGCCTAGTAATCCAGATCGATGCCTGAATGTGTGACCCCTGATGCGAGTTTAGAGTTGAGAAGCAAGACAAAGGTAAAATAACAGCGCCCGGACATCCGGAAAGTGGCCTATAAGTCTGGCGGCTAATGCACATGCACATTGGTGTTTTGAAAAGGTTGATGCATTTCCAACGACTGGATGTCCGGCAGGTAGCCCGGATGTTTGGCGACCAAAAGTCAGTTTTTACTTGTTCTCAAAAAGATATACACATGGTAGCTAGAAGGGATAACATGCACACTCAAGATAGAATGATAGAGGAGATCTATGCACTCAATTTTGCAAGATGCAAATTATAAAACACCAAAGTCTAGTGTGGCACCCACATTAGTCCTATAGTGGCATATTTTAGATCCTATACGCTCAATTATCACCCAAATGAAAACCAAACATGTCATAATGAGAGCGCGGTGGCCAAGGCCACCATGTGTGAGTATATGTAATGTGGCAACGCTAAGATTTTGACCTTGGGCTCAAAATCACTACTCAATCGTTTAAGCATATCTATCAAAAAAGAATGGCACCTATTTTTGTGAGATGGGTGTGGTGAGGGTTTCATTTTCCACCTGTGAGATCTGGGGTAAATTGTCAGTTCGGGACTCATCTAGAGAGACATGACCCTCCTTGGGATCCCCCAAATAGATTTTTGTAATATTTGGTTGTATACTTTCCGAGCTCCACTTTACCTTCAATCTAGCCCTCAACCTGTTGACTCTGAAAATGCACCTTTTCATATGGTGCCCATTATCTACCATATGGAAATTTCTCGCGTTACTATCAATTTAGCTATTTCTGAAATACATAGAAAAATTTGTGAATCTTGGCATAGATCAGCGGCCCACAATCTAAGTGCCCCAAGACCTGTGTGCCATAAATCATTCTCCATCTACGTAGTGAAATAATCAATTCATAGAGCATCATGTTTTGATGCAATCGTGACATGCATTTGGAAAAAAATAGGAAAATATATGGAGGCAAGGATGTGATGTGCATATCATGGGACGAGACTCCCGCAACATTCTTGCCTGCCTTCTCTTCGCATTCACCATTGAAAGCACCCGGAACCGACGGGAAAAAGTGCCCCAAGAAATCCTCCCACCGGTCCAGTGCCAGTTTCTGTTTTTCCTTGTTTTTGAGTTTTACACAAAGGGAATACCAAACGGAGTCCAATTGACCTGAAAATTTATGGAGATTGTTTTCGGACCAGAAGAAGCCCACGGATTATCGGAGATGGACCAGAAGAGTCCCGAGGCCACCACGAGGGTGGAGGGCGCACCCTACCCCCTGGGCGCGCCCTCCTACCTCGTGGACCCCTGACTAGTTCCCGACGCAAACACCTCTTATATATCCCCAAACTTCCAGAACAGAACCAAGACCGGGAGTTCCGCCGCCGCAAGCCTCTGTAGCCACCAAAAACCAATCGGGACCCTATTCTAGCACCCTGCCGGAGGGGGGAACCATCACCGGTGACCACCTTCATCATCCCGGCGCTCTCCATGACGAGGCGGGAGTAGTTCACCCTCGGGGCTGAGGGTATGTACCAGTAGCTATGTGTTATCTCTCTCTCTCTCTCTCTCTCTCTCTCTCTCTCTCTCTCTCTCTCTTTCTCTCTCTCTCTCTCTCTCTCTCTTGTGTTCTTGATTTGGCACGATCTCGATGTATCGCGAGCTTTGCTTTTATAGTTGGATCATATGATGTTTCTCCCCCTCTACCTTCTTGTAATGGATTGAGTTTTCCCTTTGAAGTTGTCTTATCGGATTTAGTCTTTAAGGATTTGAGAATACTTGAAGTATGTCGTGCATGTGCTTATCTGTGGCGACAATGGGATATTCACGTGATCCACTTGACGTATGTTTTGGTGATCAACTTGCGGGTTCAGTGACCTTGTGAATTTATGCATAGGGGTTGGCACACGTTTTCGTCTTGACTCTCCATTAGAAACTTTGAGGCACTCTTTGAAGTTCTTTGTGTTGGTTTGAATAGATGAATCTGAGATTGTGTGATGCATATCATATAATCATACCCGCGGATACTTGAGGTGACATTGGAGTATCTAGGTGACATTAGGGTTTTGGTTGATGTGTGTCTTAAGGTGTTATTTAACTATGAACTCTAGGGCTGTTTGTGACACATATAGGAATAGCCCAGTGGATTGATCGAAAAGAATAACTTTGAGGTTTCGTACCCTACAATAATCTCATCGTTTGTTCTCCACTATTAGTGACTTTGGAGTGACTCTTTGTTGCACGTTGAGGGATTGTTATATGATCTAATTATGTTATCATTGTTGAGATAACTTGCAATAGTGAAAGTATGAACCCTAGGCCTTATTTCGAAGCATTGCAATACCGTTTTCGCTCACTTTTGTTACTTGCTACCTTGCTGTCTTTATAATTTCAGATTACAAAAACCTATATCTACCATCCATATTGCACTTGTATTACCATCTCTTTGCCAAACTAGTGCACCTATACAATTTAACATTGTATTGGGTGTGTTGGGGGACTCTTTGTTCTTTGGTTGCATGGTTGTTTGAGAGAGACCATCTTCATCCTATGCCTACCACAGATTGATAAACCTTAGGTCATCAACTTGAGGGAAATTTGCTACTGTCCTACAAACCTCTGCGCTTGGAGGCCCAACAACATCTACAAGAAGAATGTTGTGTAGTAGACATCAAGCTCTTTTCTGGCGCCGTTGCTGGGGAGGTTAGTGCTTGAAGGTATATCTTTTAGTTTCTTGTTTTATCACTAGTTTAGTCTATAAAATAAAACTACAAAAAATGGAATTGAGGGTGCCTCATATGCTTCATCTTTTTAATGTCTTTCATGAAAATAAGGATTCCGATAATTGTGCCGAAGTATTAGAAGAAGAATGCAATAAAATGTTTGGCATACAATCTTTGATTGATGAGCATGATTGCAATGTTGTTAGTATGAACGCTTTGAATATCCATAGTACCAATGATGATTGCAATAGTCATGATAAAAATGTCTCTTATAAGCATGTCAACTTTTGTGGAGTGCACAGAGTTTGCAAGTACACACCAAATAGGGAAGATAGAACTTTGCAATGAACATGGTCATTTAAATCTCCAATGCAAATTGTTTCATGATCCAATGGTGTCCAAAAATTGTGATGACTTGATTTCCCTTACACATCATAATGAACTTAGTTTGCTTCTGGGATATGAAGAAATGAAACGTATAACTAAGGGCATTCCAGAATTTAACCTTGAGAGATTTCTTGCTTTTGATCTAGAGGAAATATATATGTATTGTGCGGTTAATTGCATTGAAAATCCTTATATTACCAATTACATAAAAACAAGAAAACAAATATAAGATGAAGAGAATACTAATGAAAGGGAAGAGGTATCCCAATATCCTCCTATTCTTTCTTATGATGAATCAGGTAACGAGGAAGAGCTTTCTATTCAACCAATCTCATTAATAAGGAGCTCCAGAAAGAGAATTAAACCCACACATGATGTGAACAAGAAAAAGAAAAGACGGAGAAGCAAAGGTAAAAAGGTATCCCTCCCAAATGTTGTTGCTCCTATTATTGTTATGCCTATTACTCAGTGCAATGATAATAATTGCTATACTATTGGTGCTATCCATACTATTAATGATGAGAGTGATTATGCTTGTGATATGCAAAGGCCCAAGCTTGGGGATGCTATGTTTGATGAGAATGACATGTTTGAGAATTTATTTGCTACAATTAATGTTTGTCCCAAGCTTGGGGACTCTATGCTTATTGAAGATGATATTTTTAGCCTCCCAAGTTTTGATGTGCAAATTTATTATGATGATAGCATGCCTCCAATTTATGATGATTATATTGATGAAAGTGGGTTTGGAAGAGTGTGAACTTTAGGTAATGATCCCACTATTTTGGAGGGTGTTGAATCTTATTGTGATAATTATGAAAGTGGATTTGGAGAGGTCATAACTTTATTTAGTGATGAATCCACTATTTCGGAAGAGGTTCCAATTGATTATGAGAACAAAGTTCCTATCTATGATGATTATTGTGATGACATGTATGCTATAAAAAATAATGATAACCATGAAACCTGTCATCTTCACTTTAATTTTCAATTGGATTATGCCTCATATGATCGTTATTTTGTTTAGTTTGCTCCCACTACTATTCATGAGAAGAAATTTGCTTATGAGGTGAGTAATAAAAATTCTATGCTTATGCATCATGAAAAGAGTGCTTTATGTGATAGTTATATTATTGAATTCATTCATGATGATACTGAAAATTATTATAAGGGAGGAATATATGCTTGTAGGAATTGCAATAATATCAAGTTTCCTCTCTATGTGCTTAAAATCTTGAAGTTATGCTTGTTTTGCTTCCTATGCTAGTTGATTCTTGTTCCCAAAAGTTGTTTGCTCACAAAATCCCTATGCATAGGAAGTGGGTTAGACTTAATGTGCTAGTCATATTCTTCATGATGCTCTCTTTGTGTTTCAATTCTTATCTTTTATGCCTAGCTAGAAAGGCAATAAAGAAAAGCGCTTGTTGGGAGACAACCCAACATTTATACCTATTGTTTTGGTGTGTTCACTTGATTAAGCTACTGTAGTAATCATTTTCTATAGCTTTTGTTTCAATAAAGTGCCAAGTAAGACCTTTGGGATGGCTTATGGTAATAGTTGATTTGATCTTGCTGAAAAACAGAAACTTTTGCACTAAAAAAACAATATTCTTAATTCACAGAAGAGTGATTTTAAGTTGATTCTTTTTGCAGAAGATTAATAAAACAAATTCTTAGGACTTCCTAATTTCTCAGGGTTTTGGGAGTCATAGAAGTATGGAGAGTTACAGATTACAACAGACTGTTCTGCTTTTGACAGATTCTGTTTTCTATGTGTTGTTTGCATATTTTGATGAATCTATGAGTAGTATTGGAGGGTATGAACCATAGAGAAGTTGGAATACAGTAGATATTACACCAATATAAATAAACAATGAGGTCACAACAGTAACAAAACTGGTGATTTATTTTCTTATACTAACGGAGCTTATGAGATTTTCTGTTGAGTTTTGTGTTGTGAAGTTTTCAAGTTTTGGGTAAAGATTCGATGGACTACGGAATAAGGAGTGGAAAGAGCCTAAGCTTGGGGATGCCCAAGGCACCCAAAGGTAATATTCAAGGACAACCAAGAGCCTAAGCTTGGAGATTCCCCGGAAGGCATCGCCTCTTTCGTCTTCGTTCATCGGTAACTTTACTTGGAGCTATATTTTTATTCACCACATGATATGTGTTTTGCTTGGAGCGTCATTTTATCTTATTTTTTTGCTTGCTTTTTGAATGATATAACAAGATCTTAAATTCTTAAATGTTAGAGAATCTTCACATAGTTGCACAGTTATTCAACTACTCATTGATCTTCACTTATATCTTTCGGACTAGTTTGTCATTTGCCCTAGTGCCTCAGTTATATCTTTTTAGAGCACGACGGTGGTTTTATTTTGAAGAAATTGATTAACTCTCATGCTTCACTTATATTATTTTGAGAGTCTTAAACAACATGGTAATTTTCTTTGGTTATGAATTTAGTCCTAATATGATAGGCATCCAAGAGAGATATAATAAAAACTTTCATATAAAGTGCATTGGATACTATGAGAAGTTTGATTCCTTATGATTGTTTTGAGATATGAGGATGGTAACATTAGAGTCATGCTACTGAGTAGTTGTGACTTTGAGAGATACTTGTGTTAAAGTTTGTGATTCCCGTAGCATGCACGTATGGTTAACCGTTATGTCATGAAGTTGGAGCATGATTTATTTATTGATTGTCTTCCTTATGAGTGGCAGTCGGGGACGAGCGATGGTCTTTTCCTACCAATCTACCCCCTAGGAGCATGCGTGTAGTACTTCGTTTCGATAACTAATAGATTTTTGCAATAAGTATGTGAGTTCTTTATGACTAATGTTGAGTCCATAGATTAAACACACTCTCACCCTTCCACCATTGCTAGCCTCTCTAGTACTACGCAACTTTCGCCGGTATCATACACCCACCATATACCTTCCTCAAAACAGCCACCATACCTACCTATTATGGCATTTCCATAGCCATTCCGAGATATATTGCCATGCAACTTTTCACCGTTCGTTTATTATGACACGCTTCATCATTGCCATATTGCTTTGCATGATCATGTAGTTGACATCGTATTTGTGGCAAAGCCACCGTTCATAATTCTTTCATATATGTCACTCTTGATTCATTGCACATCCCGGTACACCGCCGGAGGCATTCATATAGAGTCATATTTTGTTCTAGTATTGAGTTGTAATTCTTGAGTTGTAAGTAAATAAAAGTGTGATGATCTTCATTATTAGAGCATTGTCCCATGTGAGGAAAGGATGATGGAGACTATATTCCCCCACAAGTCGGGATGAGACTCCGGACGAAAAATAAAAGAAAAATAAAAAAAGAGGCCAAAAAAAGAGAAGGCCCAAAAAAGAGAAAAAAATGAGAGAAAAAGAGAGAAGGGGCAATGCTACTATCCTTCTACCACACTTGTGCTTTAAAGTAGCACCATGATCTTCATGATAGAGAGGCTCCTATGTTGTCACTTTCATATACTAGTGGGAATTTTTCGTTATAGAACTTGGCTTGTATATTCCAATGATGGGATTCCTCAAACCTAAATCTTCGTGAGCAAGCAAATTGGATGCACACCCACTTAGTTTCTTTTTGAGCTTTCAGAAACTTATAGCTCTAGTGCATCCGTTGCATAGCAATCCCTACTCACTCACATTGATATCTATTGATGGGCATCTCCATAGCCCGTTGATACACCTGTTTGATGTGAGACTATCTCCCTCTTTTTGTCTTCTCCACAACCACCATATTCTATTCCACATATAGTGCTATGTCCATGGCTCACGCTCATGTATTGCGTGAAAGTTGAAAAAGTTTGAGAACATCAAAAGTATGAAACAATTTCTTGGGTTGTCATCGGGGTTGTGAATGATTTAAATATTTTGTGTGATGAAGATAGAGCATAGCCAGACTATATAATTTTGTAGGGATAACTTTCTTTGGCCATGTTATTTTGAGAAGACATGATTGCTTTATTAGTATGCTTGAAGTATTATTATTTTTATGTCAATATTAAACTTTTGTCTTGAATCTTACGGATCTGAACATTCATGCAAGAATAAGGAAAATTACATGGATAAATATGTTAGGTAGCATTCCACATCAAAAATTCTGTTTTTATCATTTACTTACTCGAGGACGAGCACGAATTAAGCTTGGGGATGCTTGATAAGTCTCCAACGTATCTATAATTTTTGATTGTTCCATGCTATTATATTATCTATTTTGGATGTTTTATATGCATTTCTATGTTATTTTATATGATTTTTGGGACTAACCTATTAACCTAGAGCCCAGTGCCAGTTTCTGTTTTTTCCCTTGTTTTTAGTTTTACAGAAAAGGAATACCAAATAGAGTCCAATTGATCTAAAATTTTGTGGAGGTTGTTTTTGGACTAGAAGAAGCCCACGGGGCATCGAAGATGGACCAGAAGAGTTCCGAGGCCACCATGAGGGTGGTGGGCGCGCCCTACCCCTGGGCGTGCCCCCTACCTTGTGGCTGCCTCGTGGACCTCCCTAGCTTGTTTCCGATGCCAACACCTCTTATATATCCCCAAACTTCCAGAACAGAAGCAAGATCGGGAGTTCCGCCGCCGCAAGCCTCTGTAGCCACCAAAAACAAATCGGGACCCTATTCCGGCACCCTGCCGGAGGGGGGATCCATCACTGGTGGCCATCTTGATCATCTCGGCGCTCTCCATGACGAGGACGGAGTAGTTCACCCTCGGGGCTGAGGGTATGTACCAGTAGTTATGTGTTTGATCCCCCTCTCTCTCTCTCTCACTCTCTCTCTCTCTCCCTCTCTCTCTCGTGTTCTTGATTTGGCACGATCTTGATGTATCGCGAGCTAGGCTATTGTAGTTGGATCATATGATGTTTCTTCCCCTCTACCTTCTTGTAATGGATTGAGTTTACCCTTTGAAGTTATCTTATCGGATTGAGTCTTTAAGGATTTGAGAACACTTGATGTATATATTGCATGTGCTTATCTATGGTGACAATGGGATATTCACGTGCTCCACTTGATGTATGCTTTGGTGATCAACTTGCGGGTTCAGTGACCTTATGAACTTATGCATACCGGTTGGCACACGTTTTCGTCTTGACTCTCCGGTAGAAACGTTGGGGCACTCTTTGAAGTTCTTTGTGTTGGTTTGAATAGATGAATCTGAGATTGTGTGATGCATATCATATAATCATACCCGCGGATACTTGAGGTGACATTGAAGTATCTAGGTGACATTATGGTTTTGGTTGATGTGTGTCTTAAGGTGTTATTTTACTACGAACTCTAGGGCCGTTTGTGATACTTACAGGAATAGCACAATGGATTGATTGGAAAGAATAACTTTGTGGAGGTTTCGTACCCTACAGTAATCTCTTCGTTTGTTCTCCACTATTAGTGACTTTGGAGTGACTCTTTGTTGCATGTTGAGGGATTGTTATATGATCTAATTATGTTATCATTGTTGAGAGAACTTGCACTAGTGAAAGTATGAACCCTAGGCCTTATTTCGAAGCCTTGCAATACCGTTTTCGCTCAACGTGCCTACATCTTGAAAGAGAGAGAGAGAGAGGAAGAGTCGTGAATTGAATTTCTCCCTCTAAATACATGCCTACATCTTGAAAGTGTGAAGTAAAGTGCATGTATGAGTGTAAGATATCAAATAATACTATCGAGCTCCAAGATACCAAGTTCATGCCTTAGTTGGGTAAACCTTGCTTCGTCTAGTGGCTTGGTGAAGATGTCGGCTAGTTACTTCTTGGTGCCAACATTGGGTTATTTGCGACCTTAATTGCATATTCATTGTCACATGAAAGATGCACCTCCTTGTGTATAACTACATAATCCTTCAATGTTGTCTCATCCATAATAATCGTGAAGCACAACTTGTGGTGGCAACAGACTCGTCTTAGGCGATGGACAGGGAGAGGTAAATGCAATTTTGCATTTTCAAGGACCAACTTATCAATGAGCATCCAAGAAATTGACATGAATCAGAGGTTGACTTCTGATAGACCTTATCTCCAGCCAAATCTACATCCGTGTACCCAATAAGATCAAACTTTGCATCATTGGGGTACTAAAGGACCAATTTTGGGACGTTAACAAGCTACCTAAGAATTCTCTTAACAGGCGAATTGTGGCTCTTCCTCGGAGTAGCTTGATATCTCGCACACATGCCTGGAGTTACCAAAATATCCGACGTAGATGAATATGTTGGGGAACGTAGTAATTTCAAAAAAATTCCTACGCACACGCAAGATCATGGTGATGGCATAGCAACGAGAGGGGAGAGTGTTCGTCCACATACCCTCGTAGACCGTAAGCGGAAGCGTTATGACAACGCGGTTGATGTAGTCGTACGTCTACACGATCCGACCGATCAAAGTACCGAACGTACGGCGCCTCCGAGTTCAGCACACGTTCAGCTCGATGACGATCTCCGGGCTCCGATCCAGCAAAGCTACGGAGATGAGTTCCGTCAGCATGACGGCGTGGTGACGATGATGATGTTCTACCGGCGCAGGGCTTCGCCTAAACTCCGCGACGATATGACCGAGGTGGAATATGGTGGAAGGGGGCACCGCACACGGCTAAGGAGCGATCCGTAGATCAACTTGTGTGTCTATGGGGTGCCCCCCCGCCCCCGTATATAAAGGAGCCAGGCGGGAGGAGGCGGCCGGCCAAGGAGGGCGTGCCAAGGGGGGAGTCCTACTCCCACCGGGAGTAGGACTCCCTTCTTTCCAAATAGGAGTAGGAGAAAGGGGGAAAGAGGAGGAAGAGGGGAAGGAAAGGGGGGGCGCCACCCCCCTTCCCTTTTCCTATTCGGACTAGGAAGGGGAGGGGCGCGCGGCCCCCTCCTGGCTCCTTCCCTCTTCTCCCTCGAGGCCCATGTAGGCCCAATAACCCCCCCCCCCCCCCCGGGGGGGGGGGGGGGTCCGGTAACCTCCCGGCACTCCGGTAAAATGCCGATTTCACCCGGAACGATTCCGATGTCCTAATATAGGCTTCCAATATATCGATCTTTATGTCTCGACCATTTCGAGACTCCTCTTCATGCCCGTGATCACATCCGGGACTCCGAACAAACTTCGGTACATCAAAACTTATAAACTCATAATAAAACTGTCATCGTAACGTTAAGCGTGCGGACCCTACGGGTTCGAGAACTATGTAGACATGGCTTAGAACTATTCTCGGTCAATAACCAATAGCGGGACCTGGATGCCCATAATGGTTCCTACATATTCTATGAAGATATTTATCGGTCAAACCGCATAACAACATACGTTGTTCCCTTTGTCATCGGTATGTTACTTGCCCGAGATTCGATCGTCAGTATCCAATACCTAGTTCAATCTCGTTACCGGCAAGTCTCTTTACTCATTACGTAATGCATCATCCCGTAATCAACTCATTGGTTACATTGCTTGCAAGGCTTATAGTG
Source organism: Triticum timopheevii (assembly GCA_963921465.1). NCBI lineage: Eukaryota > Viridiplantae > Streptophyta > Magnoliopsida > Poales > Poaceae > Triticum > Triticum timopheevii. The sequence goes on from OY997271.1 coordinate 50,951,608, forward strand.
ATGTGCATTACCGAGAGGGCCCAGAGATACCTCTCCGACAATCGAAGTGACAAAACCTAATCTCGAAATACGCCAACTCAACATGTACCTTCGGAGACACCTGTAGTACTCCTTTATAATCACCCAGTTACGTTGTGACGTTTGGTAGTACCCAAAGTGTTCCTCCGGTAAACGGGAGTTGCATAATTCTCATAGTTACAGGAACATGTATAAGTAATGAAGAAAGCAATAGCAATATACTAAACGATCAAGTGCTAGGCTAATGGAATGGGTCATGTCAATCACATCATTCTCCTAATGATGTGATCCCGTTAATCAAATGACAACACATGTCTATGGTTAGGAAACATAACCATCTTTGATTAATGAGTTAGTCAAGTAGAGGCATACTACTGACGTTATGTATGTCTATGTATTCACACATGTATCATGTTTCCGGTTAATACAATTCTAGCATGAATAATAAACATTTATCATGATATGAGGAAATAAATAATAACTTTATTATTGCCTCTAGGGCATATTTCCTTTAGTATAAAGCTAAAGCAAATATCCAATCATAGAACGATATATCATGGGATTGAAGGGTTTACCTTTATCATCAACATAGCCAGTAGTGGGCATCACATCTTGCATGGTTTGGCATATAGTCATGTTAGTATTTTTGAGAATGTCCTAGGTATACTTCGCTTGAGAGGGAAAAAGTCCTTTGAATTTCTCAATTTGAAACCCAAGAAAAGAACTTCAACTCTCCATTTAGTGACATCTAAAATACACGTACAACATTTTTTTGATGGCATGCCATTTTCAAAAAACTACTCGCATTCTTTACATTGTATAAGCAATTTTTTTAAATGTCACAAACATTTTATAGTAGCAAAAAAATAGTTTTTGAATTATGCGGAACTTTTTTTTACATTGTACTACCATTTTTTGAACTCGTGATTTTTTAATGCCACGTACATTTTTCAATTGGTACGAAACATTGTTCTTAATTATGTGCACATTCTTTTACATTGTATGACAATTTAAAAAATCATGAGAATTTTTAATGCATGAACATTTCTAAAATGTCACGTACATATTTGAATGCAATCAACATTTCTTTGAAGAATACGATAGAGGCCCTAAAAGTATGCCACGTTTGTCAAGTAGGTCCTAAAAGTTTGAAATCATTCCCCGCAGGTCTGATATGTGTATTTTATGCACGACTTTAAGGACCTACTTGACACGCTCGGAATACTTTTAAGATTTCCAATGTTTTGGCCTCTTTCTTTGAATTATGTGAACCATTTTTTACATTGTATAGACATTTTTCAAACACGCGGTGTATGTTTTTTTAAGTTAAGAATTTTTTCACCTTAGAAATATAAGTAAAAGTACTAAAACAAAAAACAAAAAACAAAAAACATGAGCTGAAGAGCAGCGCTTCTCCTGCGTTGGGCCGGCCCATCTATGGGGGCGCCTGAAGTGAGCCCACCCTCCATCTCGCTACCAGAGGGATACAATCTTCCCCACACAAAGTTCCTTTGTAGCTCGTCCTACATGGAACCTCTTATCTTCAGCCCTTCAACATTGCTTTGAGATCCGCACTCTTCAACTAACTTGCAACAAGCAGATTTCTCTTTTTTGTTTCTCTCAAATGAAAGAACATATGGACTTCAAACTTTGCAGATCAAACAAACTTTACAACTTCAATGTGTGAAAAAACTTTCAGATTTTTTGGACCAACATAAATATACAAAATGAGGATTTTTTGGATTAAAAAAATTAAGTTTAGCATTTTAAATGCATGAAAAAATCTGAAAGTTTTTTCCCACGTAGTAATTAGAATGTTTTGTTGTCCTGCAAAGTTTGAAGTTTATACGTTGTTTCGTTTGAGAGAAACAAAGATGACAAATGTGCCGGCATGGATCTTGATGCCAAAATGGATGGCTAAGATAAGGGGTACCGTGTAGCTCAAGCTACACAAAACCACACTCATCTTCCCCACCAATTATGGACATCGGGAGTTCCAACGGGCATGCACTGTGGTTTTTGAAAGGGATGACTGATCATAGAACTTTAGAGGCTCTCGCTTGTCACGATGCTATAGCTCTGAGCGAAGACCTGGGCCTTGAGAACATGCACATCTCATTTGATTTCCATTGTCTGAGAGTCGTCCGGGAGCTTGTCGGCGAAGAATATAGGTGGATATTGCATGGTTCTTCACAAAATCAAGGAGATGTGCAACTCCTTTGGATCTAGCAAATTCAGTTTTGAGCAGCGCAATTGCAATGGGGAAGCTCACAGTCACATGGCTAGCTGGAATGGTGTCCTTGGGACGATAGATTTGGTTAGATTCTACTCCACAAAACTTATGTATGGCTGTAAACATTGATAACTTGCAATAAAAGTGTGTTGTGATTCCAAAAAAAAGTCGCTTTGCCAAACTATGTCTGATCCCAATGGATAAGTTTTTTTTAGGGGTTAACCAAGCTTTATTGATCTTCTTTTGAGGGGGTGATTCCAATGGATAAGTGGGCGATTACATGGCCTGTTTAACGTACAGCCTAATGCCTTGTTCGGTTAGTCCTCCTCCCAAGGGGATTGGAGAGGATTTGAGCGGATTTTGGCTTGTAGGAGATTTAATCCACCTCAATCCCTGCTTATCAAAGATGTGCGGGTACAGGCTATGCATCTCAGCATGTATATCCAACATAGTCAGCCTATGTTTTTGGTTCCTCCCACTCCTATCGACGAGTCTCTAAGCATGAATTACATTGCTCTTTATCTTGTATTTCGGCAAGCTAAGGTCTCCTCTATGGAGGGCGGGTATGAGAAGTGAAAGAAGTAAAAACAAGCCACCTCCTCTTATATCCCTTGGACTGGATTCAATACATACGCGAAGTTCACTTGTTGGAAGAAGCGAATAGTACTTTGTGCGTACAATTAAGGCATTTGATGGTGCAAGGGCCCTACTAGATTTTGTAGATGGAAAAAATCTTGTCCATTAGTTTCATCTTTACTCATCGCTCACACACTTCTTATGTAACTTCCACTGTCAGTCCATCTTACAACATGCACTACAGGTAAAACATTATAGGCCAAGTATAAAATAGACTCAGCGAAGACCAAACATACCTCGGCAACGCCTCCGCCGAGTGTTACACTCGACAAATAGGACTTGACGTATACCCTGTCGGCATAGCGATATAAGCTGAGTGTCGTTTATCGTTGACTCGGCAACAGTCTAAGCCAAGTAAAATTCAGAGGCTCGCAGCAACAAAAACGGACTTGCTATTTTACATCTAGATATAAATAATATCTCACATCTAAGTTCAGAACTTTTGATCTTGTTTGTCTTTGATACCCTACAGAGGCCCTGTGATGATACCGTGCCAGATCCCGAGCAATCGCATCAGGAATGACACCGAGGTACTTTCGGTAACCCGGTGTAGGCATGCCAGAAGGACATCACAAATAGTCCATCTCCTTAACAAGTGTGTAATGAATACCGAAGCTTTCTGCATCTGGACTATCCCACTATTTAAACAGGTCTTTTTGCTTGTCTTTAGGCGAGGTGGGACTAAACTTTGATGGCGGCCTTATCATTACCGAGAGCCACTCTCGGCAACTGCTTGTTTACCGAGAGCCACTCTCGGGTAATAGCCACTAGAGATTCATAGTGACTGTATGAACTCTTAGTAATGAGAGAAGACTGAAGCTTAATACGGTTGGACTATTGAACTATTTAAACAGGTCATTTTGCTAGTCGGCAGGCGAGGTGGGACTAAATCTTTGCCGAGATTCACTCTCGGCAAAGAGTTGCAACCGTGACCGTGCCGTTAGTCGCTGCCGAATGTGCCACATGGCAAAACTTTGCCGTGTGTGGCCAGATGGCCCTCAGCAAATAGTGCCTTTGCCGAGTATAACATGTTTGCCGAGCAATACTGTCAGCTTTGTCATGTGTTTGCCGACTTACTCCCTTTTCCGAGTGTGGCTCTCGGCGTTCTTTACTTTGCCGAGTGCCCATGTTTTGGCTCTCAGCGAAGACGCCGACACCCGGCGTATACGAAAATTCCAGTAGTGCGAGCACCTGCGTGCTCTTTCTGTTGGTACTTGGTGTCTCTTTGCACCCTGAAATCAAGCTATCGGTCAACTTTGATCATGTACTCCTATATAGTATATCTATCTCATGTGCAACCTCCAAAATTTCTGGTTATCTTGATTTGGACTGTTAATTATTAGTATGATTTCTTGTTGTCTCTCTTTTGAGTTGATCAGTCCAGCTGTAGTCGGGTGTCGGACGTAGGGAGTTGGTGATGTTGATATGCCGTTTAGGGTTTTTACTTTTTTACTAGCAGGTGTTTTTCTCCGGACTATCCCCTTTTCAGACGCATCTGTGTAAATACTGGAGATCCGGCCAGCGTATCACAAACTCTGTAGTATCGTTCTGTTGCTTTCTAAAAAAAAACTTTTATATATCTGAAAAGATTCTAGCAGGGAAAACGTCAATACTCCCTCTACATCATGTGAATCGTTCAATTCTTGTACTGAATATATTCTGGCTAACATACAAAGTGTGGAGAACACCCCAAAAAAACTTTGTACGTACTCGGAATCAGAAGATATAAGAGGATATTGTACGCCCATTGCTCTATGCGCACTTGAGAAAAAAAGCTGGTCCTTGTCTTCCCCTGTCACTTCTCACACACTTTCATAGAAACATCTCAAGTCTAGAACTTGCTCATAGGAATGAGAGGTATCGAGAATGAATAGACCCTTTAATGGTAGGATGCATACGCTAAGGTGGTCTTTCTT